>OU015492.1:84763225-85243225 GCA_907164885.2 Dolomedes plantarius
TGATAACATAAACATGATGCAAACAAATAAATTGAAAACAGTTGTTAATTATGTTTGTTGTTAACAAATTTTAATAACTCACATCTTGTTAATTGCAAGTACTATTCAATTGTAAATGATGTTGCAAAGTAATTACATACGGGTACAAAATAAAGAAGGTATCATAGTTTTAACCATAACTGAGGTATAATATTGCAAATAGTTGTTGAATATACATAATGTATTATTAATTTCAGTTGAATTGCTCTATGACTTAGTTAATACAGGAATATTATTAAGATGAATTAGTAACTAGTTTAAACATTTATTATAATTTAGAAGTTTGAATTTCAGCTACAAACAAATACAACCTAAGTAAACACGAAAAACAGTATCCAATAAATTTTAAATATTCTTAACAACGTCAGCATTGGAAAGAAAGAAAGTAGAATATTAAGACGTCTCCTAACACACTACCAAAAACTTAGAGGAAACTCACTGCATAACGGTTGACCTCAAGAAATACATGTTTTGTTGAGGCGGAGAAACATTTAACGTTAAAGGGTTATTAGTTAATCCCTTGAGATGATTTTTTCGAGCTGGGGCAACATGTAACCTATTTATATGAATTTTGGTTACAGGAGAATAAGGATTAGACAGTAACCTTATTGAATAGGTAACAACTGAGTTACGCTTGATAACCTCATAAGGGCCATTAAACCTTTTATTAAATGTGTCTTTAGATTTAACATAGACAATAGTTGCTAATAAAACGCTAAGAAATTTTTGTTTTTGCTCTATCGACAAATGATCTAACTTAAAATCTGAATCAGTAAGCATTTCCTTTCTCTTACTTAAAATTTCAGGAGATGCAGAAATGAAATTAACAAAATGTTGAACATTTTCATTCGAATCATACTCAAAATTTCTTTCAAGATTACATTCATTATCATTAGGTTTGTCAAGAAGTTCAAAATCACTAACATTGCCAATAATAGAACCTTTGTTCATATGAAGTTGATTGTCACCTTTATTTTCAATGAAAATATAAAAATTATTTAAAATAGGTTCTTGAGTATTATGAACTCCACTAGTTGGTTCATTTTCAAATTTATGTAGTGATGGGTGACACACAAACTGAGTAGTATTAATAGGTTGAAACAAACATTCTTTAAGATTAGTATGGGATTTAACTTTAAAATACTGACTGCTCTTACAATCTAACACAAGTTTTTCACACAGGGTAACCACATCAGATGAAACATTTTTGGAATTAGTACCTTTAACACATAAATCACTTTGTAAATTGAAACACTTTGCAGTATCATTCATATTAAAATTGTCACCAATACATGGATCAGTAGTATGCACATCAGAATACACATTATTATTCAGTAAATAATCATTAGGTTGACATATTACATTGTTTGGTACAGGTTGATACGAATTATCCATATCATACTCATCAATATTACCATTAGCTGATTTACTATAAAAATTTTCATTAAAGTCAGTAACATTATTATTAAGATTAGAATGAAAGTTAGGTGATGCAGAGATTGTTCAGTTAAACTGCACATTAGTATCAAAGGTATTTTCAAGAAAAGGAATAGTTTCAGAATTAATTACAGCAGAGTTAGTGTTATGATCGAGTATCACATTAAATTTATTGAGAAAGTCATAGCCTAATAAAATATCAAATTTGGAAGAGGAAAGATCAGTTAGATAAAATGCATGTTTAAATGACTTTCTAGAGAACCTAATAGAAAACTCAACACAAGCAGAATATTGTAAATTAGAATTTAAAGTTTTAATTGTTACTGTCCTAGATAGTAATTTATATTTAATTTGCGATTTGATTATACTGAATACTGTGGCATCAAATAATGATAAACTGGATCCAGAATCCAAAAGAGAAATAAAAAATTATTATTTATATGTGTATGTACCAATGGTAAAGAGAAAATAGAAAAATTGTCAGTAAGACACACAATATCAGAGGAATCATCCTCGTCTAAGTACTGAGAATAACCTTTACAAGAATTTTGATTGGAGTTCATAATCTCAGTGGTATGAGACTCCATAATTAGTTTAAATTGTGGTTATCAGTGTTATTAGAAGGCACAAATTCGTTAGATCGAGGATTCATTCTCCTGTTATTCTTTCGGCTGTTATAATATGCATTAGAACTGGTATGATTTTTATCACTGTTATTACTCTGTGAATCACAAGTATTATTATTAGCTATCATTCTTTTAAATTGATAACAGTTTCTCATAATATGATTTGCTTTTCCACAAAAATTACATTGTACTTGAGGCTTCCTAATGGAATTGCCTCTAAAATTTTTAGAGTGTGGTCTATACTTGTTTTTAAAGTTTTGCCTAAAAGACTGATTTTTAGAATATGGTTCAGCCACAACATTTGAAGGATTTTTAAATTCGACTAACTGAGTCTTTAGTACATTAACCTCTGCGACAAGTTCAGCATAAGAAGGCTGTGAAGATGTTGAAGGCATTGATATTTCAGATTGTGTCTGAATAACTTGTAATAGCTGAGCTTTTGCTACAGCATCATCAAATTTGTCTAGACCAGACTCCAAAATTTTCATTTTCATGGCGACAGGTAGCACATTCAGTAGGTGACTAAATTTTATGGAATCCAATTGGGATTTCTCAGTAATATTGGGGTGTATTTTTCGAATTAAATTATCCAGGCGGTGAGCCAAATTTTTAATAGTTTCCCCTGGTAGAAATTTAATATTGTTCACGGCCACACGTAAAGAGTGTGTATTCGCCGATTGAAAGAATTTGATGAATATTTGTTGTAATTCATCTAAATTTTTACTTGCTCTGGCCTCTGCAGAACTCACAAAGAATTTAAGTGCATTGCCAGTTAATTTCGATTTTAAGTATATAATAGCCTGATGCTCTGACCATTTATTAATCTCTTTAATGTCAGCAAATTGCTCAAAAAAGAAGTCGAGTAAATAAGGATCCCCATCAAATGATGTTAAACTACATGAGAAAGTATTTTTAGAAGTCATGATGACTTACAGATACTAGTTTTTAAATTAATAGCAAAAATATTTTTAACTCTACAAAAAATGTGACACTGAAATTGCAGGTTAATTTAAGAGCATTGACTAAGTAAAATATATAAAATACACTAATGACAGAACAGTTAACTAAAACTTTGCACACATGATAGGCAATAAATAGTATATAGAGACCTCATAACAAAATACTTACATTTAAAATTATTCATATACTTCTACTAATGATAAAAAAATGAAAAAAAAAAAACATTATACAAAAAATACGAATTACAATTCAAAATGATTTACCAGGACGCAGTTGACGTCGGACTGGAACGAGCACCATGTCTATGATGTGAATAAGGCCAATGTCTATAAAGTGAATATAAGAACAGTACCATGTCTGTAGAGAGAATGATGGAGCGGTACTATATCTGTATTGTAGAATATATGTCTAAGAAAAAACCGATGAACCCACTCAAGAAAGTTCGTGGAGCTAGGAACAAACAAAAAATCACTTCGATGATGATAACCGCTTTTCAATAAAATGTGATGTAGTATCTGGATGCTTAAATAGCTTCAGTAGATAAGTTAGCCGGTAACGTCATTGTATAGTGATTTTTTCTAGAGGTGACAACAAAAACCACAGGCGGAGCCATCGTCTTCTGCAATCCGGGAACCAAATTTAAACGAAGAAGAAAAAGATATCGAGCCAATTATTAGGTCGAACAGATATTTATTCAGGATCACTTCGGAAATCTTCATCGTTATTAGCAAAATACATAAAACGACCATGATGGTTCAAAATTATACATCCAAAAACTGGTATAGCCTCCTCACAGAATTAGGCAAGTAGGAGCCGCATTCTGGAGGGGCTTCTAAAAGGCACGACCTATATATACAGCAAAAAAATCGTGATCTCTCAAAGTATGTTCTAAGAGTGTAAGTAAGTGCGTATCTGCTTATCCAAGTTCTTCTCAGACAGGAGTATATGGAGCGGGGGTTACACGAAAGTTGTGTGCCAATATGCCAAGCGTCGTAGCGTACGTAGTGTGAAGGCAGAACGCGCATTAAGTTAAAAGCGCGATAACGGGCGAAAAATTGCAACCATCTGCTTATTACGTAAAGGCGCGGCAAGTTTAAAAAGCGGTGATTGGGTGAGCAGGTGAGACCTGGCGACTTTTGAAATTCACCAAAATTGGGCGATTTATCGCCAAAGCGGTTATCTCAAAAGCTGCACAGAATCAATTGACGGTGTTGCCTTTGGGGGCAAGAGAAATGGCGTGTATTAAGGAAACGTCACCTTGAGCTCCGTGAAAATGAGTAACTGCTTTCGAAAGGGGTTTTGATAGATGGTACGCTGTTTGTTAGCCCGTAAACCGGAAACCGTAGTTTAAAGAAATTCTTGCAACAAGAGAGCCTTAGCCTGGGAAAAATAGAACCGTAGGGATTTGTTTCAACAATATCGAGCTGATTCTATTTACGCACAGATGTGCATGAATGAGCAACGATGTCGTTAAGAAAGACCATCCTGAATTCAAAGCAAGAGCTTAGGAACACACCTGTTAATGTAAAATATTGCTTGACAAAGTGACAGAATTAAGGTATTTCCTGATATTAAATAAATTCTAGATTAAATTGGGGCAAAATTAGCACACATTAACTGTAGCATTAAATTCCACGCTACATATATCATTCTGAAATTCGTGCATTACAGAAGAACCAGACGATTCCGGCAGAATCTAGTCTGTACAGCTTAGCTCTATTCCTTGATGATAAAGATATTCTTAGAATTAAGGGGAGAATAGAAGAAAGTGAATACACTTTAGATGAAAAACACCCAATAATTCTCCCTCGAAGTTCTAAATTCACTATTTTACAAATACAACGTGAGCATAATAAGATTTTACATAGTGGAGTTGCTGCAACGTTGTCGAAAATTAGGAGGAAGTACTGGATCCCCAAGGGCCGACAGCTGGTAAAGAAAATAATTGGAAGGTGTCTTATTTGTCAGAAGTATGCAGTGAAACCAGCCAATCAGGTGAATGCGCAAATTCCACGGGACATGAGTGCTGAAACGTCACCCTTCAGTATTTCTGGTATCGATTTTACTGGACCTGTCATGGTTAAGACTGGAAAAGAGGTAACAAAATCCTATTTTACTCTATATACTTGTGCTGCCACTCGAGCGGTACACCTCGGGTTGGTATCCGACATGACGACCAAGAAATTCATGTTAGCTTTTCGACGATTCAATTTCCAGGAGAGGAAATTGTCGTATAGTGTACTCTGATAATGCAAAATCCTTCAAGAGTGCGAACAAGGGTTTGATGTATTTCTTCAATATTATTAGAGATGAGGAATTCAAGAATTTCATATCATCAGAGGGAATTACTTGGAAATTTATAGTTGAACGTGCCCCATGGCGGAGAGGATTTTACGAGCGTCTAATGAGAAGCATTAAAGAGCCTCTCAAGAAAATCCTTGGACGAGCGCTGTTAACATTTGAAGAACTTACGACTGTTCTGACGGAGATAGAGGTTGTGCTGAATCAAAGACCTCTCACCTACGTTTATAACGGTTCTTGCGAACCTGAGCCTCTTACTCCATTTCATTTTCTCCATTTTGGACGTAAGGACATAGAATACCCCAGAAATGTTGCGGAATTAGTGCAAAAAACTTCCTCAAAGGAATCTTTGACTAAAAGAAAGCAGTACCAGTCAAACATGTTAAAACAAATTTGGCTAAAGTGGAAAGATCAATATTTACTAGATCTTAGAACTGCCCATCGCTTTGTTACTCCGGTAACTCAGAAAGACCTGAAAGTGAATGATGTTGTTTTGCTTGAAGGAACTGGAAAGTCAAAGTTTTTATGGAACTTAGGAGTTATAAGTGAAGTTCTCCTAGGACGCGATGGTCATGATCGAGCCTGTTTGGTTAAAACAGCCAAAGGACTGTTCAAAAGACCAATGCAGCTTATATATCCTTTAGAACTTAATGATTCTAATGACTGATAATTTTTATTTCATTGAATATGCATGTTTCTTTAATAATCTTTACATTGTTGATTAATTTAGATAATGCTCTATTTGTTCATTTATATTACTTTAATTTAGATATCATTTTGTATATTGTGTTTTGGTTAGATTTATTTATGTGTTTTTAAATTGTCACTTGTATTACTAACTGTATTACTGTTTCAAATTTGTTTTCTGAATAGTTTTAAAATTTTATGCCTAGTATGTGATTGAACTCTAATGAATTCAGGTGGGGAGTGAAGCGAAATGAGTTATAGAGGGCGCTATGTGCGCATCTCAAGTGTTTTGAACTGGTGTTCTATAGTTAGATTGATGTAATGATACGAGCTGAACCACCGTTTTGAAAGTTGGCGAAACCTAATAATGTTCCTCGTTGTAAATAGAAAATAAATGTTATGTGTTTGTTCCAAGTGGCCTAGTGCAATGATTCTTGCAAAGCTTTATCTATGGAATTAGTTTTCTCTGTACGCAGCAACATACACCTGAAAAAAAAATTCTATTGAATTTCTAATATTATTAATCCTGTAACGTAAAGAGATAATGGTCTGTTTTTAATTATTTACAGTGATAATATATGAATATGTCAAAATAGTAATCTTTAGAAAATATGTTCATTGTTGAAGAATCAATATGCCTTTAAAAGATTAAAAACCTCCACTAAAAATTCATTATAGTCAAAAAGACTTTAAAATATTAAATTCTCAACTAAAAATGGAAATTTCAGCAGGCATGTTTAACATTACAATAATCTCAAGGAAGAATATTTTCATCGAATGAAAATACATGCAGCTAAAGTTAGAAAAAATTGTGCCTTTGTCTTTATTATTTTGTAATAAAACAGAATGTAACTGTTTCTTAGTTAGTTTTTTTCGGAAAGAAAAATAAAAAAGTAACGAAATACGAAAAAAAATAAACTACTATTTAATCTTTCAAGAATATCAAATGCAGAAGCATGTTTTTAAAAATATACGACACAGGTGAACATTCTCAAATTTTCTGAAAGGATAAAAGTTTTAGAGAACGCTAGCTTATAAAGTTAACTCGGAAAAAAAGTTCTCCTCAAAGTACTAGCAGTCTCGCTACGCCTCACAAAAATACTTTTAAAAAATGTTTCTGTGAAAACACTGAAATGGAATTTTTGTTATGCCAGGAATCTCGAAACAACGGAGTGAAATATTCGTACTTTTTAGTGTTTAGAGAAAACTCTTATGCTCATAACTGATTTTCATAACAACCTTTCTACAATATGTTTAATGGTATCATTTATGTACAACATATCACCTTGGAATAGAAAACGATAGGTTGTTTGTATTAATTGTATATATATGCACTATCTACTAATAAGTATTTGGAAACTTGTGATAGAAAATAAAAACAAAATTTTTTCATATTCACTAGTTGGTGGAGCCTCCACGAGAGGCAATTACAGCCTCAACCCTCCGGGACATGCTTTCCACAAGTCCTTGTATGACAGCTAGTGTTATTTTCTTCCACTCTTCTTGGAGAAGGTATGTAAGTTCCTTCATCGACTTTGGACGGTTGTTGCACCACTTAATTCGGCGATCCAATTCGTCCCACAGGTTCTCGATAGGGTTCAGGTCTGGGCTCTGAGCAGACCAGTCCATTCGGTTAACCCCATTGTCCCCATACCAATCCATGGTGGACCTCGCAACTTGACAGCTGGCGTTATTGTTCTGGAAATAAACATGGGTCCAACTCGTAAAACTGCCACAACGTAGGAAGCACACTGTCATCCAAAATAGTGCAGTAAGCGTCGACGTTGAGCTTACCATGAATTGGGACCAAGGGTCCCAGTCTATATCAGGAGAAACAACCCCATACCATAATTCCACCTTCACTGAACATTACTGTGGACACAATGCATTCTGGTAGCAGGCGATCTCCAGGCAGACGCCAGACCCACACCCTGTCATCCGAACGGTAGAGGGTGAACCTTGATCCGTTGCTCCAGAGAACTCGTATCCACTGATCTACGGTCACTTTCGACGTGCTTTGCTCCACATTCACAGATTTGATAATAGCTTGAGGTAGACTGAAAATAATGGGGCAGTGTTCACTGTGACATAGATTTAAAAATGTAATTTATAACCACTGTCGTGTGTTCTCTTAGAACCAGTGTCCGGGTATACAAAAATTGAGAAAGTATGCTATGATATGAATTGTCACAGTATTATTTTTAATGAACTCCTCTAAATATTTCTAATATTTTTCTCAGATAGACATTTCAGATTGTTTACTTATCTATATTTATATGCGTTTTAATTAAATCACCAGACGATAATGAATTTTTCCCAGAGGAACATTTGGTAAGCCACTATAAAGACCACATGAACCGTTGCTTCAAACTTTGAACTTGGTAGTGATCTATCCTGATAATACTTACCTATTCTGTTGGTGCAATGAAGGACTCATGACTTCCCCCTTCTGTTTGGGCATACTTGGAGGAGTTTTCTCGTCAGGTAAGACATAATTAAAATCCTAGTACATGTAAGAATGTAGCACAAGTGCAAAATATAATGAGTAAAAATTATTTAAGCTTAGGTATAAACACATATAATGCTGTCTTATCTCTCAAAGATCTAAACCAGTTAATTTACAATAGATGAAAATCTATTACATCTTATGGAAACTCAAGAAGCATTTATTTTCAAGCATAACTCAAGTACTTAAAATATTATTTTGGATAGATATGAAAGAGAGGTAACAGATTATGTTTAGTTCTGTTACTTCTTCAGTCGTAAGTATGCTTCTGTCTACTAAAATAATTTAATTTTGGATTATTCTCTGCATTCTGAAATCTAGAAAGTGAAAAACGAATTTAAACTTTGACTTACAACAAAAATACAAAAGAAAGTTATGCACTAATTATACCATATCACTTTCAATACAACATAACGCGAAAAAATTAAGCTTTTAAAAATATTTATAACTGTTATTTACCTTTGATCATCGGGGAATAAGATTTAACATTTTATCATCCTAAGAGAAATAAAGTAAATTTAATCGAGAAATTAAACTGATATAAACTTATTTTAATCCGATTACGCACGTATAAAATAGATATTCAAAAGGATTTTAGTATAGTAATTTATTTTATGAACTGAAAGGGCGATGTCACCATTATATTTAATCATGATAGAAGGGATTACTAGCATTTTAATAAGCTGTCTTATTTCATTGATAAAGATTTAATCTTTCGTGAAATTTGACGTTATGTGTTGTTAAAAATTTTTTAAATATAGTTCCTTTCAGAAAAAAAAACTATCGGCAGGGCGTGTAAGTGGAAGTTTAAGGACTTATTTGACAACATGTAAACTTTGGAAAGGTTAACTACCATTGCTTTCTATTGGATCGTTTAAGAATTTGCATATTAAGTTGGTTTCAAGGATCTTTTATTTTTTGAATCTTAGACACATAGGCAGTAACTGCTTCAGAGAGTGCAGTTTCCATCTTGCATAATTGCACTAAATTTACAAAACTTTTATTGAAGATGAAAATTTCAATTGTAATGTTTATTGAACATGAAAAGGGAAGCAAAATCAATCTCGGATTTGCATGTGTCGACACTTTCTGTAATGACTGGAGGAAATGTTGTGGTTTGATAATTTTTACATACAGATTTTTATTTAATAAAGGTACAGCTTACATTTTCTTTCATATATACCATGAAACATGATTTTTAGAAGTTCGTTTAAAAGAAAGATCTGTTTAAGGGTTATGTTTTATTATCCTATCAATTTACTCATTGTTGTGTTATAAAATATCAGAACATCTGCAAGGCTATTAAATGTTTGCATCATAAGGAAAACTTGATATTTTCCAGACAGCAGAACGATGCTATCTGCTTTATCTCGAATCGGTTCTGTAGTATTTCAAAAATGGGGACTTAAATTGTTTATGAGTAACAGAAGCGTCTGAAAAACCAATGAACAGCTTCAAATGATAATTATCTACAAAATTTTGGCTAACAAAATGTGTTGCGAAATAGAGGAAATAATTTAATGCATTAGATCACATATTCTTCATAAAAGAAACCTTTTATCTTTGCTCAATCCATTAAATTTGGTAAAAGAATGCACCTATATTTTATTTTATGGTTATATTTAATTTTGTCCATCAATATCATTCTATAATTTACGATATTTCTGTATATATTCTCTACATATAGATCTATATACACTAATGGACAAAACAAATTTCTTAAAGGAATATCCGAAACAGTATCATATAGCGTATATAAAAATTTGCAAATTTTTGCAATTTAGTGTTTTTTTAAGTTTAGTTCTTCGAGGGGGACAAATTGAATAAATTTGTATATTAAAAATTGTTCAGTGACGCAGATAATGCATAGCAGCAGATTACTTTTTATCATCATAAAGAAGTGCATTAAAATATATTTCTGCCTCATTCACTAAAGCTTCTTTAGCAGGAAACATACATTCTTTTAAAAGCGGCCTTGTATGCGATTAAAAAACTGTATGATTTCACATTTTGCTACTTCTTGCAATACTGAGAATTATGCAACTTAGTGATTCCTTATATATATATATATATACTAGCTGAAAACCCGCGCTTCGCTACGGAGTACATTCAAATTAAATACAACGGCCAATGTATGCAATTAATGCCAAAAAAATTAAATATATATATTTATAATAAATGCGACGATCAATGTATACAATTAATGTAAAAAATATATTTTATAAAAAAATCGTAAGGGATATTTATTTTTTTTAGATAATATCTAATCGTCTGCTGCATTAGAAAGAAAAAAAAAATATTTTTTCGTCTATTTAGTTGTTATGCACGTGACAATAAATTTATTTAAAATGGCAGAAAAAGAAATCACGTGATCAGCTGTATATAAATTAAATTCTAAAAATTAATCTTTAAAAATTCACCAAAAATCAGGAAATGGAGGTAAAGGTTCGAAAAAGATTTCATTTTAAAGGAATTTTTATGATCTTTCTCGTGATATAAATTTTATAACCCTCAATGTATTATTTTAAATGCAAACGTAAAAAAAGTTTAAAAAACAGCTTAAAAATTTAATTTAAAAAAATCTAAGAAGAATTTTTCAAAAATCTTTCTTAGTGCACCCCTACACTATTAGAAGAATCGCCATGCAAAATTTCAGCCCTTTAGGTCCAGCGGTTTGGTCTGTGCGTTGTATGTCAGTCAGTCAGTCAATGAATGAATGAGTCAGTTACGGAACTGTTTTATATATATATATATATATATATATATATATATATATATATATATATATATATATATATATAAATATATATATATATATATATATATATATATATATATATATATATATAAATATATATATATATATATATATATACATATATATATATACGTATATATATATATATATATATATATATATATATATATATATATATATATATATATATATATACACACATATATATATATATATATATATATTACACATATATATATATATATATATATATATATTATACATATATATATATATTACATATATATATATATATATATATATATATACACACACACATATATATATATATATATATATATATATATATATATATATATATATATATTATATATATATATATATGTTATATATATATATATATTATATATATATATATATTACACATATATATATATATATATATATATATACACACACACACATATATATATATATATATATATATATATATATATATATATATATATATATATACTAGCGGACCCGACAGACGTTGTCCTGTTCAAACCTTGTAATTCTAGCTGAAGTACCCGGCGATGCCCGGAATTTTAAGAATATTTGTTAACCAAAATCAATTTAAAAACTAAACACAGTATAAGTAACATAGAAAAGATTTACCCTTTATCATTGGAGCAAAAAATTCTGAAAAGTAAAATATAAAATATATAAATTTATAATAAACCTATAAAAATCCATTAAAAAACTAAACGCAGTATAAATAACATAAAAAAAGCGTACGAAATGTTATACATATTAATAATATGAAAACCCAATTAAAAATGTATAAATGCATAATAAACTCCTCAGATTTCAGCTATATTCGGTATTTCATCATAAAAAAGCTGAAAATAATAAAAATAAATAAAAATAATAATTTTAAAAAATCATAAAAAAAAATTAAAATTAAAATTAAAAAATAATAAAATAAAATAAAATAATAATTAAAAAATAATAAAATAAAATAATAATTAAAAAATAATAAAATAAAAGCTGAAATAAAAAAGCCTTAAAAAAAAGCTGAAATAACAGGTCTAGCAAAAGTTACACAACTCTGGATTCGAACACTGGTCGAGAGCACGGTACTTTCCGAATGGGCGACCTTCCGAATGCGCCACGATCACACGGCGTTCTACTGAGTAAAGTGAAACATATTCGCTATTGGAAAGTTGTTGTGGGCTGGTGATTATAAATGTCAGAGGAGTTTTTAGTCAGAAATAAGTTAGCAGGATAGAATCTTAGTCTTTAGCTCTTCAATAGACACAAAGATATAGGCGAGGGGGACTGCAGTAGCGATTAAAAAAGATCTCGTGTCACTTAGCGTGGTTGATTCGAATTTTCCATCGCGTGTCGAGAATATCAATATGCCGTTGGATCTGATATATTTTAGAGTATAAAATCTGACTTCAAAGATTATTATTTTCATTTATTATTCTGGTTTAATATATGACTTGGAACTTTTTGATTTTCTTTATTTTTATCTTTTCGCTCGCTGTTTACTAACTAAACCTAACGTGGACGCCATTATCCAGAGGGGTGATTCCACAAACTGTAACAGTTTCCATTTACCGGACGCACTCCCTTATAAATTGTTGGATTTTTATTAATTAATTAAAAATATAAAAACATTTTCTATCGGATCAAATTGTGAATCTAAACCATTCTCGATTCAACTTAATCGCACACACAAAATTTCATAAAAATCAGTCCAGTCGTTTAGGAGGAGTTCAGTTACATACACACGGACAGAAGAAATATATATATAAGATATATATATATATATATATATATATATATATATATATATATATATATATATATATATATATATATATATGTCTGTGTGTGTGTGTGTGTGTGTGTGTGTGTATCCATAAAACTGAAGGTTTGAAACTGACATATACGAAAGTCTTACGTGTCTCTTCTTCGGTATTACCCGCAAAAAGCAAAACAAGAAGTTTAGTTTTGAATCTTCTTATTTAGTTCTGTATTCTGGAAGTTTTCTAAAATTTATATACTTGGCGTATCAATAACTGACAAACAAACTGCGTACTATTGATTATCGATGGTCTCTTAGTCTTTTTCTCTGTTGCCGTTATTTTACCACTTCATTCCTTTTTTCCCCTTTTTGTTGGCTTTTAGCTGGGTTTTGTACGCGCTATTGGAAATAACAAATAAACATTTGGTATTGTTGGTCACTTATAAACAAACCCGACACATTTTTTTCTGTTCCACGGTTCTTTCCACGGTTCTGTAAACTCCTGCTCCATTTCACTTTACTTCAAATTTCCCGGCACAGGTTAAAGTTGCAGCATTAGTTTAACTGTGAAAGTTATTAGAGTTTAGATTTAATTATTATTTTTGGTTTACTAAGCCTCTTTCCTCTTGGCATTTTATATTGGCTTTTTATATTTCCTCTTGGCATTGAGTGCAAGTAATTTCAGTTAACTTATTATCCCTCCACACCCCAATATCATGCATCTACAATACATATCCCACTTGATAGTTGGATCCCCTATCGATATTTATATATCTCTTCATATTATATTAAAGAATAAAAAAAAATTCAAAAATAATAAAAAAATTAAATAATAGATTTAAAATGTGTTCAAGATTTAAATAAAAAATCTTATAATCATAACAGGGTTCCCTATGTACGTGATTATGATTATAAAAAGTCTAAAAGACCAACATTGTTATCGATGGTCTTTTAGACTTCTCGGTTGCCTTTATTTTATCCCTTGGAGTTCATATTTTTAGCATGTTTTTATTAACTCGCTTTCTTGTTCGTGTGTGTTTTTGTCCAGTACAAATCTTGCAATCGATTTTTAACTAACTTCCCGACTATAGCTAGACATTTGAAACTTTTAGAATAGCTCAGAACACGATGACAATGCATTATTTTAATACTTTTAGCCATCTTTAATTAGGATATAATTCATTTTCAGTTAATTTTGTTTTGTAGAATGGTGCAGCCATCTATCGACTGGGACGGGAACGAAAAGTTAAATGCAAGTTAACTTCCAATTAACTTCATTTTCTTTCAAGTAGATGGGATAATTCATCAAAAAAATTTTAAAAAGTATTTATTAATACATAGAATTGTCAAGTTTATGCGATTCAACAGGAAATTTAAAAACATGGTATATAAAAAGTACTTTTTATCTTGTAATTATTCCCCTTTTTGTTGGCTTCAGCTGGATTTTGTACACGCTGTTGGAAATAAAAAAAGAAATTGATATTTTTGATCATTTATAAACAAAACAGACACCTTTTCTTCTGTTCCTTTCCACCCTTCTGTAAACTCCTGCTCCATCATAATGGGGGTCCATGGTTATTGAATGAAATATCTTTTTCAGTTAAAATAGATTTATCGAATAATTTGTATTTTTGAATAAAAACTTTCATTATTACGTATTTATGGGTTTTCATGTCCACACAGGGCAATACATTGTTTAATAACTTTCACTAGTAAACTATCGGTGGAATACAACATACGTGGAGTTAAAACAATGTTGGTTCAATCAAAACAAACTTGATATTTGATAAATATTCGAATTCAATGTTTAAAGAGGCTGAATATATCGTTATTCGTTGCTGATAATAGCGTTTCTAAATCTTGATGTGGGTACATCTAATATATTAAATATTTTGTCACTATTACACTACTAATAAATATTCTTTATACAATTTAGTTTCATATTTTATGTCCTAAAAACTTTGAAAAATTAAGGAATGAAAAAAATTTTGCCCCACATTTGCTGATGGGTTTCAGATTTTATCAAAAGCTTAGCATTAGAATTAATGTGATATTATTAAAAGTCTATTGTTTTTGTTTTGAAGTTTTCTTTTAGCTCATTGTTTGTTATTTATAAGCTTCAGTTTAGTTATCAGTTTAATAATTGGTTTTACATTTGGTAATAGAATTTCAAACTAAAGAGACTAATTTCAACTAATTTCAAACTTTGAGAGAAATATTTTGAAGGAGGTTTTACAAAACTTCAGGAATTATCATGGCATTCCATGTTAATATAGCTTTCGAAGCAAAAAAAATCTAGTTTACTGCTGATTTGGGGATTCGTATAACAAAATACACATGGAAGCTTTGTTGAATGTATCATAGCTTATATTTACTCATAACACATATATATTATATTTTTTATTTTGTAATATTCATACACATTAGAACTAGATATGGGAGTATTAATAAGCTTTAAAATGCTTGTCGGAAAAAAATTACATATAATGGAATTTCAGTTAAATCAATCAAACGCACATTTGTGAAGGTCGAGTTTCGAACCAAGTATCTTCAATCTGATGTTGGTCATATATCCATTGGAGAAATCCGGTCGATTTAAAAGGGAAACATCTTTTATACCTTTTCTAGTATATTTTTCTATTATCAGTTCTTACTGAGGCTAGCGATGCCTGATATCGTTCAAACATATTCATTTATTTATTTTCCAAGATGCTTATTTTTTATTCCGAATTAAACAAAATGAATATATGGTTGTCTATTGTACAATAGCGTTCTTTTAAAAGCCGGACGTCTTGGTAAGGATAATGTCTAAATTCAGATGTCTTACCTCATATCTTTTTTTTATATTATGTTTTAAATTGAAAATTGAAATATTATTTCTTTTACGTACAAAATCCATACTTCCGTCAATAAACCTATGCAGTTAATAAATAGTCACCGATATAACTATGTTTTATACCTTATGAATTTAAAATTATTTTAATTTTTTATTTTTTATGCTTTCCTCCTTCGCATGTTGTTATTAAGTCTATTTTTAAATTCCCTGATTTCCAACAAGAAAAGACGCAGCAAAAAGCATTACAAGATACAAAAAGTGTTTGACTGAGTGAGAAAATCACATACCTTGAACTAAAACGTGACAACCCAACTCTAAAACCTCAAAAATATTACTATTCAAGGCACCAACAATTGCACAATCTTCTTTGCAAATGCTCTGCCGAATATTGGTTCAAAGAACAGCAACGGATCAAAAAAAAATTCTCGCAGCAGAAAAACTTAACGTTTTTGTGAAAAAATAAAGAAAAAAAAGAAAAACACTCGAATTTTCTTTTCGAAATCATTCACGTGCGTGACTCTTTGATTTAGGACAGATTCGGTCGTATTTTCAGTCTGAAAGATATCAGAGAGTTTGAAATATTTATTCAAAATCTTTTTGACATTATAGATTCTGTAAAAATTTTATTAACTTACAGAAGTATTCAATACGCTTTTTTAAAAAACCGTTTATATCAAATCTTCGTGTTTTATTCTGGGGAGTGTTTTTGGTATTAGGATCTGAAAGCGAACCATGTAAAGATGAAACCATCATCGTAAAATAATAACAAATAAAAATCTACTCTCTTTTAACACACAAAAGGGAGTTTTGTAGTATCGTAGAAGGATCTCTCTATCTTGGATGTTTATCACATATCACTGACTTTTTAATTAAAAAATAATCTATCTAAATGATCTAATTAATTTTAACGGTCTCCAAGAAATAAATGAAAGGATACACATTGTAATGTTTTAGAACAATGATCGTTTACTGGGAAAATCAAGCTACTACCCCTGAAAACAAATAAATACTTATATTTTATAGCAAAACTATGTTTTGGCCATCCGCAGAGACAAATTAAGCTCCTATTTTTACACTGATAATGTCCATTTCAAATGATTTTCAAGATAAAATTTTGGAAGCTGTTGATTGTTTTTTCATACCAATAAAATAGAACATCTTAAATTAAAAATACAATACATTTGTAAGGCTTCACACCCCATTTGATCCTTTATGAGGTTTTTTCTTGAAAATAGAAATTTTTGATCTAAGTAAATGGGTCGAATGGTTAGACGTTTAGACCATTTTAGAGTTAATGAAATCCGTGGATATTTGGACAAGTGAAGTTGTTGTGTCATAAAATACTTGAGTGAGTACGATTACATTGTTGTGAATATATTTCCCTCGACATTATGATTTTATTTAATTTCCAGATAGCGTTTACATTTTAAAAATACCTAATAGGAGACCAACAGGAAGGTCAATCACGATCAAACGTCTGCTCAAAGCCTCGACTGCTAACTTTGGAAAATTACAGCCTCCGTCTAAGTCAGGGGTCGGCAACCTATTGAAACGGAAGAGCCAAAAGTTACAATTTACAAAATTTCCCAGTTTTTAAAGAGCCACTAAATTTTTTTGTTTCAATATAGTATTTGCTTATATATATTTGATTTTTGATTTAAAATAAACGGCTTTAAATACGGAATAATATTTTTTCATATAAAAACACAAATATAGATAGTTACATCAATGGGAGCATTGGCTTTGCATGCCTTTTGAAAGTTTGATTAAATCTGGCTTATAACTTGTTGTTTTAAGTTTCAAGCACGACTCTAGATTTTTAGTTGACTTCTAACTTTACTTTTTTTATATTCACGCAAGAGAACGCTTGCTCGCACGAATATGTCGACCTGAAGATCGTGAGCACTCCATATGCCAACTTCTTCACCTCACTGTAGCATTCTGGAAGACTATTCCATGTGCCGAATATGAGGGCCTGAACTCGCGGAATTTCTTTTAGAGCTGTCCACTTGGGCTGCGGGATGTGCATGCATTTCTGAACCTCCAACTCTTCCAACTTGCTCTTGAGTTCTGTGAACTTTCAACTCCACAAGTCTTTGGATTTCAAATCTAGCAATTGCATTTGAAGCGATCCAGCATCAATTCCAAATGGCTCAATGTTGATCTCATTTGTATTTGTGTTGAGAGGATTTACTATCAACGCGAGAGTACTTTTGTTTGTTTTGAATTGATCTAATCTCTCAGCTAATCCATCCTTCATGTTTTTAAAGCTATTTTGAAGTAATTCGTGTCAATAGTTGCATTGGTCTCATCGCGGTATTGCTTCAGATTTTAAAAATGAAGTAGTTTACCGCTCTCCATGTCTTCAACAAAAAGAAGTAATTTTTTTAAACAAACTACTTCTTCAAACAAGGCGTAGGCTGGGTTGTCCTTTCCTTGCAGTTTTAGATTTAGTTCATTTAGTTTCATTGTGGTATCTACCATGAAGTTGAATTTTTGCAGCAATTTGCCTTCTTCCAATTCGGGATGGTCAATATTTTTTTCATTGAGGAATGTTTTTATTTCACTCAAGCACAAAGCAAAACGTTGCAATACGTTACCTCTGGAAAGCCATTGCACTTTATTGTGCAGAAGTAGGTCAGAAAACTGGCTATCTATTTCTTCAAGGAAATCTTTAAACTGGCGATGGTAGAGTGCTTTTGACAAGATGCTGTTAATAATCTTAAATACCAAGTTCATGACCTCAACTATTTCAGCCGGAAATGTTTAGGCCCAAAGCACTTCTTGATGAATTATGCAGTGAAACTTTAGAATTTCGTGGTTTATTTTTTTCTGAAGAATTGATGTTACCCCTCTATGTATTCCAGTCAAACTTCTAGCTCCATCAGTTTCTATAGAAACGATTGTATTTATATCGATTCCATTATCTTCCAGGCATTTTTGCACAGTATTTGATATATCTTCTCCACGAGTTTGCCCTGAGAGCGGTAGCAATCCTAGCAGTTCTTTTGAACCTTGGGACGACATATACCTGAAGAAAAGGGTAACTTGTGCTCTGTATTTTATGTCGCAAGACTCATCTATAGCAAGTGATAAGGCAGAAACCAGTTGAAAGTCTTCCACTGGCATATGTGTTACATTTGAAGACATTTTAGCAGTTCTATCTTGTACTGTTTTAGCAGATAATGGCAAATCTTTGATTTTTTTTTCATGATTTCTGCTTTGTTTTTAAAATCACTAAACAGTTCTTCAGATGCACGTATAAAACAATCTTTGACGTACTCACCATCTGTGAATGGTTTCCCTGTTTTTGTAATTCCTAATGATACTGCAAAGCTTGCCAGATTTACATTATTGGAAGATTGCGCCCAGTTACTTAGCATGCAACTTGAGTGTTGTTGTTTTTTTGGAGCTCTTCAAAAGCTTTTTTCGTGCGTCACTGGTTGGATATTTACCAGCAAACTGGGTATGTTTCGTAGTGAAGTGTCTCTCCAAATTGGACTTCTTATTGTGTGCGAGTTTTTCGTGGCAAATGAGACAAGTCGGAAGGCCATCTGTGTTACATATGAATGCAAACGACTCCGTCCAATCCAGATTGAATTCTCAGTTTTCTTCTTCAGTTCTTCTCTTTTTTTACCAGATGCCATGCTGGCGGCTGAGCTGAAAAAAGGATTTTTTAAAATTTTACTTAGTTATCTAAAACGGCAAAAAAATTATTTACCATTATTACTTCGTTAACAAGATCCTGAGATATGTAATTCATTTCTGTTACTGATTTTATTATACTATACGCGTACATACCTTTGAGAAGATAATTCACTTCTAAATCGTATTCTTCTTGAAACAACAAGTGAATAGACCTGCAAAAACCGCAAGCGATTAAATTTACACGCATGCAACGTAACGTCGACCGCTCTATCCGAGGATGACTGACTGACAACACGTCTAGAGTCTAGACTTGTTGTCTAGACTCTAGACGGTGGCTGCTTGGGTGAGACGGAAATGGAATGCAATTGGCTGAAAGATAAACACGATCACGGAGTCTCATCTCTAAGAACAAAACAATAGTTCAAATTTATCTCATTACGGTCATGTTAAGCGGAGCGATTTGTAATTAACGATTGTGAAAATAGGAGATATTGAGAAATTAGGTACTTAAAAAAATATTTTCTTATTTTTTAAGGGTTTTGATAGAAAATTATTAATTTTTTCGTATAGAACTGGAAAGCCGCAACTATACATCAAAAAAGCCGCATGCGGATCGCGAGCCGCATGTTGCCGACCTCTGGTCTAAGTGAACGTAAGACACGTACAACTACACGAGGAAAAAAACACAGTTGAATTGGAAGAGAAATTAAATCAAAATGTAGTAGATCATCATTTTGTGTCCTTGGCTTTGAAATTAACAGAAAGAGGAGTATTTAAAAACGTCAATCACAATGAGACCGATGTCCTCACATCACCTTTGAAGTTTAGTTGTGTGACCATTCGATTAAAGCTGAGGAGATCCGGTCCAGGGATATTGTTCTTTATAGAAGACAATAAATTATGTATATATTCCAGCAAATTACAGTCCCTTGATATTCCATTCAATTTTTGGAAAAGTTATAATGACGAATACTTAATCAGCATTATCTATAAAACACAATCAATTCGCCTGGGATGTGTTTAAACTCCTGAAATTTGAAATTCTTACCTTTTCGATATGATCGTGTACTTTAACGGTTTCATCACTGGATATCTTAGGTTCTTCCCTACGAATGTTAACACATGCATAATTTTGCTGTAGGATGGGGAACAAAAATTTATTTTGCACTTGAAAGAAATAGAAAAATCTAATATTAATAAAAACACTTAATTTTTTAAAGTGGAAAATTTCATTCCAAAAATTTTTGATGGTGTAACAATGTGTTTCAAAAAATGACGGGTACAGTGGCCCAGTTGGCAAGAGCTAGTGATCTGAAAATCACTTTTTCGATGCTAGTCTGCCGTGTACACTAATGGCGTCTGATGCACGTAAAATCTGTCGTGGCTGCAATGTCCTCCATGTTCTTAAAATTACCTCTGGAGGCGCGGGGTCACGTGTTCTGGCCTCATCACTTGAATCGGTTCAAAATTACGGGACTGGTCCTTTTGCCAAGTCGGATTCCGACCCTTGTGGTGCCAATCAAAACAGGAGCCGCACCTTCATCGCCCATAGCCTTCGGGACTTGATCTGATGTCGCTGTTGGTCAAGTGGCATAAGAAATAAGAACAACAAAAAAGGAAATTGTGAAGGTTTAATAATATACTTAGATGTAGAGCTTTTATTTTACATTTTAATAAAAAAAAGAGACAAAACTAAATACAAAATTAAGTTAAGCAATTGAAGTCCCGTAGATGCAGAGCTTATATTTTGTATTATACTCAAAATAAGGACAAAACTAAATACAAAATTAAGTTATGTAATAAAAGCTTGACAAATTTCTTATACAGGTTCTTTTCTGAAACTACACGACAAATGGAATAGATCTCAATACAGGTTCTATCTTGCTTTCCTTACATTAATAATAAATAACTCTTTATTTCAAACACGTCTCATAAAAAAAATCACTATATAAACATTTTCTGCAGGAAATAGTCGATGTTATCAATAGTTTCAGATTACTCTCCCAAGTTTTGCTTACCCTTCTTATGGATAAACAAGAAATACTTGAGGCCCTTCAGCCTGAAGAACATAACGTTACTTGAATGGGTAAAATTTCTATTTCTCTAGAGAAACTTAACAAAATTCCAAGTCCCCGTAATTCTTTGTTTTGATTCAAGTTTTTCGTTTCTTTTATTTTCTGTTCAGTGTCTTCTCTGGCATCTAAAGAAGTTTCTAGAATTTTAAATCTTTTACATCTGGGGAAAAAGTCGAGAATATTGATGAAATCAGAATTTTTAACTCCACTTTAGTAGTTAAAAATATATGAAATTCCAGAGAAATGTTTTTCGGTATACAAAACAAAGTTATAATTCAGAACATCTAAACACCAAAATTTAAAATGAATTAGCTGAATATATTTTTGCTAAAAACTTTGAGGCTTATCATTTGTTTCTATTGAAAAATAATTAATTGGTTGCACTGTAAAAAAATAGAAATCGAACACATGATTGAATAAAAAAACGATGTGTATTAGAAGTAAAAATTTAGACTTATTGTTTCTATTAACTGTTAGATTTAAAGTTTTATTTTTATTTAACAATACATTATTTTTGTTTAATAATGCATATTCTACATATGTTTGGGAGTAGTTTTAAACTTACATATTTTATTCGGTTTTCTCACATTTTGGTTTGTAACTGCTTTCAACAACTCTTTAATTATTCTGATCTTCCATGAATATTCTGTATTTGATGTATATCAGTAATAAAAAAGAGACAGAAATATTCATCTCATTCTCAAAAAATGGTAGCAATTCTATTGGAATGAATAAAAGTTTTCAGCATACTTTCGCACTTCCTAGAGACGGTAAAGAATCCATTTCTATTCTGATGTTTTAATGATAACAGTCCAACCTCCATCCATATTAATAACGAAATATCATATGACAAACGTTACTGAACAATCATATTACACAGATTTAACCGTGAATATAAACGCTAAGACGCCACGCCTTTGTTGACTGTCTTTCAACATTTTTTGCAGTTGTTATTTACGCTAAACAGTATATATATATATATATATATATATATATATATATATATATATATATATATATATATATATATTCGGGTGGTCCAAAAAAAAATAACTTTTTAAATATATTTCTCCACAAGGTTTATTTTATTATTTTCCATGTACTAGATAATGTGCACATTTTTTTTTTCTCCAAAATAATAATTTTTACACGTCGCTCAAGCTCAAACTTTAAGAGTTCAGATTAACAAAAATTTCTTGGAAGTCGTGGGAAAGCTCTTTTGATGGTTTGCTACTAGACGAAGCAGGAATTGTTTTTGATCTTCGTCTTTTGTAAGGGTTTCCTTATATTTTTGTATTAGGCTTATATCTCTTTCAGTATTGTCATTTACAACTTTCATTTTTAAGCACCTTTCTCGAAAGTCACAAAAGCAAGGATTACTTTCCCACTGAGATGGTGATTTTTCTATGAAAGCTTGTGATTTAATTTTACCTCCTTTAACCATGGCATAAAAGAATTGTTTTGTCTTTTCAGTCACAATTTCTTCGATCTTTACATTTTACTCTTCATTTTTTAGTTCCAGTCAATAATCACGGGTAGGTTTTGGTGGACGATCAAGATTTTGTATCATTTTCATTTTTGTGTCAATGCTCTGTTATCAAAAAAGCTAATGCTACTAAGTGCTCAGATAAATACCATAGGTGTCTGGAAAATGACGATAATGCTATATTTGCTACAGAAGGATTTGGATATTTCTTCAGGTCATTTAAAAACTGAATATCATTGTAAGGGGCCTTAATAGCATGCAGTTCTTCATTCCAATATTTAACATATATTAGGCTAACAAAAAGGCACAATTCTGTTATTTTACCAGATTATTCAGATGACAGCTTAAATTGTTCTCGAAAAAGGAAAATTTTTAGTGTATAAATACATTTAGCCATCCATCGAGCGTGACGTGTGTGTCCAGGAGCGCTAAACGAGTGATTATTATTATCTCGTCGAAGAAAAATTACTAATAATTGCATAGTCATTCCTTATAGCTGGAGATTTGGGTGCTTTTGGTAGAAATGTTAACATATACTCTCTCAGTTTAGTAAAGTCTACATTGTCAAATAGTTCCTTATTTGCTGGATTATAAGCAGATTTATCAATTTCCGGTCATAAATTCTTAAATTGCTTAAATATTACAGTTTTTGGACATTCCGATCGGCCGAATATAACAGAAAACACACTGGATCGTACAATCTCCATTATGCGGTGACGACATGGAACCCAATCAAAGATCTGTCCCAAAATATTTTTGAATTCTGATGCAGGCACCATTGTGTAAACCAGTATTAGAAGCTGTGGTATCGAACACCAGTCCTTTAATTTGAGATATAATATTCCATTTCTGAACTGTCTCAATACATGTTTTTGCTAGTAATTCTCCTGTTCCTCTTTCAATCTTCGGAATTCCAAGGAGCTTCTCTTGACCATTTCCTGAAACAATAACGGCAACTCGATCAACTTTTGTTTTTGATCCATCAATATATGGTAGCATTTTCCCATCGCAGTGTAATAGAGGTTCATCTAGAGAAAAAAATTTCTGTTTCTGCAGCTTTTTGGTCTCCCTTTTTTTTCTATGTCTCCTTATTGAGCTTTGAGAAAGGGTTTTTGGAGAAATATCGTTCCGAAGTGCACGTGCAACAGATCCAGCCACGAATATAGCTTTCTGATAAGAAATATTAACACGATCTAGTGCACCTACAATTTCAGGAGACTTAAATATATTTTTTACATATCTCTTTTCAGCAGCTTTGGGAACTGTAGTTGTAGTATTGAGATCAGATTGGGATGTAGATGACAGCGGCAGGTACTCTTCTTCACTTTCAAATTCTATCGAATGGGAAGTTTCTGAGTCTGATAATTCTGACATGATTTTTTCTACCCTAATTTGTAATTTTCCTTCTATTTCTTCATATCGTTCTTACGTTAACACTTTATTATCTTCCCGTTTTCTGTTTCTTATTTCTTTTTGTGTAGTTTCATATCAATTCCACTCATAGAACAACAAAAACTTCTTTTTGCTTTTGGAAGAATTCTCTGTCTTCTTTGTTGCTATGTTATATGTTGTTTGAAAATACAAATGTTGGGCGACCTCTTAATATTATCAGATTGGCCTGAAATTTTATTTACATATATTTTGAATACATAGGAACAAAATAGGGCTTGTGGAAGGAAGATTCTTACACTTTTATTTTTTAACATATTTTTTAACATTATGCCATGGACCACCCTAATATATATATATATATATATATATATATATATATATATATATATATATATATATGTATGAAAGGTCTGGATGGACATCTCATGAAATAGGAGCATCGTGGCCGGAAAATAATAAAATCAGCTTCAGAAACAAACTAATTTATTAAACAGTAAAGCAACACATCTTACTTGCTTCGAGCCAGTCCAGCGTCTCTCGCAAAGAGCGCCAAAATAGAATTAGGTCAGAGAGGTTGCCAGAATTGGCGGAGGATGTTAGTAAGTGGAAAGGCGAAGCTTTTACGTCAAGAGAAGAAGGACGGGTTACCAGGACAGAGATGAAGTACAGAATGGGCGATTATAGGTAGTTAGTAATATTATCACAGAATATCCTCCCACCATCTAAAATGGATTGGAACCGCGGCCGTCGACTCCAAGACACTCCAGATAGTGAGAACATGAAAATTTGTAGTTTGAATATTAGGTTGAAGCTGGCTCGAAAATCACAAATTCTTATGTTAAAATGTGCAATTGAAAGACATAATACAGTATGAAAAATTGCATAATTTTAAAAACAAATAGCTGGAGTAAAATAAAAATGGAATGGTACACTTAAATGAAAACACTAACAACAACAGATGTAAAGATCCACATACAAATAGAAGTAAAAAAAAATTGTGCATGTCTCAGTCCCTGACATGTGTTTCACAGTCTTTGAAAGTATTCAGAGTCCTTGACGGGTACAGTTCAACTAGTTGTAAAAACACAAAGTAATTATTATTCACAGTCTTAGTCGTTGAATAATGTTTAGTTCTTTTGGAGATCTCCTGGGTTGTAGTCACTTTTTTAGAAATATAATGTTCTTTGTTGTTTATTATTATTACGTTTGACATTAGTTATTGACTTTTCTTTACGCAAAACACTTTCTATATTTTATTTTATTTTATTTTTTTTATCATTGGTTTTCAATTTCAAGTTTTTCTCTAGATCATGTACACAAAAATATTAAAATTATTCTTCAATAAATTTACCAAATGCTGTCAAAATTAACTTTCAACATCAATACCAAATGTATGGTACCTGATGTTGCAAAAATTCGAACAACTAACAAATTCCAACAATGGACACTAACATTCCATTATTGTGAAGAAATAAAAAAAGGCAAGACAATACAAACATAAATTTGAGGTATGTGACCTGTTGTGTGTACATCCTCGTGAACGTTTACCAAAGGGAAGGTGCTTCCAACCTGAAACTCAAGTTGAGCAAACTGCACAAAATGAAAAGGGGCAGGCAAGTTTCTCAAACATGAGAGGGAAAAGCAACTGTTCAAAGGGAACATTTGAAAAGTGCGAAGAGACAGGGAGGACAGTGATTGGAAACCCCAGTATAAAAATCAATAATATTTATCTAGTGCATAGTATATTTCATATAAAATGTAGTAAGCTTCAAAAAGTTTTAAAATTATTCGTGGTGTAGTTTGAACTTCTCAGGTGAATAATAAATTCTCAATTTTGATGAATGTACAATTTCAGTGGGTTTTTTAGTGTGGTAATTTTCTTTATCAATTTCATAATTAACTTCAGATAATTTTTTAATAATCTGGTAAGGTCCTGAATAAGGAGAGGTCAACTTTCTAGTGTTTGGGTATTCGAATTCCTCACATATTACTAAGTCTCCAGGTTGAAATTTAGATTCTTCAAATCTAGTATCATATCTCGTCTTATTTTTCTGGTGGTATTCAGGAGTTCTGGTTTTAGCTAAAGTTCTTGCTTCATTAAGTGGAGGATAAGTTGTAATAATTAAAACCTCCTACAGTATCAATAGATAAACATTCAAAAGGTTGGTCAGTTGAGGGCACTTCTTGCAGGAATCCAAATCGTTTCTGTTTTTTCTTTTTATTTAGCTGACAAGTATGACAATGTTTCACGAAATTTCGTATATCTTCACTAATATGGGGCCAATAATATTGAGGGGTAATTAAATTTAGCATAATCTTAACTCCTGGATGTCCGAAATTTTCATGGGTATTAGTTAACAATTTTAATCTTAAGGATTTAGGTACTACAATTTTACAAAAGTTCTTTTTCTTAATTACCATCATGTCATTAATTTCTTTATAATTTTTATCATACACATTGTCAATTTTCTGTTGTTGAATTATTTCATTCATATCTAGTAAATGTACACAGTGTTGGAGATGTTGAGAAACGGGATGTCTTGAAAGCATATCCGCCTCAATGTTAGTTGAACCCTTCTGATATCTAATTTCGTAGTCATACATGCTCAATTTAAGGAACCAGCGGAATAATCTACCTTTTAAATTTTTAACATTTTTTAACCAAACAAGAGCCGTATGATCAGTATGTATGCAAATTTTTACCCATGGAGATAATAAAGAAATTTGTCTAATCCGTCAACAAGGGCTAAACATTCCAATTCTGTAATTGCGTAATTCTTTTCATAATCTCTTAAAGTTCTCGAATGGTATGATACAGGGTGAAGAATATTATTTTTATCTGGTTGCTTCAAAACAGCTCCAACAGCACTTTGGGAGGCATCAACATAGAGGTGACATGGTTTACTAGAATCGTATAACTGTAACACTGGTTTTGATATTAAGATTTCTTTCAACTCGTCAAAAGCTTGTTGACATGTTTCATCCCAATGCCACACAACATTCTTTTTCAGTAATCTATTAAGAGGAGCTCAAATTTTGGCATAGTTGGGAATGAATTGGTGATAAACATTTACACTACCGAGAACTCTTTGTAACTCTTTGGTATTATTAGGATTTTTCAATTTTTTAATAGTTTCAATATTAGGATTATCAGGAATTACTGTACCATATTTTACTTCATAACCTAGAAAGTTTATCTGATCTTTAGAAAACACACATTTCCCTTGGTTATTTAATATTTTCTCTTTTAAACACTTCAAATAGTATACTTAAATGTTCCAAATGTTCTTTCTCAGAAGATTCACATTCTACGTGGAGTGGGAGACAAAGTGGGTTAATTATCATAATTATGATGGCTAGAAAATCTAGGGTTATTGCTTCGATAGTTAGGATTAGATGGTCTTTGGTATCGATAGAAATTATGAGGTCTCTGGTAAGTATTTTGCCTCGGGGCATAAGTTCTAACATCATTTGTATATCTTGGTACATCTGACCTATTCCAAGTTTGGGAATCATTCCTAAAGTAATCATTTCTGTTTTGAATTTGGGGAGTTCTAACAAAGGGAGTTACATATCTGGGCGAGTCATTACTAGGTTGTGAATTTTCTCTTATTTTTACCAGTCTGTGAGCTTCGTTAAGCCAAGCAATTAGGTCAGCAGGGGAATTCATGGTCATTAATGATTTTAGTTCTCTGGGGAGGCCATCAGTTAAACCCTCCATGATCATTTCACTTCTTAAATTTAACTTTTTTCCGATTTCTAATTTTCTCCTGAAATATTTTGTAATATCATCATTGCTTTCATTAAATTTTAACCCTGCAAAATCACGAAAGGTAGTTAAGGTAGGGGTGAAAAAATGCTCTTTTAACACAGTTACTAATTCTGTAAAATTATTAACTTGATAACAATTTTGAATATAAACGTTAAGTGTCTTTCCCTTTACAAATCGTGAAAAATTCTTTAGTTTCCATTCATCATCTTTGTTTCCTTCGATACATTTTTTGTTGAAGTAGGATAACCATGAATCTATATCTATAGTGCCATCTTCAAAGGGCACAATGTTAATTTCGTTTTCAACATTCGAAACACTAAAAGAGTCATCAAAATCAACATTTACTTTGGCAGTGTTCATCTTGCTTCACTTATATTAGAAATTACAAAAAAATATAATATAATAACTGACCTGCTTAAGCACCAACTTTTATGGCATAAAATACAATACTAAATAAGAACTTTTTTAAGTGTAAAGCAGTCTGATGTCACCATCAGAGTGCTTTACACTTAAAAAAGTTGAAAATTTGATTGAAAATTTGCTTACATGAAATTCTTTGATTTCCGAGCAGCGTTCAGCGTTCACCCGGAAATCGTAATTATCTTGAATATAAATTTGTTGACGGTGAAGGCGCACATATAAAAACTTGAAGCACTCAAGGAGCCCTGGAGTTGAATCGGATGCTGTAGTACTGGTACTTTACACAAAGATGGCGTAGCCCGAGACGAACAATGGAGAGGTCAGGCGGAAAACAAAACTTGAAATCCAAACTGGAACGAACTGGAACAAGGGCATCTTTACTTGCTTTGATGTAGTCGACTTCTGTAGCAATTTCATGGTGTTGGATGAGGAATGTTTTAGCTTTGGTCATTTCAAGCTGGTTAATTCAGGAACGCATGCGGGATTCGAAACTAAAAGTCCTGTAGAACAATGACCTCCTCACTTGAACAATGACCTCCTCAAAATGCAGTCGTAATTTCCGTTGTATTTCTTAAAAGGTCAACATCCTGTCGACACTCTGAAATGTCCGGATGGACATCTCATGAAATAGGAGCATCGTGGCCGAAAAATAATAAAATCAGCTTCAGGAACAAACTAATTTATTAAACAGTAAAGCAACACATCTTACTCGCTTCGAGCCAGTCCAGAGTCTCTCGCAAAGAGCGCCAAAATAGAATTGGGTCAGAGAGGTTGCCAGAATTAGCGGAGGAAGTTAGTATGCGGGAAGGCGAAGCGTTCACGTCAAGACAAGAATGACGGGTTACCAGGACAGATATGAAGTACAGAATGGGCGATTATAGGTAGTTAGTAATATTATCACACACACACACACACACACACATATATATATATATATACATATATATATATATATATATATATATATATATATATATATATATATATATATATATATACAGTCGAACCTCCATATATCAATTTTCTGTATATCGAACTCTTAGCAAATCTCCATGTTCATTACATAGAAAAATTGTTTCTATATATCGAAAAAATCTCTATATATCGAAATTTTTTTCAAGACAAATTGGGAGATTTTATTCCACTTTAGAATAAAATGTCCCGATTTTTGGCATTTGAAACATTACGTCGTGGACTTCAATTCGCGGAAAATGTTCTTGATGAAGTTTTCAGTGGACTGAATAAATGCGAGCATTTCTTTGAACTTTCCGCAAAACTGACTGTTCAGCAACATATTCGTAGTTTTTTTGAAAAAGAATGTAACTGTGATCACTGTAACCATTGTCTGGATTGTTTTTTTAAAGGTATATAGTACTAAATAAATGTTTCATATTAATTCACTTTTTAGTCATTAAATTTCATGTAATGTGATTCGCATATAAATTAGAAATGAAGTTTCGTATACGAAAATTAGCTTTAATTTTAATGTTGTAGGAGAATTATGATAAAACTAAGATCAATTCTATATATCGAAATTTCTATATATCGAATTTTTTTCCGGCATTTTGCTACTTCGATATGGAGGTTCGACTGTATATATATGTATGTAGGGTGGAAATAAAAATTTTGCCAATATATAGACCTCTAGAGGCTGTTCCGTTCAACCGATCAAGATGAGATTTGACATATAGTTATTGAAAGGTATGAGCTCGGGATTCTGTGAACGACAACCAAGTGACGCTCACGGTTACGGTTATAGGTACAGAAACTTGAAAATTTCGAATGGCAACGTCCACTTTTTCCCATTAAAAATTCTCAGCTCATGCGAAAACCCTAAAGGGTGTTGGAACGGAACGTTGTATCACAAAAAAAGGTCGCGTTATACATGCACAAAAAAAAAGCTCTGCGAACTCCCCCATGTGGAAAATGTGTAATCAAAACAAAAGTTTTCTTTTGTTAGATCTGTATTGTCATCCGTGATAGGTGTCTAGCCTCTGTCATATGCAAAGAAATTTCCTTCGTGCTCCTCGATTGTGTGTTTGTTGGCCGTATATGTATAAATATATAAATACTATTTTTTTTAAATATATTCTGTGAACTGAGATCACCTGTTTACCCTTTCTGTTAGATTTTAATGGCAGTTTTACAACACCTATTATTTCTATTCATAAGTAATTTCTTAGTGTTATTTTACAGAATGCAAATTGAGGAACTATTCAGTTTGCTCGACAGAAAACTTTCTTCTGTGATTTGACATGACAATTTAATATCTGTGCTAACTTCAAATAGCGATAGCAGAGTTCACCCCAGGTCTTTGGTTTAGAGATGTTAAATGTAAATTTTTGTCAAAATCACTGCTTTTGTATTCTTTACAATGATAAGAATGGTAAGTAATAACTCATTTATAGAGGGAGGCAGAACTGAAAATTTCTTATTTTCTAGAGATTTCTGAAAGTGAGATAGAAAAATGTATTATTTTTAAAGGTTTTCTGTGGTCTATACGTAATTTTTTTCTGAGATTTTAAAATTTGTGTCTCAAAAATTATTTGATGGAAACTTCAGTTTTTTTATTATGTGTAATTTTATATACATCACAATTTTGAGTAATTATTTCTTACTTTAAATTTAAAATTTATAGAACTGGTATTTAACTACTCAGTGTTTTTATAAGTGTATTCAATCGCAGAAAGACAGAAATGTATTAAAATTTAAAATATATTAAACAATGAAGAGTATTTGACTATAAATATAGTTTTGTTATGGATTTTACTAAATTACTAAAAAAAATATCATTTTTGCAAAATTTGATCCAAACACGTAATACAAATAGCATTCAGATAGCTTTCAGTTTGTGCAACAAAGTTCGAAAAGAAGTCGTATTGACAAAAAGTAAAGTGCAAAGAATAATTCTCTCTCTAAAATAAAATACAGTTAAAAGAAAAATAGAATGCATTTTAGAGCGGAGAGAGAATTTCTTAAAAAAGGAATAAATGTATTCTAAATGTAAATGTCACTCATACTTCCGTCCTCATCCCTCTCGACGACATGCTTCTACTGATTCGCTTTTCGAATATCCGGTGTTATTTGTGGGGAAAAACTTAAACGCATGTATATGTAAGTTAGAAATCTTTGAAGTACATAGCAGTCTCTCCAATTTTCTAACTTATTATGCATATATATATATATATATATATATATATATATATATATATATATATATATATATATATATATATATATATATATATATATATATATGTATATATATATATATATATATATATATATATATATATATATATATATATTTATATATATATATAATATATATATATAAATATATATATATATATATATATATATATATATATATATATATATATATATATATATATATATATATCTATATATATATATATATGTATATATATATATATATATCTATATATATATGGTATATTATGATTTACACCTATAACTTTATGAAAATAATGTAGATCAAAATAAATTTTATATTCAATTTTGATACATGGCAGATACTATCGAAAATAATAATACTAAAAGAGAATATATTGTCTTTTATCTGACCTTTGATATTTTGATAATTAATAACAATGTAAAAACAATAATAAAAATTGTATTGGCTTTTTTTTGGCACATATGATTATACATTGAAGTAAGTTTTTAAGCAAAATGTATAAAATATCTGTTTCCAATCGATTTAATAATCGTATACCTGCTTTCATAATTTTTTTCAGTAATTTATCCTCATATGTGTCTTGGTTAAACTACATCTAATGCAGTATTTACGGGACTTTACATAAGCGTTTAACTACATTGATCGTCAGTCAGATATATGCCTCTCTAAACTGGAGGTTTCATTTACATTTAATTTATCATTTAATATGCAATTGTGGGCTGATGATTGGAATTTCCATGACTGAAGTTTTATTATTTTCATATGCAATGAAAATCACCGTTTTTACACGTTACCCTATTTTTTCAATAATTTTCTGCAATACATACAAACATTTCACTGCTGAAATTTATGTTGAAGTACCGGGTGGGCAAAAAGTCCATATAAACTTTAAAAGCAGGAAAAATAACCTAAATAAAAATTTTTTCGCAGGTTTAGCATCGCTAGGTCACGGGATTTTTTTTTAAGACAGGGAAAAAAATAACTCAAAAAAAAGGGCGACAGGTGATGCTGGTAGGAGCGAATTCTGTGGAAATATGCAAATGAGACGGTTATAAGAGCATGCGCTCCTAATCCACAACCAGTTCACTGTTGTTCCGTGATCCTCCGAGAGGTATCATGTATACATCCGGACGTGCTGCACTCTGCAGTTGCTGGAATTTTGACTAGCCTGCAATGTCTTATCCCCTGTGTTGGTGGTCATGTGGAACAAGGACTGCTGTAATAAACGATTTAGAAGCATTCTTTTCGTTATTTGCTTATCTTTTCTTTGACATGTGTAAGTCAGCGCCACCTGTCGGCTGCTCTCTCTTTGAGTTATCTTTTTCTCTGTCTCAAAAAAAAAAAAATCACGTGACCTAGCGATGCTAACCCTGCAAAACTTTTTTTTATTTTGGTAATTTTTCCGGTTTTTATGAATTTTTAAAGTTTCTACAGACTCTTTGCCCACCCGGTATAATGATTCAAACCTCAAGAAAAAATTCCTAGAGGTCTATGTTAAAATAATTTCTTTAATTTAATAATTTCTTTAATTTTCGGATTTTTTGTCTAGTTTGATGTACTAGAAAAACTTCTCCCGATAATGTCGAATGAGATGGACCGAAACACAAGGATTTACAAGAACATCTTTATATAGTAAATGAAACCACAATAGCAGTTTTATTAAATAACACTTGTAAAGAATATGCAATTTTTATACGATCCCTGAAAGCAAGTTGTACACAAGAAGGGTCTCATTACTGCCTTATTTCAGACGCATATTCTGCTGAATTTTCTGTGACCATGGAGTCACTTAGAAAAATATACTTCCAGTCCGTAGATAAGACTTATTCAAGAAAATAAAAAGAATAAACACTCAAAGTGGAAAGAAAAATGAAAAAATTTCTGACTTGTTAGACGAAGATCAGGATTTATCCTAAAATTCAAAAACCGAGCGACTTCATTATAGTGAGAGTTTTAAACAATTATGGAAGACATGTCAATTATTTGGATAAAAAAATGTTTTCTTTTTTAGTTTATGGGTACGATTGATTAAGTAAAAGGAAATTCAGTACTAAAATATACGTTATTTTTCAAGAAAAAATAATTTCTGTACTACTTTTATTAAAGTTTAGGTTGGAAGCAATTTTCAAACTGCTAACTGATCTCAGTACACCCAGTCTCATTTTGTATGTTAAATACGAAAAATAAAATATTCATAGAAACTTCAAGATAAATTATGAAAAGCATAGAAGACCTACATAAGTGATCATCAATAGATGGCATCAAAAGTTTGAATTAATTTCAGAGATTCGACAATCAAATTGAGAAACTGTGTGATCAAGGCGCACATATTATTTTGAATATGGGAAAATAGAACTAATATTTTCTATTTTAATAAGCTTAGCATGTGTAGTACTTTTAACGTAGCAAATGAGATTTTGTATCGTTTTTCTATATTTCCTCTCCCTCCTTCAGAAATATTAATGTATAAGAGTCCCCGTTTTATTGTGAAATTTGTCTATTCAGGCATTTTAAAACCGTAAACACGGTTTAGTGGGAAATGCTTTAACATTAGTTAAAGTTAGACATAGCTATATATTTTAAAGATGTGCAGAAAAATAGTTTGTTTATAAAACATCATGCCAAAGAACTTTAAATGCTCACACTTATTTGGTTTGTTAAGGAACTGTTTACGGTTTTGCTAAGGGATTCGATGGCTTAAGTAAATAACGTCCTGCTTTCAGAGAAACTTGTAAGCTATATCGAGTAATATAGGATGTCTTATAAAGGGTAAAAGTTTGATCTGAAATCAATATTAAAATTTACAGCTATAAAAACTCTCGAAATTTAAATTAAAATTTTAAACTGCACTTTTTTGTACTACTTCGCTTGTCTTCGTGTCAAACATGCAAATTTTACTGATTTTGAGTTTTTAATGCTGATTTACAAGTTAATGAGAGAGTTTTTAGATTATTATACTGTATATGTTTAAGAAGAATCCAAAATTAGTATATTCCCGTATAAATCATGCCACAATGCTTTTCGTCAATGCTTCTTTTGGGTATCCGAATGCTTCTTTTGGGCATCAGAACTATTACTAGTAGGTAAACCGGAAAAGTCTATATCAGTACCTTTCGTTTTAAAATATCTCCAGTTATCTATTAAAAATTCATAAGGAAACTGAAAACCTTTTATTACTATAGCTAAGATATGTGAAACTAAATTCTCATGTAAAATTGCGAAACGTTTACCAGATACATGATTCCTACATTTACCTTATTTTTTAACCCTAACAGTTGTGTATAAATTCATAGCATTGCTCTTTTAAGTCTTATCCAGATTTTCACAAAGTGAAAATCTGGATTTGGATATTGTGCATATAATATAAAGATTTTTTAACTTTACAGGAATATAGGATTTCTGTCTAACAAGGAAAACAAAATATACGGGATACCATGCTGAAATTTCATGCTATTTTTTTATTGCATTTTTTATATTTTTTCTAATTATTTACGAAAAAATTGTCTTAATACAAAACAACGCCGTGATTTGATTATTACGGGAGAAATGTTATAGTTATTTTTAGTACATTATTTACAACTTGTTATTAAATTCCAGCTTTATTATCCACATATTTAATTAAAAAATAAATCTAAATTTCTAGGTTAAATGACATTCTGCACAAAATTTTATCTCCACCTTAATTAAATTCCCTATTATATATGATTTCCTTTTAAAATTCATTTATGAGAATTGCTCGGCCCTTTTCTCAAACTTTCCTTTTTTTATTAATTTTCTCTCGTGAAGCGAAACTTATTCTTTCAGTTTCACCATTTTTAAAAATAATAAATACTTATGGAATTTGGAATAATAGGTGAGCAAATGAATGCTGGAAATGTTCTTTAAGTCACAGGGCTTTTCTTGCAACAATACGCTTTTAATATTTTTCTGAAGGTATTTTAAATATGAAAGTTGTTTGAGAATATCACTTTAATTTGAAATGAAAATCCTATCTGGCTTTCCAGGTTTACTTGAATGAGTAGATTTAGAATTTTGGGTCGAAAAGAATTTTTTAATTTTCTTCACATAACTATATGCAATTTTCGGAAGCAAAACTATTTAGTAATAAAGTTTCATACGAGGGAGATTCAAATGAAAACCTTAAGTATTTTTTATCTTGTAGTTTATTGAACAGAAATGGAATACACTTACATCATTTTCATATATATTCTCTATGATGTGAAATGCAAGTGCTCCAGTCCTTAGGATGTGCATGGATACCGCTTGAAAAAAGTTCTCTAGGCTGTGATTATTGCCACTTGTACATCGCCTGCTTCACCGCTTTCTTCGGGCAGTCTGTAGAAATGACGTGAAATCACGGGTAGCGAGGTCAAGCGAATATGGCGGTTGTGGAAGACTCTAAAATTTCAGATCATATATGGTTGCAACAGTTGAATGGTTGCTACAGTATGAGGTCGAACATTGCCATTTTGCAACAAAATCGCTGTACTCAGAGATCCACGTCGTTTGGACCTGATTGCAGGACGTATGTGGTTCAGAGGGAAATCTCCATAAGTTTCAGTAGTAACTTTGTCCCCTCTGGATATGTAGTGCTCCAATTTTCACCTTCTTCATCCCCTTTAGTCAGCATACCCTTTCGGGCTCCAGTTGTGGGAGAATTTTTTTCGATTTTGGTAAGGAGCTATGGCGCTATTCCTAGTACGTTTGTACTCTTGTTGCAATGACTGAAATGCATCACCATACTGAACTTTATTTTTTCAATGAATTTCTATAGATTTTATCCTTTATCTACTAAAAAAAACGAATAAAAGAACGTGGTTTCTCATTGGTGCATGTTGCAAGCAAAGCCGCCATCTTTACACTGCTGCCAAACAATCATGCAGAGTTCTCGTATCATTCTAGTACCTGTCGGCCACTTTTTAGGCCTGAGTATCACTGTTGCCAACAATCGCACGATATTTTAAAGTTTTAGCGCATTTATATGGTTTTAATTTGACTCGCTCTCGAAATTAGTTAACATTCTATTAAAATTACAATAATCACTGTATATGAAATTAAAAAGTCCTTTTGAGCCTGAAGAACACAGAATTTGACTGGTCTTCGTAATCTGTTAAGTAGTAATATACTACTAATCCCAGAAAGGAATGATGGAAATGAAACATCTCGTATTTGTATAACTCTATTATAAAAGCACGCAGTAAAAAAGGTGGTCTGAAGTTAAAAGAAAACTAAACTGCTCAACTCTTTCCAGGACTTTTTATCAAAATATTAACCCGTTGCCAACCAAAGATTACTAAATTTTTGACCAAATCCTCAGATCTGACTATATTTTGTTATTCTGCGTTTGGCCTCATCTAGTATGCTAAGTACAGAATATAAAAAAAATTATTTAATAGTTAAAACACCAGTAATTTAAAAAATATCAAAATTTTCAACAACACTTCAGCAAGTATTTCAATATTATTTAGTGAATTATATATGTAATATTCTTTAATATTACTTTCAAAATAATTTCAATATTATTAAGTATTTAAAAATATATTTCATTAATGAATTTACTAAAGGAATGAACAGAGAAAATAATGTGAAAAATAGTGTTGAAACTTTTTGAATAATTCAATTTAGTAAGAAAACGTCTCGCATATTTCCTATTCAATATGTAACTGCATTTTCTTTTTCTATAAAAAGAAATGACTGCGAAAGAAAATGCACAACCGAAGACAAAAAATGTTTTCTAGAGAGACTAAATAAAAAATGAGAAAACAAGATATAAAAAAACCACATCGCGGTGATAACTCGTTAGCTTATCAAGTAGGAACAAAACATCTAAAAAATTCCAAATTTTCTTCGAGAGAACATGTTTGAAAGATTTTTAAGAAACTGTGTGTGTGTGATTGAAGTTCATCTTGTTTTTTGTTTTCCTTCAAATGATTTTATAAGAAGTGAATACTTGTGAAATCAAATGTTTTTCCTCTTTCTGAGGAGGAAATGTAAATTATAAGACTTAATAACACAACAATAATTTCTATATAATTGATAAAACCTTTGAATGAAAAACCCATGGACATATTATAGTACGTTGTTCAGAGCTACCTCTACTTACGTCACGGGAACTGATTGCTTACGAATATGAGACTGCCAGAACGCGTTTTCTTAGTTATGTTGGTAGCTTTTGCACATGATTTTTAGAATATTTTAGTAAAATAACGTATAATATCATAACTGAGGACTTGAAAAATTTCCTCCTATCCTTAAAGCAATCTAACATGCTTTTATAGTAATATAATTTTTTCTAAAAATATTTTCACGGGACAACATGTCAGACTGTTTTAAGGATAGGAGGAATTTTTTCAAGGGCTCAGTTATGAAATCATACGTTATTTTATTAAAATATTCGAAAACTCATACAATCAACGATCTTACATGCCCGCAATGAACAGTAATGTAGTAGGTTTTAAATTTTTTTTTAGCTAGTTATCAATTGCATATTAGTTTATAACATAAACTAGGCGTGCATAAAATTATATTTAAAATCCGTTTTGAAACAAAATGATGAGAATTCGTCTTCCATAACTCTGGGTATAAATAAATAAATAATTATAAGTGAGCATCTATCAGTGACAAATATTTTTCCTAAATTCTTTATCCTTTTGATGTTTGGCATTTCGTGTGACAAGAAGAGAAATAGTCGCAGAATATGAAATGCTATTGTTTGACAGAAATCGTTGATATGGTGGAAATTAATTCTCGGTTCAACTGTCAAAGAGACACAGAATTTAATTTAAGATGCTGATATGCGCTATATTGGAATCGGTCGACTGTTTGACAAATTTGCTAAGAATATTTGTGATATATGTACAGGGTAAAGCGATGATAGTTTGAATATTAATCGAATTTTAAATACGTATGTCTATATATGAACACTAATGTGGTTAGCATTACATTTATAATAGTTTTAAATAACTTATATCTACAGAGATACATTTAAATATTAAGGTTTGTTCACATTTGGTTAATAAAATTTTACATGCACATAAATGATACAAATCAGGACTTCGAATAAATTTTGAAAAATTGTAAGGATACGGAAATATAATTTTGATTGAATAAGAATTATCCAGAAACGGGCAAGTGAGCCTGATAGAAAATAATTATTAGAACTATGAATTTCCTGCAGTAAAAGAATGATTACTGGCAAATATATTTTTTTAAAAATTAAAACCTGGCGATGAATCCAAAGAAGTTTTGATATATCCAATTTCTAAGCCTTTTAATGCGTATATATTATAATTTATTAACAGTATTAAATCCAAATATATATCTCTCTTAAATCCTAGAAAGTTTAGGAGAACATTAAAGCTATAAAAAATACCATAAATTCTACGCTCTTTGTATCGGATTAGCAAGAACAGTTTCAGGCCTCTGTACTCAGAGCGTTAGATTCGATTGTCTCTATGGACGAAAAAAATGGAAAAAAAAATTCGATTTTCTCTATGGATACGGTCCATAAATGACTTTTGCGAAATACCCTGTCTCTATTTATAACCCTGCATCTATCTGTACTCTGTATCATGGGTATGGACTGTACATATAAGTACGAAAATAATTGGTAGTTTTACGTTATTTAGAAAACTTTGTGAATTGAATGTTATGAGGATTTTATGCTTAACTCAGTTTATAAAAATATACAAATATAATAGTCAAATGCTTCTTGATAAAGTGGGGATCTATAAAGGTATTTATTTATTTTTGAGCTCTATGTGTACTGTAATTGGATAAAAATGTATCAGCTATTTCATATTATTGCCAATCTATTAAAAGATGATAATGAGATGCAGTTTGATCGTGGATGATTAATTTATATAAATAGATTGACTCAATTATTACTCAATTAAGTTTCTAAATAAGCATCACACGTGCGTATCCACAGTATGAATACTGGGATAAGCTTTATGTTAAGGAAGAAATAGGTGTAAAAAAATTATCATCAAAGGAAAGCATTTCCCTACAAAAGGGAATGACTACAACTTCCCTCTGAAAAATATGACTCTGAAAGTTAAAAAAATACCATTTGTGCGATGAAAAGTAAACCTTCGGAGCTAAAAGGGGGACATGCACATTTCATAGTTCCCTTTGAGAAGTGCTTTGCAATGGTACCCAAAAAGGAAAAAAAAAGTCTTGGTGAAATATATGGCAAATGGAGTGAGAGAACTGATGAAGGGAAAATTTATAAATTTGAACATATCAATAGGAGGATAATCTGGTCGTAGACTAAGAAGCCAAGATATTTCAGTAACTTATCGTAAATGACTAGGCAAAGTGTCAAATTGTCTTTTTAATATAGTGAGCTTTGGGTTCCTTTTTTAAAATGAGTTTACAAAATCGTGGCAGATTAATGTTTTAAATATGCCAGAGAAAAAATACAACAATTGTGAATTTGGCATTGGGGCGGGCCTGGACATTTAGATACCTATGTCGCATAATCGTTTATTTCAACCATTTCTGCAAGTTAAGTGATATTCGAGAGAAAACAGACCGATCTCACTTTCTCTATTATCTTCCTCGTCTACTGAATAGGATCCTTACTGAATGCGATTAACGAATGCTCTATAGACTGTTTCCTTGTTACCATCCACTATTGTTTTGTAAAATTTTTTATTCGTGACTTTTGATCTTACCTTTGACAATGGAAAAGAAGATCATGAGAATCCTCGTTTTAAAAAAATTGTAATCGTTTTGAAAAGTCTATATATCTTGGTGCAAATATTGAATAAGTAAAGTAAACACGGATAAAAAAAATTATTTCCAACGCATAAATATTTCTAAAATTCCTTATTGTAAATAGTTGTCCATATTGTAAATAGAACCCAATGTTCTTGTATACTTTCTCAGGAATACATATAGAGCCTTTAAGACATCGAACTTACGAAAATGCTCCAGTTATGAACTATTAAGGCTGCTATGTACAAAGAAAAAAAATCGTATTTCCCTTTTCCTCTTCTTGCAGACTCTTGTGGTGGGAGGAGTCCAGTTGTCAGTTCGAGAGTCCCACCCCCCTTAGGATTGACATTTTGAGGGATTGTAATGGCGCTCTCATTATAGGGGGGTTAAGCGCTGCCTCCAAATTTTTTATTGAAAATATATTTTTGTCAACTATTTACAGGTACATAATTACTGATAATCAAATAAAATTGGTATTGTCGATAGCCTGAACTTTTCTGCAAAGCGCTGCAGGATTCATTTTATAAATTTCGTCCACCGAAGGAATTTATGAGCGTTTAAAACACACTAGACCAGATTTCCCCCCGAATAATTTAAATTTAAAAATATTAATTGCATTAAAAAAAACGAAAAATGTACACAAATGTAAAATTTCTTTCTCTATGACGGAGTACAATTTAAAAAAAAATCTTTGAATCCAAGTCGGCAATTCTTGGACAAATTTTTTTCCATAGGTTAACATTGAGGTGAGCGAATCCAATGGGGTTAGTACATAGCAGACTTAGGAAATATGTTCATAAACTAACAACTATTTACAAAGTCATATAAATTTCTGATTACTTTTAAAATGAAATATGAAAAAAATAATTTTAAATAGAACCAAATTTTAAAATTTTCTAGCATGTCGATAAGTAATTAACATCTTGTATGTATGGGAAAAAATGTGGCTGGGAAAAATGCTTATTTATAATGTAAATTATTAACCATTTAAACTATCCTAAATTATTCAAGGTCAGGGACTCTAAACTCCATAGAAGCTGAATTATTTATATTGAAATGTAGTAGTAAGATTATGCGTGCGGTTTAGACTGCCAAAACAGAAGCGGAATTCAAGAAACGATGGGACAGCGTTATATATATATATATATATATATATATATATATATATATATATATATATATATATATATAACTTTTTATTTTATGAAGATTCCAAACTTTCATAGGAAAATTATACAAAAAGATAAGGTTATTTTTTTTAAATATATAACATAAAATATGTGGTAATTGGAAATTATGATATTTATTAAGTTTTACATTAAATCAATGTAATGCAAGGTTAAACGCAAAATATTTAATTTAAAACTAGGAAAGAAAAATGTTAATTTGCATATTTATTGCATAAACAACTCCCCGAATACCAAGAGATATATTCCACAATTATAATCCCTTTTGATCATACCTTAATCCCATGAAATCAAACCGATGCAGAAGCTAAGAAATGTATTCATAAATTCTTTCCTTCCCGTGCTGAGAATTTTGTGCTGGAAAAGTAAAGTTTGTTTGCTGCTCAAGTAATCTATTTATGCCTAAATGTTGACTCCGAAGTTTGTTTATTTAGTTAATGAGATTTCAAAGTGGACGCATCTGAAGTGTGCATATCGAAGAAAATATCTAAATTAAATGTAGAAGTCAGGAAGATAATTTTAAGAAATAATATTAAGCGTAAACATATTCTCGTTCAAGTAAACACTTTTGCAGTATAACGTTATTAAAAGCTCATGTTTTGAAACGATTTGTTCAACATTGGAACTTATGCTCGAGAAGTTAAAAATTGTATTTACTTTGTAATAAAAGAAAGTTTTTAGAAAAAAACGACTCAAAAGAACTCAAAATATGACATATATATTAAATACCTGGTGCGTGACCTCTATCTAATGCTTGCTTGTAGGTAACTGTCAATCCAACATGGATATTTAAAATGATAGTTATAATATGCAACGAAATTAAAATTGACTAATTTTCCTATTTACATAGTTGTGCTGTGGGGTTAAATAAACACAGCCATAATGTAATTGATTAATCGAGTTAAGCTTGGAATTATGTTTCTGACTCATAAGTATAAGAAGAGTATTTTTAATTATCTATTTAAAGGTCATATTATAAAATAATTTCTATGACTCGGCAACTTATGCTTGAATATGTACAGATTAAACCTCTTTAATAATGGTATAAGGTTTTGAGAATAATATTCGAAAGAGCTCGAAATATTACATAGCAAATATTTGCTTAAATCCATCGTTCCTTAATATGCAAATAAAAGATAATTAGCAAACGGAATGACTTTAAAACTTACTATTCTGAATGTCTTAATAGCTCTGATAAGGTCGAAAGTTAAATAATCAGAACCAAAATGCAATTGAGTCATTTAGTTAATCAGACCTTGAATTATGCTTGTGGTACATGATTATAAAACATACATTCATATATATATATATATGCATATAAAAATGTGCATCTTCAAAAAATTAAAGTATCCCTAAATTAAAATAATTATCACAATTTCATTTTATAAAAGGAATTTCTTGTAATAAGTTGCTGAATACGCACAATATTAATTTTTAAAAGACTGTTATGATAATTCAGAATCTGTTTCTCAAGAAACAAGTGTTATTGTTGCTGCTAATGCCCCCTGGTTGGAGGTTTCATTCACCAAGTCCTAATAGGCTATTGGGCTGAAAGGGGCACCTCCTGTTTTCAATTAGCATCACAAGGGTCGGAGTCCAACTTGGCTAAATGATCGGTCCCGTAATTTTGAACCGAGTCAACTGATGAGAGACCGGGACACTTGACACCCGCACCTCCAGAGGTAAATTTGAGAACTTGGAGGACATTGTATCCACGCTCTATTTTACGTGCCCCGGCCACCATAAACGAAAACAGCGGCGGATTTGGAGCGATGAGCATCGAACCAGGGACGTTCAGATCACTGGCCCGCTGCTCTTGCCTACTGGGCCACCGCGCCTGCAAGAAGTAAGTGAAAATAGTAATAAATTATTGAATTAAATAAGCATATGAGGCACAAAAATTAAAATAATGTAGAGAAAGACATTTATGTATTTTGATTGTACAAAGGAGTATAATTTTAAAATTTTGATAAAATATAATTTGTCTCAATTTCTGTTTACTAGAATTGTTACTATTGTACTCATTATTTATTTTATATGTTGAATTTCCCACTATACTAAATCTTCCCATCTTGAGTAGTTTAACCAAAATATATTTGAAACAGGACATGAACCATTAATCTTAATAATCTGACGTACCCAGAAAAAAGCATGAAGTGCTGAAAATTATGAATAATTCAATTTGAATGATGGGTGGCTTATAGAACAGTGAGAATTTTCATTAACATGAGGCGACAAAAATATGAGTACTACATGCGTGTTACATATTGGTGGATATGTTACTTTTTGTTTTAAGGTATTATTTAATTTGTTAAATTATATAGATTTCATATATCAGTCTATTCGTTTATTTGGATTAAAAAAGTTAAAATAACTTTGCAATCCCGCCTAGGCTATGGGTGTATATTTTCATGCAGCTAAAATTGTATAGAATATCGCTAGGGAATCCGTTTTGTTTAAAACTTTTAATTAGTCTAACTAGTTAGCAAAGGACAGTCGGAACATTCTGTTATGAATGTTATATGTTCTTATTAATGTATACAACCAAACATTACTCTAGAGCTTATTAAATTTCACTCGTAAAGCTTCATTTCTATGTTACGAGGATAGCCGTATATTACACATAAAGGTATTTCTCATACATTATCTGTTAACGCAATTTCATTTTCATAGGTATTTATCATACTAATGTATCGGAAAGGCAAAGTACTAGTAGGCTTAAGTGTACTTTCTGCTCCAGTCTGAATTGGGAAATAGAAGAAAATGACGGTGTGATTTAAAATGAATGTCAATAAAAAATATCTGCAAATTTTAGGTGCGCGTAGTGATGAGATATTTTTGTTATTAGAATGCAAGAATTCGACCACTGTGTATTAGAATGCAAGAATTCGACCACTGTGTACTAGATTTTACTGAAGGGTTATAGGTGTTAAGCCTAAATTAATTGAGCTTGTGGTGCAATTAATTCAAAGACTAACTTTTGGTAGTGGAGAGAGGTCTGTGGAAGCTCGGAGGAGGAAGGACGAATAAAAATACCCCTTTTCATATAGAAATCTAATTATTGATGTCAAGAACACCGTATTACCCTTTCTACGGTCACATTCCTCATTAGTATCTTTTCAATAGCATTTAATGTACGGACTGTTTGAAAATGGCTGAAAACTTAGTGTTGTACTGTTGGAGACGCAAGGGCGATTATACAACTATTTTGTTTATTTTACTGCCCTGAGATGCACGCTAGCATAATCTTCAACTGAAGTATAATATCCAAATTTGACCTTCCTATCCTAAGAGCATTTCCAAATTTTAAAAGCGATTTTCCAACACAATGAATTTTATATTTGATCTTTCTATTCCGATCTCCTGGTATGATTAAACACAATTAACTCGTTCGGAGAGATGAAATCCTTATTCGAAAGCGGAAATAGTAGTTTTATAGGATTTGCAGCATTCTACCGAGATCCCATCAGATTTTCACCTCTGCGGTCTATGAACACATTTTAATTGCATAGTAAGTTTTAGGACCAAATCACATTAGAAATCACACATATTAATCTATTAACAGGAGAAGATATTGTCACTCCACGATGTTAACAAATCTGCAACCCGAAAGTTTGAAATAAATGTGTTGAAGAAATTTTAATTTGATTCTTACTTATAGAACCATTTATGTGTATGTAGATACATTAATAAAATTACTAATTTCTTGAAGATATTTAGAAATACGTATTCACCAAAATGTGATTCCTTTAAATGTATATTTTGTAACAAATCTAATATTTTATTTTTTTAATTATATCTAATATTTTTGACCAAGTAAATTTATATTTATAAACTGTTGGCCATTAAAATTGCAACACAAGGAAGGAGGGATCATACAAATGTTAAATTCGCATGAAGGAAGAATATGCTGAGATATGCAAATGATTAGCATTTAAATGCAATCGAACGACGCAGGAGGGAGATACGGCATCACAAACTCTGTATAAGAGGAAATTTACGCAGCGGGTTTCTCATTCGGAAGTAACATTTGAATGTTTGTTGTTTGTCAGAAGATCGTGTTATGCCTCGTATAAGGAGAAACGTCTACTACCACTTTTCCGAATTCAATAGCGACAGGATCGTGGCCTATCGAGAGTGCGTTTTATCGTTCCGCGATACTGCTACTCGCATTGGTCGGAATCCAACAACTGTCATGCGAATATATAATCGATGGGTTCAGGAGGGTCATACTGGACGCCATACAGGATCTCAACGGCCTCCCGCCACTAACGCCCGAGAGGACACACGTGTTGTCAGGTCGGACTTTCAGAATAGTACAGCTACACCACGGACCTTGAGTCAGGAAAGGGGATTACTTGTAGCACGACGAGTATCTACACGGTCAGTGCGATGTCGTCTGGAGCACCACGGACTGTCTGCTCGGCGACCATTATTGCGGCTTACCTTAACACTGCAGCATAGAGACACACGGCGACAGTAGTGCACTCAATGACAAAACTTGGTACAGGAGTGGTACCACGTCATCTTTTCAGATAGTCCTGGTTCTCAGTGCTGCTTCATGATTGATGTATTTGTGTCTGAAGGCACCGAGGAGAACGCACGTGGCCTGCTTGCATTTGATATCGTCATACGGGCCCTGCATCTGGTGTGATGGTATGAGCAGCCCTTGGGTACACGATACGAGCATCTGTTGTTCACGTCGTCGGTAAACTGAACAGCCAGCGATACATTTCTCAGATATTAAGACAGTTGGCTGTGTCCTATCTTCGAAACCTCGGAGACGTCATCTTTCAACAAGATAACGCAATACCACATATTGCCCGTCATGTCCTGACGTACTTCGACACAGATGGTGTTCGACTGTAACCCTGGCCAGCAGGTTCTCCAGATCTCTCACTCATTGGAAACGTATGGTCATAAGTTGCTGAAAGACTGGGCCGCCACCGCTCTCCAGCCACTACGATTGATGAAGTGGGGCATAGACTTGAAACAGCATGGAATGACCTGACCATATGTCATCCCAGCTCAGTTTGGTTCGATGCCTAACCAGGTTAGAATCGTTTTAGCTGCCAGAGGCGGCAGCTGTGTGTACTAATTTCGGACCCTGTTTACCTACAAATTGCCAACAAATTTAATCACGTTTTCTTCCTACTATGCAGTATACGTACAATAAGTAAACATTTTTTATTTGTTTTCCTTCCTGGTGTTGCAATTTTAATGACCAGCAGTGTATATTACGGACTGCCTAAAATATATCAGTCCTCCGACTAATACCACATTACAGGAAAAACTATACTTTAGTTTAATATCGTAGGAAGACAGCTGAAATAAAAATGTCATGTGAATTTTTTAAGCCACATTGACTGCTACAAAACATAATTTTATATTCTTACGGGGCAGTTTAAAAAAACTCAGCATGTAATCAGTCTGTAAGTACATCCTTCTTACTGCAAAATACATATAGAAAACATCTGCCGTTCAAACACCTGCCAGTGACTAAACTAAGGAATGTATGTAAAACGCTTTCGGAGTTTGAAATCAATCTGAGACGTTTACCTTTAAAAATATTAAAAATAATAAGGGATAAAATCATTCTAATACATTTTCCCAGATGCAACTAGATTCTTTAAATTTAATTAAAAAATAAAGATTTATTCTCTTCGTTATTTTAACACTTAAACGTGACATGTTATAGTTTAAAAGCAAAGTTTGAATGCAAATCAATTGGGGAACTAATAAAAATATTCGCAAATACTTTATAAATATATATATATATATATATAAGTGTAGTAAGTAAAAGTGACTAATTTTTTTAAATAATATATAGAATAATTTTATAGAAGAAATATATAGAATAATAGGATATTTAAAAAAACAGAAACTAAATGTGTATGGTTTAAAATCATTTCATTAATTGAAAAGTTAAAAGCTTTTCTTAAAGAAAAGTGATGCTTTTATAAAAGAGGTCTACTGTATAAAATAGAAGGTTTAAAGTAAATCTATTAGTATGGAGGACGCTTATTTATAATAACAGGAAGTAGAAATAAATTACCCAGACAGAAGCTATAAACACATCATAAATTTTGCAAAAACGTGAATATATTTTGCGCAAGTGATAGAATTTCTTGTCATGCAATACACTCTTTTAGCTTGCTGAAACGGAAAGTAATGTATCAGCGCTTAACGTAATTACAAAATTATGATCATAAATAAATATGATATTTTTCTAGTAATTGTATTAGTAGTTTAAGCATTAAGCAAGGAAATCCGTAGATTATACAGAACGTCTTATGAAGAACGGTGACAAGTTGAAGTAAATAAAAAAAACACAGGAAATGTCGAAAAAAATCTTTTATGAAATATTCCAAAGGTTCAAGATACACTTTGCGCCTAATCACTTAGCTGGATAAAAAATTAGGTTTAGATTAAAATCGAATTGTGGGTTGTTTACTACAATGAAGATATTCTTATATATTACGGTCTTACAAAGAAGTCGATCAGAAAAGATAAAGAAAAGGATACTCTGAGCAGTTTCATTTATTTATTTATTTTTGCATATGCTTTTGATGCAGTAAGAGGATGTTTTAAAGTTTTAATTCAGACATGCAGTGTAATTTTGCAGGGTTTTACTCTATTGTCTATAATTACATTTCTTACACTGTAAAAGGGCTAAAAAAGCCAGGATTTTCGTGAATTAAAATAGTTGTAATTTTTTTCGCTCAGTAGGAAGATATTCTGACACTAATCTGAGTTTACTTAAACCATTCAAATAAACGTTATAACTAAATTCATATAATTATTGTAACAAAATTAAGTTTTATAAAAGCAGATTAAAACTGAGATGCATTAATGTTATGAACAAAATTCAAGTACCGTAAGGTTACATGTCTAAAATATGCCATTAATTTAAACTCACGAGGCAGTGTTATTATTTTTTAATTTTGGAATAACTTCGAGTATGAATTTATAAGATAGTTGGTGTTTCTTAAAAACACTATTCTGTTAGTGGATATTTCTTTAATGCTTTTAAGTATAAAAAGTTTAAAATATCATATTTAATTTTGAGGTTTTGTTTTGTTTTAATTTAAATTCAGAATGACAATATAGGAACGATATATCTATATAATGTGGAAATTGATGGTACTTAGGAAAGTGTCTTTCCAATAACCTTAAACGCTTGGAATAGAATATGCAGAAATTTTAAATGATTTTTCTAACTGATAAAAAACCAATTCCAGGATCTGAAATCTAATCACATACTCCAGAAGAATATTAAGCATATGTTTAATTGACTTACAACCCTAAAAGTAAGTTAATTATTAGCTATTTATACTTAAAAATAGTACTTGTTGACAATTATTACATTTATCAACACACGCACGAACTGACACTTCCTGAGATGGATCAAAATTCACCCCAAAATTCCATACCTCATCGCATGTATTTTATAACTTCCTTGTGTAAAGGATTCATTGTTAAAACTATTATTTCATTCGAAATATATAAGTTTTATTAAAACTTTTTTATAATATATAACAGGCAAATCTAAGAATCAAAAATTTAAACCATTTCATATCATTCATTTCGGTTACACGAAATAATAAAGACGTTTCCTTAGAATTTAGATAGATAGTAAAAAAAATAATGACACTCTTTTAAATCATAACCAAATATTTGAATTATTTAGCTCGCTGACTCTCAGCGTCAAAATTTGTTGACACATATATTTTTCAAATAACAAAACATACTCCCCTCTTCCTTTGAAGACGATAATGAAAATAAACACTCTTTTAAAATCTCACGCCGAATAAAATCTGACAACATATACACGAAAGCAAATCACGCACACTTTGTTTCTGAGGGTAAAATGAATTTTGGATTCTAGATTTATACAAAAGTGTTGAAATGAAATTAACATGCGTGATTATTTTCTTACGCTATCTCACATTTCCGTGGGTTTCATTTCGTGCAGTATTTAACGAAAGGTTCTTTTTTAATTTTTGAAAGAGGTGAAATTTTTCGGTCTGTTGGGAAAAAAATTAGATAATTTAAAAAAAATTCTGTTGATTTATTTTAAATTATTTAAATGTTTTAAACATTCAAAATTAACATAACATTTTATCACTTGTATTTTTCGATTTTAAATTAAATCCGCGTTATGCTCATTTTAATGCAGTGAGATAAAGACTGGCATACTGTGGTAAAGTAATTAATTTCTTATAATTTATGGATGTAAATATTACTAATCTTTTAATGAAGAAGATTCTGCACGTTAAAGATATTTTACCATTCATAATAATTCAAATTATTAAAACTTAGTTCCAATTTTTATCATAAAGAAATTTTCTCAAGTTTGAAAAATTATTGATTTCATATTTATTATTTGACTCAAAATATTGCTCAATATTTATATAGATAAATTACTAAATTGGTTTCATTATTCGGGAAATAAATTTTACTACTTGAATTTAAAAAGCAAATTGTTATTTTTTGATAAGAAGAAATCTTTTTGCTCTCAGTGGATGCCTTTACTAACTTCTAAAAAGTAACAGCAGGGTTAAAATAATAAAATTTTAAAGTTTTATTTAGTAAAACCTATAAATGGAAGATACGGTTTCTAAAAGCCATTCGACTCTGGTCTTGTGTGCTTCAAGTATACAAAATTATTTAAGTATCTGATCCAAAACTGCAAGGTAGTAATTACAAAATTGAACTACTTTTTATAAATAAATTATAAATATTTATTATTGATTTTTTATATACTATAGTTCAAACCGAATAGCTTTTAATACTTCTGTGATTTAGGAGTTTAGTAGTTCTCAATTATTGTTGTAAATCATACAGTCACAGGAAAAGTAAGTACTATATTAAACAGTTGTAAGAATACCTTTTCGTACTATTTCAGAGGATGTCGTTAATATGATCTGTTTTAGGAACTGAAAATTCTAATTGCATTAAAATCTACGTAGGCCCTTATTTACGCATTAATGGGAATACCTAATTTGGATTTATTCCTACCAACTAAATTGGTTTTTATGTATTAAAACCCATTAAAATGTTGATCCTTTTAATAGAAGAGAAAATCGTGTTAAAAAATTTGACTTAATTACGATAACTATTTATTTTCAGTATTTAAAGCCTATTTATTATTAATTACATTAATTATCAGAAAAATTACCCAGGCAGAACTTAAGTTTTATGGCTTGCTTTATCCAAGGAATTTAAAGTTGCTAAATCTGGCAAACTTTACTTTGATTTGAAGGAGAAATCATTCAGAAAAAATACCAACTGATAGAGAAAAAATAGAAGAAAAAGTATTATGATACCTCCACAAAAAACTAATAACTTCGATATACAGCAACTAATATGACAAATGATATAGACACAGACTTTGTCCTCATTAAGGAGTTTCACAAATGCATTTATTTCTATCAGCTGTTTTTATTAAAAACATTTTAAGATGATGCATGATCGATGACATACACTTAAAATAGCGTTATTCAAAATTAAACACTTGATGAAAAGATGTAATGGTTTTATTCTTCGGCAATAGATGCATGCATAAACAAGATGGGAGAGGTATAAGAAAATAAAGGAAAATGCTTGAAAGTTACTGGTGGGGAATTTCGTCTTTAAAAAAGTTAAGTTTTAAAAACTGAAGCTGGAAATGAGATGTATATTAAAATTAAAGATAAAGTGGGAATTTGGTGAAAAGCTTTGTACTAACAGGTGTAGTTCTCTTTTAGGGTAGGTAAAACTGGATACATTTATCTGCATGGATGAATCATTTATGCTGTGGGGTTCGTCTTCACAATTCCATCTATTGCTCTCCTAAACAGATGCAATCCTTTTTCTTGAGATGAAAAAGGATTACATCTGTTTGTTCGAATTAGTTTCAATTATACTTTTTAATTCGTATTTTAAATTTTCTTTCGTTTAAAGTTTAGTTGCACTGATCATGTTCCTTGTACGAGTAAATGCTGCAAATGTGTTGAAAAATATGATAAGCTAAAAAGTAATTAGTCTAATTAATCTAATGCATGAACGCAAACACTAAACATTATAGAAATTTCAAGATATTTATTAAACTGACTTATGAAGCACTTTTAGTTAAACTTTTGCATTATTACTTACAAACATGTTTGATAAATATAATTTATTCTTAATTCGTTTTTCGTAAAGCCGTATTAAAAAATCTGGAAGTATCAGTCTCTGAAACAAAGTCTTGTTAACATGACTTTGTATGTTAACATGAATCGCATTTACAGTGCGATTCCGTAAGTTTTACTCTGATCACATTCTAATCTTCCTTTAAATACAAGAAAAGAAACAACTAAAAAAATTGATTTAGGAAAATTAATAAAAGAAATGGAGTTATGTTCCGTTTTCAGAGTTATGCCCAAAAAGTAATTCGAATAATAATAGTTTCCCACCAAATTGACATGACAATGTTGCCTGGAAAGCTATTTTTACAAAATGTTCTTCCCTTATTTATTTATTTATTTTTACGGAGTATTCTCGGACCATTTCTACTTATCTTTACTCCATAGTTTTTAGACTTTTCTACTTTACGTGTTGGTAATTCCAACCTTGTTTTTCTGTCATCGAATGGCTCCTCTGATGCTACTTCAGTACGTTGGCTTTCTGTGTTAGCGTTCACTTATTTTTCTCTTAGTGATGAAAGCAGACTTTTTCTCGAAATTCGAAACAAGACCCTTTCTACTATAATTATTAGGTAAAATTTTAAGGTTATTTCTGTCCCTGGAAGTCTTCAGTAATACTCAAATACTTCATACTTAAAAACAACAATTAATTATATTATTCCCCTAAGTTTTATTAAAACTATTTTAAAATTTAAAATTAAGATGATATATCAGTTTGAATTTAAATACCTCAAACGTAAGAAATAACAGATTATTTCTATTTATTTAAATTTATTCTAGTATTATTAGCAGTCCTTAATTTCGTTCCGTAGGTCCTGGTCTTTATTTAGGCCTTGTGTAACAAATTCTGACTGTAGCGCCTCAACCAACCAACCTTAATTCCTTCATTGAAACCTTAATTTTTAAATTAAATCAATTTTATAAAAATTTTTGATACTTTGATGTATGATTCCTTTTCATATTCTTACGCATTAACTCTCAAAGAAAACACTTGATGTTTATAAAGATATTTTTGTTTCTTTTTAAAAATATAAATAGGAATTTAGATTTTATGTATAAACACCCCTATAATGTTCTGAACATTTACATGCATAACTATATCTCATAAATCCCACATAATTGTATTAATGCAGCCTGTAAGCTTCAATACATAACATTAAATATGTATTCTAAATATTATGTTAGACTACTTAGAACTCGAAACTGTGCTAACAAACACTATAACTAACTATGTAAATATATCTTAATTCATCAGTTGTTTTACGCATACCGTTTTCTCTCATTAAGGCCGTGAATGTTATTTCATTGACGTATTGTCCATTGTCCGCCTCTGAGACTAATGGGAAATCTATCCATTTCATTGATAGAGCATCTCCATTAAACTGCCATCAGTCATTTAGCTTGCCTACCCCTTTGTATGAGATATCATTGAGAGAGACAACAGAGTAGATCAGCAATTAACATATTATGTTGCATTCTGGCAGTCCTTATTCACACTTCAGACACAGACTGCTGGGAACTGAATGGCTCATAAACTGTTAAACGCTGTTCGATACGGAGTAATCTATATAGGCTTTTGCTTGTAGCAAACTGGTTACTAAAATTTGCTTTTTTTGCTTTGAGATTATAGGATGGATCCAGTTGCACTTTTTAAAGAATATACATGCATATATATATATGTATATATATATATATATATATATATATATATATATATATATATATATATATATATATATATATATATATATATATATATATATATAATGCCATATTTTCCGTGTTTTGCTACAAAAAAAATATTGAATATGAAAATGTATTGAATATGAATTTTATAGTATTCTAAAAGCAATGAATTGCATATCTTTTTAGTATGAAATCAGGATAAATTCTCATTTATATTTTGTGTTCTAAACGGTTGTGAAAATGTATATAACTAAGCAATCCCTCAAATGGGATCATATTGAAACATATTTTGATAATAAAAATGCTTTTAGAAGAATAATATGCATACATAAAGTACCTACTCATATCACGTGTTCGTAAAGTAAGACAAACATATTTAGATGTAAGTCATATCCTCTAATTTTATCTGTTTGCAAATATGTTTTGGCAATACATATTTTACACTGACATGCATACATGTATTTGTGTGCATGTTTAAGGAAGTAATACCGCAGGAATCTCGAAACGATAGCATCTTGAAAAATTTCAGCAATCATGGATGAAAAAACGAAACACATCAAATACAGTCAGAAGAATTTTCTTGAAGAAAATCCTGATGGTAAATGTTTATTGTAAAATATGAAATAGAAGGAAATTGTCTTGCATATAAAATCATCCCGCAGAAGAATGAATCTGAACGGTGTACTTTGGTTTTCCATAGAACAATAATAATCCAAAATTTATACGGTAACAGAGATGAAATTTAAAAATATCTTCGTTAATGTCTGTATTAAAGTTGATATTTATAAAAAAATTGCTATAATTCCTAAAATGTTCAGGAGATAGTACGAAGAGTAAAAAGAAAACTTTAAACTAAAAAAACATGTTATTGCAGGGATAATTTTTTTTTTCATTTTGAAGAAACTCAGAGCGAAACTAAATTTGTTTATAATACTAACTTTATTACGAAACTTAAGTTGTTTATAAATGCTTACACTGTTTACATTACGTTCTTACTGTCCTAACGCATAGTTGTAACGATAAACAGGCAACTAAAGTATCGGGGATCTATTTTATTAATTATTGAAAAATGAAAAATCCCAAGCTAATTCAAATTACTGCTTACATTATTATAAAATTAGGTTGTATTACATAATGCTTTATTATTAATTTCAAAAATAATTTCTTCTAAAGAAAATTATAATTTTCCTTGAAATTACTAAGGCTAAGATAAAAATAAAAGTTGACGTTTTAAAATTTTTTCACTAGAACGCTAAAAATAAATCTTTATTTTAAATTTACTTCGAATACTTTGTCCAGTTGTTAATGTTCTGTTTAGGACTGTCTGTGATTTTTATACTTTTTACTTACATTTCACAACTAAATTTGAATAAGAAATTTAAATTGCACCTTTTTGTTACTATTTCAAAGGTGAATTAAAGTGATTATATGTATGTACCGATTACGTAAATAATCAATCATATTTTAATTAATGTCATTATGTTTAATTTCTCTATGAATATTTATGCTTCGGCAAATATGTTTAATTTAAATTCATTAATAAGTATATGTATACAAGTTAAAATATTTTAATCAAAGCATGTTTGCAGTTTGATCCAATTAGAATATATAACTTAGTTTTAGATATTTTTATCTTACCGTGAGAACAGAGTAAGTACATAAAGTATGTATATTATTCTTCTAAAAATATCTTTATTATGAAAACATGTTTCACTTCGATTCCAGTTGAGAGAGGGCTTAGTTATAGACATTTTTAACTTACGTTTAGAACAGGGACCCTTGGGGGTCGATGGAAATTTAAAAATGGTCTATAATATTGCATTCTATTTTATCATATTTTCTTTCTTAAAATTTAATTTAATTGTTAAGGAATGTAATTATTATATAATAATAACCGTTTTAATATGTATAAATATATATTTATATTCTTTATGTTTGTTATTGTGACTATATGATGATAAGAAATTTTAAGCCAAACATTAAAAATATTGTATCAATGCATGAGGCACAACTACCATATTAACTGAAATCGAACTTTTGTGCAATTGAAGTCTGAAATCTTGTTTATATTTGGAAAATTTAAAATGAAAATAGTACAAAAATAATAAAACATAAACTTAATGAACCATTTTTTTCTATTTTTTGTTCATATTCTTAGTCATCATCTTTAAGTTTTTTATGTGCAATTATTAGTATTATAATAATGTTGTATGCTGTATATTATAGAGAAAAATGTGAGGGGGGTCGATGAAGAAAATCATTCTTTTAAAAGGGGTCGATTTAGGAAATAGGTTGGGAACCCCTTGCTTAGAACATAAACTACAAATGAGAAATCATCCTGCTTTCATGCTGAAAAGATATACATTGCGCTTGGAATATTTTCACACATATTCTATAGTATGGTTTTTTGTAACAAAACATGCAAAGAATGATATTTTGAAATGAAAGTGTGTATTTTCTACTTTATGAATACCTAAAATGAAAAATAAAGTGTGTAATTGCATACCGCCAAGGGATGTTAATAACATCATAGCCTATGGAAAAAATCCTTTATCTGACAATAACTTTTGAATTTCCTTGAGATTAGAACATTGTTATTTCTAATTTACAGGAATATTTTTTAATGACAGTTTTTCTATTTCATTATCTATTTTTTAAAAGTTATAACCCAAGATTAAATTTTTGATAAGTAAAACCATGATTACTTCAGAATCATGATTGTTCAGTGCATTAAAGAGAATGAATTTCACTCTGACACTATGTTTGTATTGTTAACTCGTTGCAATGTTAAATATTACTAAACAATGTACCGTAAGATCCCTCATATCTAATGCTGAAACGCTGTATCATCTAAAATGTACAACAGGCTGACATTATTATTTACAAGACATTTCCATTTGTCATACTCGAACCTAAATGCGTCTGTCATAGATATCTGACAAAGCAGTTTGGCAGTTAGCATTGTAATGCCTATATTTAGCTCTTTGTGTCTCGAATTAGATGCTGTTGTTATTGGTCTGCATGTTGGCCTCAAGTTCTAGCATAGTTTATAACTTAATATCTGCATATTGCTATTGACCAAACAGACAAGGTTTTCCAAATCATAGGTATATAAACTAACTGACACATCCAGATTTGAGAATGATATGAAAAAAGTATATGTTAGTTCATTACTTAATTACATAATTTTTTATTAAATCCATAGTTACATGATAAAATCTAGATGGGTGAAAATTAAATTTTAAACGGTAATAAAACTTTAATTTCCTGTAAAATTTTTTGTTTTCGTTATAAAAGTTTTTAGTATCTCAATATTAGATGTATTGTAATATGTGAGCAAAAAAAAAAAGAAATCTAGGATATACTGATTTAATTTAATTAAACACTGATAATTCTGTGTACTCTAGTGTAAACAGATTGCTTAACGGGATAGAGATTTAAAAACGGGGGCCAATTATTATGTTCAAGGAGCATTGTTAATTAAAAAATAACTTTAATATTAATTTTCTCTTACGAATATTAAAGGTTTTGAGTTTTTAACTCGTGCAGAATTAGGTATAAAATTTTCGAAATTAGGTTATTTAGCAAGCTAATAAAAAAATAAAAAAATTCAACTTTTTAACTTTTGTCATTACTAATTGCAAAGCATATTTATTCGTGGGGAATTGAGAGGTAGTTTCCACACCATTTTATTCTCAACGGAATTTATAATTATGTGTTAAATTATGTTTTTTTTTACTTTCCTCATATCCCTATAATGCAAAATACGCTTAGCTGTAAAAAATGTTCTAGTATTGTTGTTTAATAACTCATGTTTAATTCTCTGCATAGAAATTTTACACATAAATTGATAAACATATAACCTTATTTTCTGTTTTGATTTTCTTAATTAATTACGAATCCTATGTTATTTATCATTGAGTTAATTTTAATTAATTATTAAGTAAAGAGATGAAACATATTTTAATGAAAAATACGAAGTCACATATTTTCTTTTAGTTCCCGGATATCGGAAAGTAATTTAATATTGCTCTGGAATGTTGTAACACATGCGTGTTATTAAACATTAAAATAGGATATTTACAACGAAGTTATCAATGCAAGAAATTCAAAGGATAAAATAAACATATAACTACTAATTAGAGGAATTAAAATTTTTGATTGATTAAAATTATATAATTCTTGTTTAGATTGTACAAATACTTTTTCTCATTCCGATGTTTTTCATTTTTGGCGTGACAGAATATTTCACATTTTTTAAAAACGAATATTTTATTAAGAAGTGAGTATATTTCGGTTATTAATGGTGCATTTTCTTAAATGTTAAACATTTTATTTTAAAACGTTTTTGTAAAAATTTGTATGGGTTTTTTAATAGTAAGAGATCTATACGGGAAACATAAACATGTTAGGAAATTCTTTCGTATTGTTACTCAATATACTTTTAATGGCAAGTGATTTGAATAACAGTAGCAATGAATATTTTTAATACCAATGATATTTACTATGGTTATCTTATAATGTTTTTTATTTGTGATCAACATCATTAATTTTATGTTTGTCCAGTGGGAGATTAAACATTTTTTCATACCTTTTAGGAAGGGTATTCAGATTTGAGAGAATCTTTAAGATTTTTAGGGAATTTTAATTATATTTTTCTTAATAAATACCATTACTTTCCATTAATTAAATCTTATATCATGTTAAATATTTCATTGACATTCAATTACTCTCTTCTCTGCATTTTGTTAAGGTAATTCTCTGGATGTAATTATTTTTTATTCATTTCTACTTTAGTAATTCAGTATCAAATGTATCTATATGTAAAAAAGCGTATTTTTGACCTTAAATTCGGAGTTTCAAAAGCATTTTCTATTTAAATATATACGTTTATACAAATTTAGTCTATCATATTAATAAACAATCGAATATTGAATCTACTCCCATAGGAACAATTAATTACTATTTTTTCATAGTTATTAATTTTCGTCAATATACCAATAAGTGTAAACGTACTCCCCTGAAATAAAACAGCATCTTATGTACTATATATATTCATTATGACTAATTAGTTCTTTGCAGTTATTAATTTTCACTAATGTTTCATCAAGCATGAACATACTCCTAAAAAAAAAAGTTTCTTACTATTACATTCTTTCAATTATTAAAGATTATGGTGCCACGCAGAAAAAAAAATCTAAACATGATGAGAGCAAAAGTTACATATAACTAAATACTCATATTTCAGTTTCTGTGACCTGTGAAACATAATGATAATCAACATAGAAATAACTTCTTCCGCAACTGCAGTAAACAAATTTTAATCTCTCATTCTCTAAATTAAGCAGCTGGGTAATTTTGTGTAATATCTACGAGAGTCATCAGCAAAACTCTTTACGTTATTGCTTCCACACACAGTCCAGCCGAGTATAATCAAATTTTCTTTCTCGCCTCTGTTTGCATAATACTTGCTACGGCCACTGGTTATCTCTTCACTGACCACTGATTTACACCCAAACCCTTTATCTCTAACACATTTTAAAGTTCAAAAGATATCCAGATCCTGTTTTCGGAGAAGCCCTCCAGAAGGAGACTGACCACGCTACCGTTCTGTTTGCTGTTAATCGAATCATTGTCCAGTGTTGGGTATCATGTCCACCAATTAATGCGTGCGAGGGTCAGAAAAAATTTGAGTAACCCCTTATGACTCATGGCACAGTGCTACGTAATTGAATTATAAGACATGGGCCCGCGAAGGGACGACTACCGAAATCAATGATCCCATTGTCCGTGGGCAGTCAGTGTGAACCCCCTTCCTTTCCATATACGTTAAACATTATGATTTTCTCAACATTCCCCTCCATTCCCCTGATCTATTATTTGCCGTTTTGTGGATCTATAGACATGCCTGATTTTTCTCGCGTTGTTAAACCTATGAGTCATCCCGAATAAAAGGAAAATGTCTGAAGTGGTTTGTATGCTGTGCATTCATTGAATATTCTGCAAAATAATCGACAGGGTATTCCTTTTTCGTGTGCTCACTTGTGCATATTTATCGTTATAAAAAAAATTGTGTTTCAAACAAACTTCATTTTATGTCATTTATATGCGTTTATCTGGTTATGTGTGATATGTGAACTTCTATATCCCTAATTTTTTTCTGTTGAAAATAATGCTGAATAATTTCAGTTTTAAGTTAACGCGCTTAATATACTAAATATTACAAGCAGGAAGAAACCAAAAACATCATAAACTGAATATTTTTGATACAGACAAACTGTGTTAGATGTTAGATATAACAAGCAATATTTGCACTTTAGCATTATATTAAGGCATCTGAAGATATGTCGATAGCGATTTACAACTTTTGACATCATCATTAGATACTATAAACTTAGAATTTTATACCTATTAATGAACGCCTAGATATAACAGAAATGACAGAGTAGATAAAAGAAACAAAATAATCAGAGAAAAGTAACGAATAAGAAAATATTCTACCTCGACTTCAACCTAGTTTTAAAAATGCCATTGTAACATTTAAAATGTTAAATCCGTATAAAGGATAATTTTAGTCAGAAGCTAAGAATGACACTAATGAGTAAATAAAAAATAAAAAAAAGAAACGTGCGCATCATTTCAGAAAATCCAAACAAATAAAAATAATACTCCATTTTATAGAGGTAGTCTAAATTTCACTTTTTTGAAACTTAATTTTAATCATAATTATAAAAAGGTACTAAACAAATTTTATTTAAATAAATATAGGCATATTTTGAATAGAATTTAAAAGATACATAATTCGTATAATAAAGTTCAGAAAATAATTAAATTTCAATAAAGATGAAATAAAATAAAATAAAATAATGAGTAGTATGTAGCGTTTTTATTTGTTTATATCTATATGATTTTTCTGAAGTATTTTTAAAATAACTTCCGGTTTCACCAACTTAAATTTTCTATGTAAACAGACGTACAATATTAAGCGCATTAAAAATTATATGTGGTTTTATCTTCTTAAATACTCTTTTATAGAATACAAGGTATATAGTTTTTAAATAGTGTGCCATATAAACCTACTGACACTACACTTTTCAATACGAAATAACTCCATAAAGATAGAAAATATCAAATATGTCTCTGTGCTTTCTCATTTAGATTTATTTCAAATAAATAATACATATATTCAAATAAATGCATTAAACTTTTTTTTATTTTTAAAAGTCAAACATCCTGTGATCTTTGGTACAATGCAACAAAGGAATATAATGTCATAATAAAACATAAATATGTATTGATTTAGCAACAAAAAAGACTGTGTTAAAACCCAAAACAGTTGAATACAGGATAAAGCAAAATCCGTAAATTTTATATTTGTAAAAATATATCAGTATTTTTTAAAATAAAAATGCATGGGTCTGTAAAAGAAAGTTATTTCAAACTCTTAAGCACCACCATTAGGGAGCTATGAAAATGAATACCATTGAAAAACTTTCTGCAAAAATATTTTTTCAAGATATTTTATGGTAGAAATAGAGATAAGTGAACTGAAAAGGGGAAAAAATCTGTTTTACTAGAAGCAGTTTCAGAAAAAAAATTTAACGGGACTTCAAAAATTCCTTTCTGGAAAATCCGAGATACATTTATCAAAATAATAACTACTGCGGCATCCCACATTTACCGCAAAGGTTTTGAAAGTGTTTTTAAAAAATGATAAGCCCTGAGATTTTATAGAGCTGTTGAACGTTATTGGAGAAAAAAGTTAAATAAAGAAGGATATGCGTTTTATGCAAATGGAATTTTCCCAATTGAGGCCATGTTAGTACATTTTAATTCGTAGAAGATTAGTTAAATGGGATAAAAATAACTAGATATTGGTGCGGATAATCTTGGCAAATGAAGTAGAAAATTCATTTATGTATTACCTTAGATATTCAAGATTAAACTTAGATTAAAATTTTAAAGCGCAAATGCCTGTCAATTTATCTTGGTTAAGACAATCAGAATGTACGTAATCTCGTTTATTAGTATAGTTGCCACCTAAGATAAAAGAAAAAAATACAGTTAGATTTTTCAGTCAAACACACGTACTAGTGTCTTCAATTCCTATCTTTCTTTTCATACATACATAAATATATGCATGCTTAAAAAGATACAGCTCGGTATATATATATATATATATATATATATATATATATATATATATATACCGGGCGGCCATAAAGAAATTTTGCCGGTATATGGACGTCTAGCGGCCTTTCCATTCAACCTATCGAGATGAGATTTCCGATATAATTATTCAGAGGTATGTGCTCGGGATTCTGAGAACGGCAACACAGTGACGCTGACGGTTACGGTTATAGGTATAGAAACTCGAAATTTTCAAAAGGCAACGCCCACATTTTCCCGTCTCAAAATGCTCAGCGCATGCAAAAACCCTAAAAAGCATTGGAACGGTACGTGTATCACAAAAAAAGTCGCGATTTGTACGAACAAAAAAACAGCTCTGCGAACGGCCAACAAAGACACGATTGGGGCGCACGGAGGAAATTTGCATATGACAGAGGCTAGAAACCAATCATAGAACGACGTTCGCCAGATATTCAGCGTAGAAAACCGATAAAAAGCTCTCTGATCGTGTTTTAGTTAGCCATTCGCAGAGCTATTTTTTTGTGCGTGCATAATGCGTCCGTTTTTTGTGATACAAGTACCGTTCCAACGCATTTTAAGGTTTTCGCATGCTCTGAGCATTTTGCGACAGGAAAAAGTGGGCGTTGCCATTTGAAAATATCGAGTTCCTATACCTGTAATCGTAACCGTGAGCGTCACTCTGTTGCCTTTCACAGAATCCCGAGCTCATACCTCTGAATAATTATATCTGAAATCTCATCTAGATCGGTTGAACGGAACAGCCGCTAGAGGTCCATATATCGGCAAAGTTTCTTTATGACCAACCTGTATATATATATATATATATATATATATATATATATATATATATATATATATATATATATATATATATATATATATATATATATATATATATATATATATATATATATATATATTTATATATGTATATATTTTCTATTAAAAATTTTTTTCGTTTTCATGGATGATGTTCAGCGTATTGGCAGCTTATCATGCCGGCGGATGTTATTCCTGGTACATGATTAACATATCCCGTAACGTGTGTCATATAACTTGTTTTCCTGACAAACTCTGTCCAAAGGCAATTATCTGTACATATCAGAGACAGGTCGCTCGATTTTTAATGATCCCAGCTACAGAATTTCCCTAGAATCTAATTATCTTGTGAGTACAACAGCTGGTACTTTCCTAAGGTTCGCCAACACATTCCTCGCAGTGATAGAATATTCAGATAGGACGACGTCTTCAACTCAAAACCTCGTAACGAACAGCAAAGTATAAAAGATTGCTAAAAGTTTCAATACCAGTTGACTGCTACTGTTTTGTACGTAATGTGCAGAGGCAAGATGTCATGAATTTAAATGTGGTGTTATATTAAGCGGGGAAATACGATTTTATTCATATAAAATAACAAAAATTACAAGGAAATTACCAGTTCTTACAGTGGTTTAGTTCCGTTCAGAATTAATTAACAGTTTGCCAGTCTGAATTGATGAATCAATAAGTATTAATAACTGTTTCAAATATAAATAAAAAATATATAGTATATGAAAGATTACTTAGAAGTAAAGAAATTGTTACTAAATGTTGCTGGACTTTCATTCCATTAAATCTTTTCATTAAAGTATTTATATGCAACACTGCTATGCGTATAAAATATTATATATATATATATATATATATATATATACAGTCGAACCTCCATATATCGAACTTCCCTATATCGAAATTTTCTATATATCGAACTTTTAGCAAATCTCTATGTTCATTACATAGAAAAACTGTTTCTATATATCGAAAAAAATCTCTATATATCGAAATTTTTTTCAAGACAAATTGGGAGATTTTATTCTACTTTAGAATAAAATCTCCCAATTTTTAGCATTTGAAACAATACGTCGTGGACTTCAATTCGCGGAAAATGTCCCTGATGAAGTTTTTAGTGGACTGAATAAATACGAACATTTCTTTGAACTTTCCGTAAAATTAACTGTTCAGCAAGATATTCGTAGTTTTTTTTAAAGAATGTAACTGTGATCATTGTAACCACTGTCTGCATTATTGTTTTTTTAAAGATATGTAGTAATCAATAAATCTTTCATATTAATTCATTTTTTAGTTATTAACTTTCATTTAATGCGATTCGCATATAAATTAGAAATGGAGTTTCGTATACGAAAATTAGCTTTAATTTTTTTAAGGAGAATTATTATAAGAGTAAGCTTAATTCTATATATCGAAATTTCTATATATCAAATTTTTTCCGCGCAATTTGCTACTTCGATATATGGAGGTTCAACTGTATATATATATATATATATATATATTTATATTTATATATATATATATATATATATATATATATATATATATATATATATATATATATATATATATATATATATATATATATATATATATATATACATATTTATATTTATATATATATATATATATATATATATATATATATATATATATATATACTAATTTATAAATTTAAATGTAAACATTAATGAGATAGAATGTGCCCACTCACGTGCCTTCTAAATTATAAACTATCTGAAATTTTTTATTCGAGATATATAAATAATTTTTATTTTTTGAAATGTAATATTTATTTGACTACATCTCCATTTTTTAAAGAATAAAGCAATGTTTACCTCAATGTGTACCCACGGAAACTCTGGCGATAGAAAATTATTTTTTTATTTATAGTATAGATTGTTTAGTGTTTTTTAAGCATTTATGCTGTCTGCATTGTGCCATTTAAACCAAATTTAAATGAATCTTTTATGATTTCTGAAGAATAAATCTACAAAAGATCTATGCATTTAGAGGTAAAACCATCCGCTCATGATTTCGTCATATGTTACCCATATAGCAATATCTACGAGTACTTATGATAGCCTTCGACACGAATAGGAAAAAATATTGCATTATCAACAAAAACTTTTTGAACAGAAATTACCTTTTTAGAAAGGCGAATTTTCAAATCTTTTACTTGAAGCATTTTTTATCACTGATATTTTTAAAAGTTTTATGCGAATAGTTTCTCTCCGCGGTAAAAAATAAATTTTATGAGCATAGTGATTGAAATAAATAGAATTCAGTCAACAGAAGAAATAGAAGCTTATGATTACGTTCTAAATTCAATACTTCGAAGCTCACATGTATTTTATCTGCTTTAGATCTCAGTAGGCCTTGTTTTAATGATAGAATGTTTAGACACATCATTTAGTTCTACATCAAGTAATAGAGTTCGGTTTAGAAGATTTAAAAATAACTTTACTTTCATATGCAGGTTTTACATGAATTATACAGTTTAAATACCGAAGAAAATGCAATGTTATAAATAGTGCTCTTGAAATTTAGAATCCTTAATAGAGCTTAATTACCTTTAGAATAGTGTTCCATCAATTTTCTGCGTAATTGGAGCAGATTTTCCACGTACGCTTAATTATTCTAGATGATAAACCGTGTAATAAACTGTCCATTTAATAGTTACGCGGTTCTAGAATGATTACGCGTAAATGAATGAATAGCTATCACGAAGCATATATACGTATCAATACCAGAGATAGCTTAAATGCGTCTGGTTCATATTGAATACAATCCTAATTATTGTAATAAAGAGGGTATACTATATTGTAATAAACACTTTTATATGCGTTATTCTCAACTTTTTGAAGAAATATTAACTGGAAAACTTTCACCACACATCGATACTAGTAAAGAAACAATCTCGACGTAAACACATGGTTAGGAATAGTGTACGTAAAGGATAAATTTAAATTACTAAAAGATTAAATTAATAATTATCTGAAAGTTCAGCTTTTCAATTTCCTAATTTATTATTATTTTTTTAAATGTATTATCAATGACAAAATGATAAATGTGTGGTTGAGATTTTTTATTTCATTTGATGACTTGGTGGCCTTGATTACTAACATATTACAAACTTCACAAAATCTCCGATTTTGCTCCAAATGCGAAAGTGTCATATCTGTGGAGCCGATTAAAGTAAAAGGAAAAGGAAAATAGATTGTAAGCTAACCTTTTCAACGCTTTATTGAGTTTAGAAAGCACAATAAAGCAAACCTCGTTTTATTGTAGTTTATTCATAAAAGCGTATTTTTCACAAAATTTATCTCCAAGAGCATTTATTAAATTAGACATGAAAATTTTAACCGAAATCAATTCACGCTATTTTATTAAGAAAATGTATCAGTAAACAAAAATATTGGGAGAAAATTAATGAAAAGATCTCATAAAAGTTTTAATAAAAACATAAAAATTTAAGTTAAAATAATGAAAGGCTTTATTTTATAAATTTGAAAATAAGCTCTCAGATATGGCTGACAAACAGTCCAGATGAAAGACATCAGTTTCACTAAAGCATGTATAAGTAACTTTGAAACCTATACATGTTAATTTCTTTTTCCCCTTTCCCTTTTTTCTGTCACGTTTCCTGAATCTTTGCTTTAAAGTGAGCTTATTTAAATTTATGTCACATGGTATTTATAGAGAGATCATAGAAGCATTTACATATAATTTGAAAAAAAATTCTAAAATCTTACAGAATTTATTTGAAAAAATATACTTCTCTTTAGAAGATGTGTTTTTTTAAGCTGCATTGTAGAATCACAAAGCTTTATGAATAGAAACCGCAGGCCTTTCTTTGAAAAGTCCTTCTGAGAAACTTGATATCTTTTGAGTTTGACTATAAACAGGTGCAATTCACGTTTTGCCAAGTGTCCTCTTCATTTTTTTAAATTTTCTTCCCCTTGTCTGACAAGTTGTTTTGATCCTAATTTTATGTTCACTGTACAATATTACATATATGATATAAAATTTAATAAATTACTAGAAATTCAAGGAAATTTTACATAATATTACGGATATAGTAAACAATTAGAAATTTTAACTATTATCAATAGAGAGAAATTTCACTTAATGCAAAATACATAAATATTTCACCACTTATGTAAAATGTTTAAGGTGAAGATGTACATATTTTATGTAACGTGTTTATAAGGTATATTGTGTCTAAACAATAGAAATGACATAATATGTTATGCCTATTAGTCAGGCATACATGTATAAAGGCAACGGAACAGAATTTGACATTTAAATGGGACCACAATATACCACTGACCCTGTATTTTGCTGTATCATTCTGTTTATCACATATATTTGGATGGCAAAACATACAAAGGTAGTAAATGGGAAAAAATGTCGAAACTGGAATTATTGAAGAAAATTAACTTTAATATAACTTTAATATATAATAATGATATAGTAACAATGCAATGTCTTTTGTAAAATCTAATTTGTAAAAAAAATGTGACTCTGTAGTGCTACTACACAAAAATCAATAAATTTTCTTCTTGAAAGGATATATTTTTTTAGGAACAAGTTGAAATATCAGTAAAATAATGGGACTGGCGTTAATAAACAAAGAAAATAAGAATTTGAAGAAATCACGAAACGTGTTCCCAAAAGCCGCATCACTGAATCTATTTCTAATAATTCCATCATTCAGCAGCAAATGTATGTAAAACTAAAATAAATTATTTTAAATATAGCCGTTATATTTACATAATTATATTATATTATATTAATGTATTACTAGTACAGAAGTACACTACAGAAAGATAATTAATTAAGCATATTACATTTCATGCATTACGTATACCGTACTTAAACACTGCAATCGGCAAATTCATCGCGAGGACAATTAATTTAGCGTATAACATGCGATGCATTAGATATCCTGTACTTAAACATACCAACTGAATCATAAAATTTGTAAAATTCAATTATTCAGAACACTGTACAATTATATATAATACAACTTTAAAGTAGAGCTATTATAAAAAGATTTAAATAGTAATGGGTTTAAAAAAATTTCTTTTTTAATTATTGGTTTGTGAAATTGTAAATGATCAAATCTGTAAAAGTTCAACCGGTTAAGGGGGTCCAGGACACAAAATTGTTCGAATTTTCGAAAAAAATTTTTATTACATTAAAAATTTGTGTGTTCGTTTGCGCTTAAAATGGCGTTTAAACCATGTTTCTATCTTAATTAGAACAGGAGAAATTATTATTTTTTTTGCAACATTCTAATAGTAGCCAATCGTTGTTTAAACCTGTAAGTGCGTTTTTCTGCATGATGGTTTTTTCCCCATTTCTCGTTTTTAAATTGTTATAAGTCTAGAACTGTTAAAAATAAATGGTTCAAACTTGTAACATGTCTTTTTCAACTATTTTACTTTAATTTTGATTCAGCAAATTTGAAAAAAATACTTACTTTTGAAAATATTAATTTTTAAAAATAAGTTACATCATTTTCTTCGTAATTTTTAATCTAAATAATTTTAATTTTTGAAAAATTTAATATTTTAAAAAATGTTGAATCATAATTAAAACTTAAATCTTTCTGTTTAATTAAATGAAAAAAAATTGAAATTCGACCAATAATATTTCGGGTTATAACGATTTTAAATTACCCCACTTTTATTAAAAATTTTAAATTTTAAAATTTTTTAAAAACTTTTTGAGAAGTTTTATGTTGTGATTTTGCTTACAAATTATATGGTTAAGCATCACAAAAAAATTCAAAATTTTAACTCAATAAATAAAAAAAATTTTCAAAATGTGTCCTGGACCCCCTTAAAGTCGAGGATCGACCGTGAATAGTGTTTATCCAAGGAAATGGTGCGTAGGTTATTTGGTTTGTTTATTATACAGTTGATTTTGGGCGGGATCCGTGACTTTTTTTATTGATTCCATCTAATATGGACATTGTTAAATAAATGAATTCTCTAAAGTCAAAAAAAAAAAAATTCTCTAAAGACTATTATATAAAAGATCTGTTCCTGATTCTGCATGAATAGCTTTTTCAACGTTTAAATTAAATATTATGTTACAATGAATAACGAGTTATTTTAATTCTATATTTTTAAAAAACGAATATATAACTATGTACTCTGTCCAAACTAAAATAATTTTTTAATAATGCAAGCATAAGAACCTACACATTTAGCTAAGGTTTAATTTAAATTTATCTTATATTGACATTCGATGTCAATGTTTTAATAAATATCTGAAATGAACTGACCTGCAGCTTACTTAAATATTTTCTCTAAAGACATATTTTCAAATTCAGTGAAACCAGAATCTAGTGAATTAATTTTCTCATGTAGAGTATTAAACGTAACTTAGGCAGACTTAACTACCAGCCACAAAACTTAACGTCATAATCTTCGAATTATTTAATCACGCAAGAAATTATCGTACAATACACTGCTAGTATTATCAGTAACTTGGATAAACTTTTTAAATTCACCGCTTTTTATTTTATTTTGTCAAACTCTTATAAACTCATTTATCACCCAGTGGCTGTGGCTGAAAGTAATTATCCTTTCTCAATTTCACCGTCTAGTCTATTTTCTTAGGTATTGTGTAAGAAACTTGCTTCCAGAAGATCGGATTATTTTGCGTTCTGTTTTTTTTAAAGTTCATACATGTAAAATATCTGTTCAGTAAGTACATTCCCCGAAGAATATTAGATGTATTCAGCATGAATTAATTTATAGAAATTTAATTCTGAAAGTCTATTTTTCTAGGTATTTTGTAAGAAACTTGCTTCCAGAATATCGGATTATTTTGCATTCTGTTTTTTTTAAAGTTTATAGTTGTAAAATATCTGTTCAATAAGTACATTCCCCGAAGAATATTAGATATATTGAGCATGAATTATTTATAAAAATTTAATTCTGAAAGTTATAATCACTTTTCGATTTAAGTTATTGCTGAAAGATTCGGTTTTGCCCATTACATGATAAAATGAAACTTTCCTTTTATGATTAAACGATAAAAATAATTTTGATAAACTAAGAAGCGTTTCTCTAAATAAATCGTAAGAATGTAAGGATAGAGATTTTTGAAATTATCATCTTCTTACACACACACAATTATATATATATATATATATATATATATATATATATATATATATATATATATATATATATATATATATATATATATATATAAGTATACAGGTGGTTATCAAAATAATGGAAACACATCAGTATTAGTGGTGTTTATGAATGTGCTTCGTATTTCTTAAAAAACAAGTCTGGCCACCGGTATTTTTTTATATAATATAGTGAATGTATTATTCTACTGTCAGATAGCAGTAATAAAGCTAAGGACATCGTGCTTTTGGGAGGAACAGAGTAAAATATCAAAACTTGCAGACCTTGCGAAAAGGGCAAATCTTTGGAGCGCGTTAAAATGGGAGTATCTGTTACTGCAACCCCCATGTTAATGGGTGTTTTTCGTAATATGGTATCGAAAGTCATGATAGCATATAGAGTGCATGAAAAAACATCCTTTGCCAAACAGAATAGTGGACGAAAGGGACAGTTGAGTGAAAGAGACGGATGAGGTATTGAAACGTATAGTGACATGAAGAAAGAAAACAACTGCAACTAAAATGGCCGAAGAGCTCAATCTGCATCTGCATGCTCCGGTATCAACCATTAGAGGAAGAAGGGAACTTCACAAACAAACCATTTACGGAAAAGTAGCTATTCCCAAGCAACTTGAAATAGATTGCAATACAAAATATCGTCCACAATGGTGCAACGAGCGCGAATCCTGGTCGAATAATATGTCGAAGAGCGGCATTTCGTCCGACGAATCATTGCTCACATTGTTCCTTGCAACAGGACGTGTGTACGCCTGGAGAACACCTACACAAGCGTAAGATTCTGTCTGTCCCATCTCAACTGTCAATCACGGTGGCAGATCTATCAGGGCTTGGGATGGCATCTCATGGTTTTCTTCAGACACTATTGTAACCCTAAAAGGGAGATAGAATGGGAAGGACTATGTCGAAATTTTATCTCACTAGTCCGTCCTATGGTGCAAGCACTGCTTCTTGCAGGAGATGGCTTTCTCCAGGATGATAATCCCCTATACATACAGCTAAATCTATCAAGTATTGGTTTGAAGAGCATGAAAAATAATTCAAATATATTATCTTGACGTGTACAATCCCCTCGACTATATATGATCCAACCACTGTGATCTGTTTAAGCGGATAGAGCTAGGTATCGATATCCGCCAGAGCATCTCTACAGGAACTTTCATGATTTTTCCACGAAGATTGGTATAATATATTCTTAACCACTATTCAGGACTTGTATAATCCAATTCCAAGGTGAATCGGATGGTATTACATGCCAAAGGTGATCCTGCGCCGTATTAATAAAGGTTTTCATGATATTTCTTAGTGTTTCCATTAATTTGATAACCACCTGTATATATATATATATATATATATATATATATATATATATATATATATATATATATATATATATATATATATATATATATATATGTATAAAGAGAGAGAGAGTCGTCTGTTGCTTAGAGGCTATATATCATGGTATATTTCCCACTTTAACACTATTTTGCAACACAAATGCTTCATGATTTTTATGCCGGGAATTTTCCTTAAATGTTATTTCTTCAGGATTTCCAGAATGCAACCTCCAGCTATCGTACGCCCAACCCATAAAATGCTTTATAGTTAAACAAATTTCCTCTCACAATCTTACATCAGTGAAAATGGATTCCTTTATTATGCTCTTTCATAAAGATTTCATAAAGACTCCTATCTTTAAAAATGCCGAACTATGGCCGAATGGCTAGGGTGCTGGCTATCGGTACCAGAGTCTGTGGGTTCAAATCCTACTTTTGGCATGGACGTTTGTAGCCGTTCGGAATTGGCTGTAGGTCCCGTTCTAATTAGCTCTCGTGTAGCAAAAATTGACCGTAGCGCACCAAACCTACCTTTATGAAAGACTGTTATTCCGAGTACAAAAATTAGGTGCATCAATATTTGCCGGTCGTAGCTGACTTGTATCTACCTGGCTCTAAACCTTGTTAGGAGTTGGTTTGATTTACATTACTTCAAGTTTTCAAGTTATATATCTGAGTATTCTTCATGTAATTATGTCTCGTACTAAAATTTTTACTAAGCGACTCGTACTAAGCGATTATGTATTTATGTGCATAGTAATGTACATTATGAGTTTTAGTTGCGTTTGCATACTATAATTATTAATATATACTTATAGTTGAAATTTTAACCACATCTATATGAAATTAATGACTTAAATGGCGTTGGAAAAATGACTTCATGAAACTAATATCGATGATTTCTGTGCTTAAGACACAAGCAGAGGAAAACTCTCTCTAGTATTCAGAAGGGAGTGGCCAATGAGTAACAAATCTTTTTTCAAACTGCAAGTCAAATAGAATAGTTCTGGTTAGCGCAAATTTATCTACGATAGTTCGAGAAGTTAATATTTTCGACCGTAGACCTCTTTTGGAGACTGAATTGAATGACAGGTTGGCAACATTTCCGGCACTAACCTTGTAAGGTTTACATAAGATTCGATTTACAAGAATCGAACTTTTAAGTGAATAAATTAAAGAAGTCGCTTGAGATATGATAATTTCAAGGCATATGCGGTTGGTATAAATACCAAACAGCTAGATTAAAGAGACGAATTGTTGAGGGAGCAGCCAGGATGATGCTAACCTACGCGAGTTCTTGTTAGGCCCAAAAACTACGTGGCAGCACTGCTGGTTGACTTTCAAGTATTGTGAGTATTGCAAACTGTATTTTCGTGCAAAGTATCTATACGGGAATAATATCCATTGCATGAATGTTATATATACTCGTACTAGTAGTACGTTGTAGTTATGTTGAAAAGCAAATTTATGTGCAAAGCTTAAATGAACATTTTATTTAATTTAGAACTGCGTTTGAATCTACTTCATTAGAGTGCCACTTCAAAATATATATACCCAAGGAAGGAAAGAAGTGTAAAATCGCTATAACCTACAGAACTTGTGCAAAAGCCGCAGATAAAAGACCTTATGTGATGGAAGCAGATAAGGGGCGAGGGGCTATTAAATAACATGACTGAAATTGACACGTACGTTAATAATATTTATTGCAATTTTACCCTTTCCTATGTTATATTACTTTTTTTTCTTTATGGATCCAATTCAGCATTCCAATTTTGAGCTACACAAACCACTGATGTAACTATTAATCACATAGCTGCACCAAGATCCCCTAGCTTATTTCTTCGTAATTGAGGCAAAATTTGTGGCTGACGCTTTTTTATACTCCATGACATTAGGAAAAATTATCTCGTGATCCATGCATCAAGATTCCGCATGCAATGAAGATATTTTAGTATTTCGATTCATTTTTGGCTTATGACATCTTCCCAGAGTGCTGTGCGGGTTGGTCTATAATCATGATGAGCTTTCATCTCAAAATTTCTTTTTTTCTCATGATCCAGGAAACCTTTCTTTGACTGATAGTTTCTTCTTCAGAATTCTCTATTGTAAACCGATTACTCAGTATGTGGCCAATTTTGAGCAGTTTTCAGTTTTTTTCCCGCATTTTCATCTGCTTTCTATGGACAATATTGTCATGGTTATTCTGGTGACCCTCACAGTAATTTTAGGTACACACAAGCACACGTGCATGTATCTTACAATACATTCCGTAAGTCTCGGTTACTAGTATAATGCTGTTTTTGTTTTCCATGTCTTTTATTTTTGTAGGTTCCATATTCTTATAAATTATATACCTTTGAACACCTTTTTAGTTGTATTGAATCACCGAAAAAATCAGAGTTTTATTATTACGTAGGTATTATGAGACAATTATCCTGCTACTAATCGTCCTGGGTATATGATATTTATCTTTCTATATATAGTGTCAAATCATAGTGATTTATTATGATAACTGTAAAGCTTTACGTACATATTAATTGAAATATGAAGTCTTTATAACAGTCTAGTTTCAGAATTGTGAGAAAACCGATAAATAAAATCCAACTAAAGAGTTGTTTTTTTACGTAGGATTACGTTCCTCCATAATGGTCCTCCGGAGAGCAAAATTTAGACGCTAAATCCGTTCGTCGTCGCGAGTTATAATTTTGGCAGAGCGCCAAACCCAGTCTGTATCACTTGGGCAAGCAGTAAACAGTTTAAGAGTAAAGTACCAAAATGAGTCAAAATTTTGACATACATACATACATACACACACACACACACACACGCACACACACACACATATATATATATATATATATATATATATATATATATATATATATATATATATATATATATATATATATACGTATATATTTAGATACATAGATACATAACACATACATACATATATTCACGCAAAAGAGGTAAGCAACGATAAGCAATCCTACGTTAATAACCCGCGGTAGTTTCGTTATAAGAGACTACTTGAAATTTTTCTTGTAATGGTCACAATATAGACAGGGAAAATATTATTCTTAATATATTTTTTCTTCTAATCAAAAAATCCTATAAAACTTAATCCATCATTATACATTGTTTTATATATAACAGGTATATTATTTTTAAAACACGAGAATAACAACACCAATGATTAATTATTTGCTTTTCCAAACGCGTTTCTTTTACGAAAATTTATTGAGGATAAAATTGTTATAATATATTATGGTTACATATATTATGGTTAAAACACTTTCATCACCTTTTAAAAACAATAATCATATGCCCATTAGGTAAATCCAATTTGCGAATAAGCTGCGAAATCGTGATAAAAGAAAGAAGATATCATTTTTGGCACTTAGGCTTGTTTACTATCCTTTTTCCAGACATCGTCAAAATAACTTGACACGATCATTCTTCGTGTTTGACAGTAATTAGCGCGGGTTTATCTTTCACTACTCATAAGAAATTTCCTTCAAAAAATTACCAGCATAGTGTATTAGGTTTGGTTTTGTTTATACTCAGTTCTCCTTCGCTAATTAATCTTAAGAAGCTCGCTTTCAAGTATAATAATGTGTAACCCATTTTATGTCAAAAAGCGTATCCAAACCAACCACTTTCATGAAATTTTGGAAAATAAATAGTTGTTTATATTCTATTAAACTTCATCCATACCTTGAGAGTAACAGTAAAAACTACATGACTGGTTTCTTTACAAGAAAATGCATTTTAGATTCATTAATCTGAAATTTTTATGGGGTGCATCGACTGATATTAATCACAATAAAATACTCAAATTTGAAGTAAATAACTTTTGTACGATGTCTTAAAAGACGATTTAGAATGTATCAAGTTGCTGTTCGTGTCGAAATCAATATAACTTACAATATGCTATAGTTATTTATTATTTTAGATATTAAAGGAATTACTTTATTTTTTAACTTTACGGTGCTTAAAAGACTTCTGATTATTCGATTTAAAAAATCGATTTTAAATATAATTCTGAACATTTATATTTTGACACCTATTACCAATTTCTTTTCCTAATGCTGCAGGCACTTGTTCATATTACCGATCTTAACTGATTCCCTTCGAAAATTATCTAATAATTTGCCTTAAATCCCAAATAAAATATTAATAATTTAAGAGAAAGATTTCAACTATTTAAATACATTGTTCTAATTTTCTCTAAATGAGGAATTAACAAATGATTTAAAAGTGATAATTTTAATTATTAAATACGTGAGAAAATCTAGATTGTTGACTACTGTTTTAAATAGTATTGATGCCCATTGTAGTAACACAAGTGTTTAGACCTCTTAGAACAATTTTATGGAAATACTAGCTGAATACCCGTGCTTCGCTAAGGAGTACATTTAATGGAGTAAATATAACGGTCAATGTAAGCAATTAATGCCAAAAAATATATTTATAATAATTACAATGGACAATGTACGCAATTAATGGCAAAAAATATTTATAATAAATACAATGGTCAGTGTATGCAATTAATGCCAGAAAAATATTTCTAATAAACACAACGGTCAGTGTATACAAGTAATGCCAAAAAAAAACAAAAAATGTATTTATAAAAAAATCGTAACGGATATTTTTATAGACAAAATAATGTAGATGAAAATATTCAACTGACATACAACAGTCAAAGTATGCAATTAATTTGTATGTTTAATATCCACAGAACATGCTAATTTGAATTAAATTCTTAAAAAACTTCCATCTCAATTAGTCTAGTGGTTAAATTTTATATTTTACCACATTTTAATATTATTTCGTATTTATGTTCGTGAAGCAAAATTAATTTAAAATATCACAAAAAGAAAAGGAACCACGAAATCAGCATTTGATAAATTAAATTCTAAAAATTTATCTTTAAAAGTTCACCAAAAATCAGAAAATGGAAGTAAAGATTCGAAAACGATTTCATTTTAAAGAAAATTTTATAATCTTTCTCGTGGTATAAATTTTATAACCCGTAAGATATTATTTTAAATGCAAACTTTAAAAAAGTTACAAATAACAGCTTAAAAATATAATTTTAAAAAAAACCTAAGAGGAATCGTTCAAAAATCTTTCTTAGTGCACCCTACACTATAAGAAGAATCGCCATGCAAAATTTAAGCCCTTTAGGTCCAGCGGTTTGCTCTGGGCGTTATCTGTTAGTAAGTCAGTTAGTCAAGGGACTGTTATATATATATATATATATATATATATATATATATATATATAATAAAAAATTTTATATCCGGAATACTTTATTTTAAAAACCCACATCCAATTTTGTACGTATAAAGAGGCCTCTTAAAAACACGTCTATTTTATCTCACTCTTCTGTCATTCTTTTCTAAAGTTCATCTATTTAACTCACATCAATTGTCGTTTGCATTTTAAATTTTTTTGTGACATGTGATTTTTTTCACTGGTAATCTTATCCTTGTGGTGTTCTAATATCAAGAGGCTTTGAGAATAAAAAGACAATATTCATTCTTTGAACAGATTATTTATTTTTGAAAACTTACGACTGATATTCATATTATTTTTAACCTTACCTACCTTACTCGTAACATTCCAATAAACGAGGAACTTGCTATTAATTCCTTGTTTTAAAATTTTTCTTTGGATTATTTAAACAAAGTTTGCGATCTTTAATTCCTAGTTACGATCACTTTATTGTCACAATGAAATAGATTTATGCTTCACCTTTAGAAACAAAGATCTTCCTTTGTTCTCTAAATTAGTTAATCTGAAGCTAAAGGTTACCATAGTTTTTAAAAAACAAACCAACCAACGAAGTAAACGGCCATTTCTCGCTTGATAAATTATTTCCCTTATTTTTCATTGTGCTCTGCTTTCATCAAAATGCCGAGAAAACGGGATTTAAGCAATATTTTTTTTTATTTCATTATAAGATTACGTACTTTATTTATTGCCATGTTTAGAGTTCATACAGAGGTATTTGCAGACTTAAGTATTTTTCTCTGCTGGTTGAAATAATTTTACAAGAATAAATTTTTAGCAAAGCACTCCGTGAAACAGTGAAATGATGCTGCTTTCAAATCATTTAGATTTTTCAAAATGTTTTAAAAACGTTTATCCTTATTTTTGAAAGGATTTTAATGTGCTTACAACTTTTATTTGGAAGGAATCCAAAGAAGAAATCCATCGCAGAGAAATAGTATGTCTTTTATAGTAGTAACCGAATAAGATTTAAATCAATAATCACTTATGATTGCATCTTTAAAGCAGCTATAACAAAGACTGAAATTTCTTGGTAAAAAGACATAGCGAAAATACTCAAACCATTCCGTTGTTAGCCTCTTGGTTGCTGTGAATCTGATGAATCTAACAGCTACCAATCAGATATACATTGGAAAATCAACTCAGTATTATTGCCAATATAAACTTATTGTATTTCAGTCACAGCTCTTAAGTATATATTCGATTGAAGTTAGTAAGTTAAAGCTTTTCGACGTTAAGAAAATAAAAAAATACATAATTTTTTAGTGATTTTCAGTTAATAATGCAAAGATATTGTCGCGTGGTTAACCAACTGACATGTTTACGGTATTTTGATGCAATAGAGTTTCTGAAAACAAGGTATTTAACTATTAGCAATTTTTCATGGAGTGAAAGATTTGTCTGTATTTTTTCTCAATCTGAAACTTTGAGTATAAAATATTTTAAGAAAATATCTCAATATAAAGTTATGATAACAAACAAAGCAGTGCCTCTTTTAGCTTCGTGACAGCGTTAAAGTCTGGGCAGTCTAAGATCATTATTTTAAAATTCTTTTCAAGGAATATTCTAAATATCTGAAAATATGCAGTTACTCATATAAATATATTTGACCTATGACCCACTTCAGTGCAGGATAAAAATTCAATTTTATCAAACCTGTTTGCAAAATATATCTAAAAGCTATATAAATTCACAGAAAATGTATTATTTTATTTATGTCTTGAATAAATTTTGCCATCTTTTTTTACGCCCTGATATATTACATTTATATATAAATTGTTTATTTCAAATGTGGATGTCTTACACTATGCATTTTAGTACACAATTTTTATTATTCAGCAAAAAATTGTTACTCATCGTTTTATTGTTTAGTAATAGATTTCATATACTCTGAAAGTTAGCATATGTTACACATTGCTTCTCCTTCAAGAACACAATTTGAAAGTAATCTATTTTCAAAAATGCATTTATTTAGTTCGTTCAAATGAAAATGTAAACGCATAAAATAAAATTAAACAAATTGCGCATTCTTACTATGGGCACAAATCAAATCACATAAGACAATTTGTTACTTTTTATAAAATGTTTTGAATGCTGAATAAACAATATGATGTTCAAATATGGTTTATTTGAAGAAATCCTCATTTAAAAGCTATTGTACGTGGACTTATTATTTTTGGCAGACCTGGCCTTTTGCTATTAGCTTTGAATAATGGATGGAATTTCTCACTGAAACTTATTAACAGTTGCAGAGTAAAATATACTGAGTATTATAACTTTGTTTATAACTCGAATATTATATCAAGCAATAGTCCTCATATCGTATGATTTCTTAAAATGGCTTCAACAAGTGCAGGGGTGAAAGAAAATATTGGTGCAACAGTTCATATTTAAATGCTCTAAAAAATATTATACCGAAATACAACAAACATTTGTAGGATTATTGCTATTTATTAAAATTTGTTTTGATTAAGATATACTTTATGTGTCTTATGATTGTGTTTTTATTTTATATCATCGTTCGACTTAAATTTTCCTTTAAAACATTTTGTAGGATATGGTAAATCGTTAAACCACCGTTAAGGAACAAAAAAAATGGATACACATCATACAGGCAACCAGATGTTTATTCAAATAATTTTCAATTAATACTGCTTTGAATATTATCGATACTTTGCTCCTAATAATCCTATTCGTATAATGCAGTTATCGGAAACTTACTCGTTCAGTAAGAATGAGAATACAGAATAATCCTTTTTCTGTCGAGCTTAACAGTAATTTGATGTGTTTAACTATTGTTGATAGCATTTTCGATTGTAAGCAGTTCAAAGCAAAAAACTAAAGAAGGAGCATGATAAGAACTATAATTTCAGTTGCCTGTTTGATTAATATGCGTCTACATATTTGTCTGCTGGCCCAATCACTGAAGAAATGATTTATCAACATCAACATCTACCAAAATTAGCACAACCACATCACTCTAAGATGTTAATAATTTTAATATAAAAATTTTAACATTATTTTCATATTAATCTTACAAAAAGAGCTATTTTGAATTAACATTATTTTTGACTGAGTTGCAAAGAAGCACGTATTTGTTGATGTTTTTAGATAACAGAATTACATTTAAAAGCGTGCAGACTGTATGAACATTAATGCAATTTCTATTTCGCCCCTTTCTGTTTTTTTCTGAACATGTAACAATAATCACAGGTTTTCCAAGCTGTTTTAAATTCAGTGATGCCAGTGTTTCTTATCTGTCTACAACAGAAAAGGAGAGTCAAAACTTTCCGGATAATTTTCAATTTCAAACAACTTTTTTTCCCTCTGTAAAATGACATTTCTTTCATAATACATAATTTTACTCGAAAGTTAAACTTCTTTAATTATTTTCTTTTTAACTACTTTGTTGCTTTAATTCCTTAAGTGTTAATTAAAACTTTGTAAATATTTGAAGCAAATCTCTTCTTTCAAAACACTAACTTCTTTTGATTCAATTATTAAAACAGCGTAGCCGGTCTCATTCTTCTTTTTTTCAAGAAACAGATTTTTAAATTAATACTTGAAGCATTGCGTCTTAAATCACTTATTTTAAGAAGAGTTTGCTAATTATTTCGGGGTTTGTAAAATAACTCGAAGTGATAAATCGGATACTTTATTCCTCCAAAATTTAACTGTTTTTCTTCAGTGTTTTTCAAATGTACCTTATAATAAATACGATTTTACTGTGAAATATAAAATGGGAGATCTTATTCGATGGATGGACTTTCAACTAGGTGAAACGGTGAGTATCGACCATGACCATTAAAATCTTATTTTATTTAAAGAAACACAGTAATCACATAATTTTCATTATGTAGAAACGTACAATAATATCGGTAAAATTATAGTTATTTTTAAGGGATGAAAACTGGTTGATCTGAAGTCGATTGGCTGGGAAACTGAAACTTTTGAAGGTTTATCACTTTATATATATAGGCAACATGATGTATGAAGGATAAGGAAAAATAAAAGGAGCTATCGGCCATAAATCTAGAAAAAATTACAGTTGTTGATTACCTGTTAGAATCCTTCAAAATATACTCACGGCATTACTAGCAGAGCTCCTATTTTTATATAGGTTGCTTAAGTGTATATTGGACACTTTGATTACCAGTTCAAAGAATCTATTACAGAAGTAATTCTTCTCGAAGCACCTGAAAGAGCTTTTCCTCTTCGGAGATCTTTTTATTTTTTTGAGAGCAAAAAAAAAATGGAATGTCCCATTACGAGAGGTCTATATTAGAGGAATTACGCCAAAAATTTGAGGCTGAAACCATCAAAATCCTGTATGGCTATCCCCGATCCCCGTAAAGATTTCTTTGAACATTCACTATGCACAACCTACAAAATTAAAGGATTGCTTTGAAAAGTCACTATTTTTCTAAGTAATTTCCTTTCTCTAGTATGTAAGGAAATGTCCTGAAAATTTTCACATGAGCTTTAATTGAGGTACATTCACGTGTAGTTCACATACTTCAGAGTTGCACCCTTAAAAGGGTTGTATTAATAGTATTCACAAAATAACGAAAACAATATTTCAGGGTATCTCCATTATCCTACTTATAAATTCACGATGATGTATTCTTATCCCAAATCAATATGCAGACATCACAGCGTTTGTTCAGGGTATTAATCAGACCAGTGATTCTCAAACTATGCTACTTACAAGGGGTACGCGAGCTGTCAAGGCAATATTAATAAAATAACAAAAAAATGAATAAATTAATAAGGTCATGCAAAATCAATCAGTATTTTGTAATATTGATATTGGGATTTTTGTCACGACCGAGGGATACAAAAAAAAAAAAGGTTCGAAACTATCGAATTTGACTGTGAATTAACATCCTTGGAATTACACGCCATTTGTTCTAAGAAGACGGATCTTAGCTTCTGCATGCTCTGGAAAGACGCTCAGCGTCTAAGCATCTATCTATACATATTATTTCTAGAAGGGGATTATTTTGATGATCCCTTTTTCTCCCTGTTCAGTTAATGGGCTAAAAGCAATGGTTGCGACGTTTGAGAAAACAGGTTCTCTGAAGGTTCAGTCAGGCAGAGGACGAAAACCTGTACCACAGGATACAATCGAAGCAGTTGCCACGGCGATTGTCGACAGAGGACCAGACAATATTGCTGCCACCTCTAGCGCTCGTGGATTAGCTCGGAATATGGATATGCCTTACAGTACGGTATGGAAAATCTTACGAAAGATTATCAACTTCTATCCGTACAAGAGCAGCCGTGTACAGGAGTTACTGTACCCCGACCATGATAAGCGATTGACTTTTGCTCTCAACTTTCTTGCCAGAATGGAGGTGGATGATGCTTGGCCGTGGTAAATCTTATGGGGAGACGAGGCCCACTTTTACCTGCATGGAACTGTGAATACCCAGAACTGCCGAATTTGGGATGACAAATCACCACATGCAGTCACAGAAATTCCCTTACATTCACCAAAGGTAACTGTTTGGTGTGGATTCACAGCGGAATTTATCGTAGGTCCATTCTTCTATGAAAACATTACCCCGACAGGACCGGAAACCTGTTCTGTTACCGGAGAGAAATATCGCCACATGCTGAACAGCTTTGCCATATTTCACTTTAATTAAATAAGAAAATGTGCATAATAAAAGGTAATTTTATTCCGCATTAATTTGCATTTGTTAACACTCTATTTTCTATTACACAGCGCCAAATATTCCCCTAGCGGTGACTTTTGGAACTAATTTATTTTTTCGCGGAATCCTTTGTCCCCCGTCTTGTTTAATCTTCCTACAAAATGTGGCGTCATTCTCGCAAATAGATCGCGCTACAGAACACTGTGAGCACTGTCAGTTTAATTATGGCCACCCGGTATATATATATATATATATATTCATTCTTGGGATACATGCTATCCCACCCAGTAAAGAAAAGGTTAACTTAACTAAGTAACTTAATAACTTATCCCCTGCATAGATCTTTGAATTTTATTAAAAAAAAACTGATAAATCATTATTTTCGGGTACTTAGAACAAGAAACAAGAAATGCTATTTTTAAACTTGCAATAGGAAATTATTCAAACTTCTGAGTTCAGTCCAGAAATTTTATATAACAAATCCGAAGCTTTGCAGAGAAACGTGCTTTTAGAAGAAATGGCAGAAATCATTTGAAACAGAAGACCGAAAAATCGAAATTATTGCAGTGAAGATCGGAAGAAGGAGTAATAGCCAAACATTTGAAGTGTCTTCGTCCTCGATTTTCGTACTGATCTTGAAGATAAAAAAAGATCAATCAGCATTTTTCTCTCCGTCCATTGGGGACGCTTTCAATATCCGAATAGGCTTTCAAAGGGTGACTCAAGAATTGAACCTCGCCTTGAGAATGAAACTTCACGAAAAGAAACTATTGGAAGAAAGAACAATAAAGCATCATTGTCCGATTTCTAGAAGACCGATTTAAACTTCCTGATATTTATAGTTCAATAGAGCAGAGGAAAAAAAGTATTTATGTATATTGCTGTCTTCAGTTTTCTTTACTACATATCACCAAACAGTATACCGGAGATAAAATTCAAAATATAATTTGAGGTTAAAAAATCCCCTGCTAGTTCCTGTTAATGGTATCGCTCAGTAAAATTTTATCACAATATGCTGATTGGAAAATATTAAAAGATAAATCAACCAAATACCCAGTAACCATAATCAGTTAATTTACATACAGATGGGTCTTAATTTAATGTTTTTATAACTTGTACATCTTTTGTTAACAACTATACTGATAAAAATAAAATGAGAGCTTCATGGATAAGGTAACATCAAAATAAGCTTTAAAAGTATGACTCAAGAACTGAACTATGTTCAGTTTGATGTCATAGACATCAAACAAAGAAATATACAACGTATGAAATAGAAAACATAAAGAGGAAAAAGTCCTGAATGAGCTCAAAATATTTTTGATCAACTATTGAATATATTTATTATACTTTTAGATAAATATATTCATGAAAGAATTAAGCCGGTTATTTGTGATTCTGATAAATTTTCGAAAACGTCTGTTTACTTTAAATATAAATGAACATATTATAACACAAAATGTTGTAACCAAAACTTATTTCCAAATTGAAAAAGTTGTCTGAGTTTCTCAGTGAAAATGTTAAGTAGAACTGTCCTTTGTCTACGTCTCTGAAATCTGTGTTTACACATTTAAAAAAATTATGAAGTGTCTGTCATTAAAAAAAACTGCTCTGAAATAATTTTCTTTTATCATTGAGACTTCTAATTACTACTTGGGTTTTGCCCACCCAATAAAAGTAAATTTTTAAAATAAATCTCAATGTTTTCTTTTTTTTACAGCAATATTATTCACTAAACAAATATAAGATTAATATTTTTTTAATATTTTAATTAGCCCTTTAATAGTATTCACTTAATAACGTAAATTCACTGAAGTGCCGCTGAATTAGGGATACCTACCTAGTAACGAGTTGGGTCTCTTCTGGCCTTGATAACGGCTGCCACACGACGAGGCATAGATTCAACAAGTTTCTGGAAACGTTCCACGGGAATGGCTTGCCAAATATTGGCTAAAGCTGTCCATAATTCAATAAGGTTCTTTGGTGCTGTGTGATGGCCTTTCACGCCTTGTTCCAAAACATAACAAAGATGCTCAATAGGATTTAAGTCTGGGCTTCTAGGTGGCCAATTCATGACAGAGAAGTCAGAGGAATGCTCATCCAACCAGCCAGTAGCCAACCGGGACTTGTGAGAGGTACAGTTGTCTTGCTGGAAAACTCCATTACCGTGCGGATAACAGAACAGCATAAACGGATGGAGGTGATCACCCAGCAACTCTACGTACCGAATTGCATTGAGGTAGGTTGGTACACGCACCAAAGATCCCAAACTGTGCCACGAAAAAACACCCCAGACCATGATTGAGCCACCATGCCCTTGTACAGTTCCAGCCAGGCATGCTGGATCCATGGCTTCATGAGCCTGACGCCATATTCTCAGCCTCCCGTCGGCGTTAAGTAGTCGGAATCAAGACTCATCACTCCATGCTACTCGTTTCCAGTCCTCTACACTCCAGTCTCTGTGCTCTCTTGCCCAGGCAAGACGGACAGCCCGATGGCGAGTATAGAGCAATGGTACTCTCGTAGGTCGACGGCTCCCGAAACCCATACGGTGAAGCGAGCGTTGCACAGTCCGTTTACTGACTGTACGACTGGCACCGTCATTAAACTGGGTGGTAATTTGAGCTAATGTTTGGCTTCGCTGGCTACGTACAATACGCCTGAGCCGTCTCTCACCACGCACTGTCAAGGCTAATTGTCCTTTGCAGTTTGCCCGATCGCTAGTTTTTTTTCCACCATCCATGTATTTTTGGTATACTCTTGACACTGTCGACCTTGAAAATCCTAGCTGTCTGACGATTTCGGAAATTGAATAGCCCATGCGTCGCGCACCTACGATTTGTCCGCGATCGAAGGCGTCTATATCAGGCAGTTTACCCATACTGGCAATTCCAACAACTAATTCAGAACAACCACAGTACGCGATATATATGCAGTTACCACAGTGCCCTCACTTGCGCATACATGATGCGCAGCGCTACACAATTTGCATAGGCTTTGCTATCCCTAATTCAGTGGCACTTCAGTGTAGATTAGACCACCTCCAATGCATAGTGGTTAGCTTAACCAGCTGCGGCCATGGGACTCGCGTACAAATATTCGAAGGTCCACTTTTATCCTCTATATAAGGAACAATGTGACTTTACCTGTTGTGTGCATCCATAGTCGACAAGAAAACAGAATTTGAGGTGCGTAGGAGTAAATGCTGAACAAAAGTTTATATTTAATTTTTATTTTAAAATCAGTGTTTGGAATTGTTAAATATTGAAACTTCATCATCGACTGTTATTGTAAATCAGTGTTTGTAAACAATACTATCAATCAACGCAAGCGAATAAATAGATTACACTCATAAGATAATAAGGTTACACGCATCGAAGCGTTGGAAAGTGCTTGGAAAGGTAACTATCATCCTAATTTTATCCCCAAAATAACTTGTGGCTTTAGATTTATAGACAGTTGTACTTAACACGGTAATTGAGTTTTAATTAGTTACTGTGTCATTGGCAATTAATTATATAAAAAGTTTTAATAAAATATTAGTTCAAGTTAGAAAAAAATATCTAAAGCTATTTAATATAGCGACTACGTATTATTAAAACCAATAAATATTGTTAATATTTTAATTGATATATACGGTAACCTAGCCTATTTTTCAACGTGATTGGGCGCGAAGTACGCCAGTAACTTAGTTCATCTCTCCTTTGGATTCTTTAACAACCCACATTTACTGAAGGATTTCCAGTGCCAAGTTGTACATACCTTGAGAATCAAACTTTCAGACAGAATTCTTCGTATAGTGATTATTTCAACACTGTTGGAAACGAGATTTTACCATTAAACTCTCGCATTTCTGGTCATCTTTGATTTACTTCCACTAACTTTTGTTTTATCACATTTACTTATGCTTATACCAATTTTTTAAATACTCCTTAATGTTCTCATAGTTCAAGAATAATAGGGAATATTTAGTTTAGGCTTACAACTTTTTTAGAGCGCCCATGTTATACGCTCTTTGACAATTTTTTTATACTTAATTAGTTACTTCGATTCATTTAGACTTGCAGTATTCTATGGAAATTAATTTTTTTTAAGTTTGGTGTTTTTATTCTTTCTGTTACTAATGATTATATACCCCGAAGCAATCTCAAATTACCGGCACTGCCAAGATGTTAATTAATACATGATTCATAAACTAGAATGTTCAAAATATACTGATTAAGTGAAACCAAATTTTCTTAAAGGAGTATCAAGATACCCGTCTTTTTATAAATTTTCTTCAGTGTTGGATTGCACAAATTATGATAATCAACCCTTAATTGTCCTCATCAGTTTACAAAAGTGTTCCCTTTTTTCTCATTCACCTTTTCTAGAAAAATTTCCCTTTTTATTCAGTTTTTGACGTAAGTAAATTAATTTTCTATGGCCTCACCAAAAACTAATTATTCGGCACGCGTTCAGTAGCTAAAGAAAAATGAATCCGAGTAACTTAAAATGTATTTTTTACCCCTTCAAGAAGCTCTTGAATAAAATGATGTTGTTTTCTCCAGACTTCGATGCTATAATATGGTTAGAATTAATAAAAAGGTAACAAAAAAAATTAAAACATGAGCCAAAAGAAAGATTATATAATATTAAGAATAAAAAATTGTCAAGTCATCTTTATCTTTTTTGTAGATTAAAACCTAATTACAATTTTTTTTTTACCATGTTCATGATATCTGATTAACATACAGTGTTGTATTATTTTCTAATATATATATATATATATATATATATATATATATATATATATATATAATAAACTATATTTCTAAGTTTTCTGCGCATTTAACTGAATTTTTTTATTAGTAATAATTTTGAGTAATAATTATAAAAAATTCAGGAAAGTATTACACAGGGCAACAGTGGTTTTGGTGCCGGGGTATTTGGAGCGGGTTTCATATGAATTTGATGCCCTGAATTTAAATATGGTGTTAGTTTTTGCCCAGGAGCTCAAATTTCTAAGATATAACATTTTAGTGAAATATACGTTACACTATTTTAAGTTAAATCCATGGATCAAATTAAAAAACTAAACACGGTATTTATTATTATTATTATATATTTTTTTAAATATTAAAGAAACATAACTATCATAGAGAATATTGCAGTAGCACTTATCTAATTACAAAGAGCAAGAAAGGGGAAAAAGTCAATGATGAAACCCACTAGTCACTGAACAGTTCGGAAACTTCTTTTCCGTGACATTCTTGAATGTAATTTGGAACAGTCCCTTTTTAAACTCCAGCAGTAATCTGCCATCATGTGCGTATCCCATCTTCCTTGGTAGTGGTCTTCCATAGTTTTGATATCCTGGTAAAATCATGAACCTTGTTCCTCAATGGTGTCTCCTAAATTTTCAAGAAAATAGTCCAAGTGGCGGTGTAAATAGCGCACTTTAATGCTCATGTTACACCAAAAGGATCTGAAACTGTTTAGCATCTCGTTTACCAGTTCAACATAGTTTTCAGCTTTGCATTTGCCCTGAAAATTTTCGACAAATGCAACAAATGAAGTCCAGGCTTTTCGCTCAGCCTCATTCATGGACTTCACGAAGGCAATATACTTAATGAGTTGTCTTATTTGTGGGCCATCAAATATTCCTGCTTTAATTTTTTCCGCACTCAACTTAGGCATTTTTTACTTTTTATACGCAAAGCATGATCCGTTCTTATCAAGAGCCTTTACAAACTGCTTCAATAGACCCAGCTTGATATGCAATGGAGGAAAGATGATTTTCTTTCGTCCAACTAAGGGGTCTTCATGACATTATTTTCCCCAATGTCCATGTTTTCTCTCTTAGGCCTCTCTTTTCTAACCCACTGGTGTGTTTTGTCTCCTAGAGTCACACGATGCAAGATATTTGATGTACCCACTTTGCTGTCCAAGGAGAAAATTAACCATTTTTAAGTCTACATAAATTATTCATTGATGTTTATAATACTTTATCTTCTCCACGACCGAAGCTATGGTGTCATACTCTTCTTTCATTTTCATTGAGTGAGCAATTGGTATTGAACCATATTTGTCTCATTGTGTAGAAGGACACATTTGAAACTTCGCTTTGAGCAGCCAATAAATAGGTGCCAATCATCTGGAAAACATTCAGGAAGACCCATTTTTTCCAGGAGGAAAAATTACCCACACTTGAATGTATTGCATAGAAAAAAAATATTGATAGATAAGTGGATGTACAGTAAAACCTCGTTTATCCGGCTCTCGTTGATCTGGATCTCCGGATAATCCGGATCAGATTTGTAGACATTTTTATTTAATGTTCACATTAGATAATTTTTCACTATGATAGCAAGAACGTCACTACAACTACGCCAAATATTCGCTTTTTAGTTTGACTCAATGTACAGTTCCTGCATAGATTGTACAATAAATTATGGTAATAAAATGCTTTTTGTTGAGTTTAAGAAAACTTTACTAGACTTACCAATTCTTTGTTAAGAAATGATGTGAAAATATCTTATTTTTTAATGTTTTGTAAACAATGCTATGTAATTTTGTTACGAAACAAAAAAGTCTTCTTAGTTAAGGATTTTGTATTGTTTATTACCCATATTACCCGGATTATCCGGATTTTCAGTTGTCCGGATTGCCTATGGTCCCTGTTAGTCTGGATAAACGATGTTTTACTGTATCTAAAAAAGTAGAGCTCATATAGAAAAACTGATTTCATATTTAGATTCAGCGCCCCAAATATAGCTAAAATCAGTTCTAAAATCCTAGGCACCAAAAAAAAATTTTATTTCGTAGCCCTGTGTTATGAGTTACTAAAATTTCAGTATATTAAAGTAACATGTTACTAATTGAATTTAAAATGTTTCATGTGTATTGTTTATGAACACCCAAGGATCCTTAGTTATAACTCGTTCAATATCCTTAAACGGAACTTAGTTTATATTGTATGTATTCAGATAATTTATAAAGCATATTTTCATTTAAGTAGATTTTTATTATATTTAAAATACCATTAGTCCAACTCTATATAAAATTTAACACAAATAACATCTGCATTACATCTCTATTACCTGTCTATTGACTTACATTTATTCAATATAGTAGTATACCGATGTTATAAATTATTAAAATGAAACGAATATGGTTATAAGAAACGGTTATGAAACACTTCAAACGTTCAATATGCCTGGAATTTTCAAAATTTTAAAACTGCAGCTCAAACTACGTAAAAAAGTTTAAGAAAGATATAATCTTTATGAAGGATATAATTAAGATATGAGTAGTGACTTTACTGGTGCATATTTTTTTAGCTATGCTTTTAGCAATGTGCACATACATTTTGCTAAACTTTTTGAATGTCCACTGTCTCTTTGATTTCTTAACCTTGTTGTGTTTAAGGGTAGTCTTAGAAGTTTTAAGAATTATATTCTTTGTGTATGATCGTACACATTATCAGCTTACTACGAAATCCATGAATAGAACAGAAAAGTAACTTAATAATTAGGAAACAAATAATTATAACAAGAACTAAATAAAGGTCGTTGGGACTCGATCTTTATTTTATTCCTCTGCCATATCTTTATTAATCAAGGAAACTAAAAAATGAATTATCAGATATTTGGGCAGGAGAATGTACCCTTCGATCCAGAATTTCGTAAAAGTAATGGAGAATAATAGAAAAATTTCCATGCATATCATTCAGCGTTAAAAGTTAAGATGCAAGGGTTCTCACAATCACTGAATGTTTGATTACCTTTGAATTTAAGCTCCATGAATCAATCATAATAACCAAACTTGAGAAGCAATATTATTACTAAGCTGTTTGAAGAAATATACCATTATTTAACATTTTTAAATTGATATCATACTCAGTACTATAAGTCAAGAAAAAATGCAACGCTATTAGCTGTAGCCTTTATTGGAGAAAATTTCTCTTTTCATATCTATCCTCTTGATCTGTAGTTACCATTTAATTCATATGTTGTAAGGACACCCTGACGGACAATTATTTCCGAACAACTAAATTATACAGAATTAATTGTTTCAAAATTAAAAATTACTTTTTAACTACGGAGGGATTTTGAAATCCAAGCAGAGATGACGAAGTGCATAAACACTCTAGAAAGCACGCTAGTGTTAAATATAAAAATGGTAAACAGGTTGTGAAATTAAAAATAAATTAGTATCTTTTAATATTGATAATCCTTAGTATGCGTTCTGAAAGTCAATAATTATTTTATTATTATCAATATAAAAGGAATGTAAAAGTGTATGAGTATGTATGAGTTAAACAATTCATTACAATTGAAGTATTTTGAAATGCGGTTTAAAATTTTAATTGTAAACCAGAAACTCTTTCAGTCAGAAAATCGGAAGCTTATGGAATCATAATTTGATATTTATCACAAACGTCTGCCATTCTATGATTTTATGATTTCATAATTTCGAGAAAGAATTATACATTTTGTCTTGTTATTTTAAACAACAAAATAATGTTATTGATAGATAGGAGCAAAAAATTAACAAGAAATTATTTGGAAAAAAATCTTTTGAAAAAGCACGTTATCAAATTTCTAAGTTTAGAAGTGTATAAAAACATTTTGGAAATGCTAAATATTTGCTTGGTCCCTTGAGATTTTCTTTGTAAAAAGATGCAAGTTATTTTAAATTCGGTCGTGTCGGCATTTCTTATCTAAGTTCCACAGAAAATTAAAGTGTCCGGGCAATTTTCGACCCTAAACGTGTATCTTTGAAAACTCTCTTTTTTTATGATACTAATTTATTTTGGTTTCTTTTCCCTTTATCTGCTTTGAATTTTTTTTCAACGTTTTTTCTTGTATCTTTTGTTATTTGAAGATTCTTTTACCATTAATTATTTAATAATGTCTTATTTGAAACTCTTTGTGGAAAATATTCTCCATTTTGATCCCTTTGTTTGCCGTATTTATAAAACGTTAGTTCATTTTTAAAAAAATTTTCTTTAAACACTCTCACGATCAGAACCATGAAAGTTTTTTTTCATTTAAGTAGACGTAACCATGCATAACTCTAATTAAATGGTATATAAAATGCTATTATTACGTACTTATACGAATTGCATGTTATAACTTTAATGAAACCTCCCAGAATATTCAGCACTTGAGGAGGGGAATGCTGAAAAAACTGTAGTCTTCCTATGATTAAATTTTATATAATTTCTACATCCTTGTACAGAGCATTTAGCTTATGAATTACGGTTAAAGCCTTTCACATCTCAATATTGATACAATTGCCCTGTTTCAAGAAGATAATGGAAATGCAGTTTACTGACTGACATTTTACTGTCGCAAGGTATAGCTAAAAACGGATACCATTTCGTAACGGTTTTACGTAATTACGTAAATATATTTTGATGATATGAAAAGAAAGCCATTGATGTTTCATCGGAAAAACACGTAAAACATTATCTAAGGTGTTAGTTTGCACGTAATAGCAATTCAATTTTTACTACACTTATAGCGTTTCAGTTGTAATTGAGAGCAAATAAAATCCATGCCTAAACAAACATTTTTCGTTTGTTTTTTGTTGAATACACAATAGCTTGTTGAAATCCTCTCTCATGCATTTGGATAATGTGTTTATACACATATCTAAATAGTTTTAAAGATTAGCATCCCTAAAATTAAAACAAAACAAAACACCGACTTGCGATTATTATTACCTTATAATGTCTTAAAACTTTTCACACCGAACTTAACACGTTATAAGAACTAGAATATATGAAACTATGAAGTATTAACACAAAAATTACGTTCTTTATGATATAGTTGTATCCACCAAAATTTGTAGGCTCTGTAGGGCATTATTTTTTTGATACAATGTATGCATATCCCCTATAAAGCTTTGAATCTGAATTTTTTCAGCCTCAGAATGTTCTTTATTCGCAATTTCAGTAAAACCATGGCCAAATTCATAGTTGATGGATATTTTTTTGTATAATAGCTATAAATATATACCAGGTGTCCCCAAAATAACCGACGATTTGAAAAATCAATTAAAGAAAAAAGGAAGGCGATAGAAATGTACGGTTTGCTGCATTCTGCTTAGGTAACCAGGGAATTTATTCTCACCAATTTTCAAAATTAGTTACAAAGTTCGTCAACAGATGGCGCTGCTGACTGGGAAAACTATAAAAACAGTGTTTTCAAAATAACCACCGTTTGCAGCAACAACGTGGCGCAGTCTGAGGTCAAAATTCGCTGACGCCCGTGCAAACATTTCAGTTTGAATGTTCTGACAAGCAGCAGAGATGTATTGATCCAGTTCATCTACAGTTTGTGAATATGTGACGATACATCTGCTCTTTCAAAGAAAAAATCGCATGGTGTCAAATCTGGTGAATAGGGAGGCCAATCCATGCAACTTTGCGTATGCTTCTTGCTTTGAAAACATTGTTATATTGTTTTTCCCAGTCAGCAACGCCATCTGTTGACGAACTTTGTAACTAATTTTGAAAATTGGTGAGAATAAATTCCCTGGTTACCTAAGCAGAATGCAGCAAACAGTACATTTCTATCAAAATCCGTTTTATTAATTGATTTTCAAAATCGTCGGTCATCATTTTTGGGACACCCGGTATATAGTATATATATATATATATACCCAACAAACACAAGACTGACGGCAACTTGACGGGCCGGTGCTGGAGGCGCCGGTAGAACGATAGGCTCGGGGAAAATGATCCGTACCGTTGCCGGGTGATTTACGAATCTCCGACGGGGGATCCCGTAGTGTGTACCCTTTTGAGGGCCCGTGATGGTTTGATGGGAATCGACCCGAAACCACTTTTCCTCTAACGTTTCGGAATCGGTCGTCCGATTCGTAACCACAAGTAACAGAAATCTGCATCAGAATTATGGATTTGAAAGGGAAGGCGCAGATTAAATTAAACAGACTTTTCATAAATATTTCACTTTTGTGAAACTTCTTTTGCACGAAAAATTCACATAATTTTCCTTGTATGAAAAGATTGTATTATATCAGAAGTATACGGCTGACATAATATAATCTTTCGGTTATACTATGTGATATATGCATAATATATATCATCTATATATTTAATTTGCTAAGCCGACTTTTTGGGCAGTCCGTGAAAGAAAACTACTGCATCAATTTACTTCATTTTGGTCTTAAACGAAAGATTGTAATCTGTAGATTTGTATAATTTGGTTTTTGTGACAGCAATTTCTATTAATAAGCGATAATTTACAATTTACAATTGATTTTTACGCATGCTCAGTGGCATGTTTAAATCTGTCTTTAGAAACTCACTGTTTCCGCGCATGCTCAGTGACATGTTTTAATGATAAACACATTTATTCCGAGAAGTCTCTCTAGATCTATCTCTGCCTTATTTATTTTTATGGTAATTATATTTGTGAAATACAACAGTAAACCTCATGGAAATTGTTTATTTCATGCTGTTTAATTAGCGATAATTTACAATTTAAAAAAATTGCTTTCTGCACATGCTCAGTGACATTTTTAAATCTGTCTTTAGATACTCACTAAGCACGAAACCGCTTAATCACAATTTGTTTCTGCGCATTATTATGATTTTCAACATTTGACAATGATGTGTTGAATATAATTTGTGTATTCGTACATTCATTTACTATCTAGCCGTCATGTTTTTACAGACATCAACTATTGTTAGATTATATTAATTTATTTTTGGCTTTTATATAGAAATGAAATAAACATCCACTTACAAATGGATAATTTTTTCGATCAAGAGTTTATGCACAAGAGAGCAAAGAGTAGTACCTGCCTAAATTTGTTTTTCATTTTGATTAAGACGGACTTTTCGGCAGACTCTCTTGGATGCCAAAGCGGGTATCTATCGGGCACTTCATTTTAAACTCAGGTTCTCTGCGATTAACCTGGCAACCCTACCAGCAGTTGCATTGTGCCAATATCAATTTCGTTAGGCGCTACATTACGTTTTTTTGGTAGACCGCTGGGTTACACTTATTTGGACTTCAAATTTTTCGTTGATGGTGTTGATAATTATTTCATGATTTAAATATTTCGTGACGCTGGAATTGGAGCCATTTTTTTTATAGAAACATGACCATTTTAGCTTATTTTCGGCACTTTTTTTTTGGGGGGGGGTAAGTATATTGATTTTGTAATGAATAACATGACCGTTTTTATTTATCAGAAGATAGATATATTCATAGCATAAAGTAAAATACTTCGAGTGACAGTTCTGTTTTAAATGAAATTGTGTCCGAATGCATTTCAATAAATGTTTAATAGATTAAACACTAAAAACATATCATACATTTTTAAACCTCTATACAGTCATAATACTTTTATTAAAATATTGAGGTACATTGAATTTTATTCGTCATTTTTACAGTATTTATTCGCATACTTTATACCTAGTGATGTATAGAACAATAAAGAATGAATCGAGGAAATGAAATAAAAATAATTGATGACTGAAAATAAATTTCACATAGCTGACCAACGTAGATGTAAATGTAGGTACAAATACTTTATAAGTTTTAACACCCATTGATATGAAACGTATTCAAATTTTCCGAATATGCTTCATAAAAACAAACTCCATCTCATCAGAGATAAAATTAGAAAGTCTGTGTTTGTATGTATGTAAATGTTGACAGTAATTTAGTAGTTTTTAATGTGCTAATAAATACAGGGCAGTTTCTAGGGTAGCTGCCACCCGTGTGCGAGAATAATTTCCCCCCCTCCCCTCATACCGTATGGATTAACTGAAATTTCTCTGAAATATTTTTACCTTAAATGTAACAACAAATTACATAAAATATTATAAATTCAGTTTATTTTTTAACTTTATAACCTAACATAATAATTATTAATGTATTGATATAACAACTAAATGAATACGTTATATTAAATACATACAACACATATCTATTAATACATATACTTAATAAGTCAGTGAAAAAGATAATCTTTGCTTTCCTTGCCTTTATTAATGCACATTCTGTTATAATATCTGATCATCTATATCTTCCGAAATGTCCTTTTAGATGCTAATAATAGATAAGTCTGAAAGCCTTTCTTGTCCCATTGTAGATCTCAAATAATTTTTTATAATTTTAAGTTTTGAAAAGCTTCTTTCCCCGCTAGCCACAGTCAAAGGCAATGTTAATAAAATTCGTATGGTAATCACTAAATTTGGAAACAGATAGATGAGGTTGTTTGTACACTGCTGGCCACCCAAATTGCAACACCAAGAAAGACAAGAGATATCACAACAAAATTTATTTTGTAGATAGCATGTTGACCAAGTATCAAATGATTAAATTTATAGACTTCTGCGAAGTGTGGTTCCTGCCAAAATCAGTAGCCAGAGTAGCCGCCGTTGTTGGAGATCACCGCTGCCACACGCCTTGGCATTGATTCAAAGAGACTTTGGATGAGTTCTTGGGGTACAGCAGACCAAGCAGCTTCCACACGTTGCCAAAATTGATCTGCTGTGGCAGCTGGGGATGGAATCTGGGTCAATCGTAGAGCAACCATGGACCACATGTTTTCTATCGGCGAAAGATCCGGAGAGCGAGGCGACCAGGGAAGCAATTCAATCTGGCGATTGACGAAGAACCGTTGGACAATGCGTGCCACGTGTGGTCGCGCATTATCCTGTTGAAATATGGCTGTGGGCAAGCCCTGAAGGTAAGGAAGGACAACTGGCTCGAACACCTCGGAGATGTAGCGCTGGCTGTTTAACGTACCGGCAATGCGTACTAGAGGTGTGCGAGAGTGATATCCAATACCGCCCCATACCATAATACCCGGTGCAGGACCAGTGTGGCGGTGCATAACGCAGCTGTTCAGCACCCTCTCTTCACGGTGTCTCCAGACTCGAATGCGACCATCGTGGTGTTGCAGACAGAAGCGTGACTCGTCAGTAAAGACAATTTCATTCCATTCTGCCGTCCACATCCTTCTGTCATCGCACTATTGGTGGCGGAGACGGCTGTGGTTCTGCGTCAAGGGTAGAGAAAGTAATGGACGTCTTGCGGACAGACCACTCTGCTAAAAGCGGCGTCGAATGGTATGCGCAGACACTGGATGATGCGTTACACACTGCATGTGCTGTGCTATGGTTCGTGATGTGACTGAGCGATCCGTCACTGCCATGCTCACAATTTGCCTGTCATCACGTGAAGTGGTGCGCTGAGGTGGATGCGATCGAACACGCCGGTCCGTCGTACCCTCCTGCATCCAACGATCACATATCCGCATTACAGTTGTTTGGTTTCGTCCAACACGACTACCGATTTCCCTGAAAGATAATCCACAATCTCGGTAAGCCACTATCCTTCCTCTGTCGAACTCGGATACTCGATCAAAAGATCGCTGTTTTCGACGAGGCATAATTGATCGTTTTTTTGAAAATAACACAAGAAAAACACAATTGCCGAACTTGAAATCGTCGAAATCTCCAAGCCTTAAATAGCGCTTTGAAGTGGCGGCACAGGCGCGCGTGATGTGCGTCTGTGCTGAAATTCTAATCATTTGCATATCTCACCTCCGCTAATGCATGTTGTAAATTTCATGTTATTTGCATGTTTTCTTCAGGGTGTTGTATTTACAGTGGCCAGCAGTGTAATTAGGTATTGAATCACATTTAACGCGTTCATTTCAAGGGAAATATAGAGGGCAACGTTGTCAGTTTCGTCGCATAAATCTTCAGCTATAATATATTTTTCATTTTTAAATGGATCATGTAACATACTTTCCACATATTTACATTTTGTAGACCTATTTGATTTATCTGTTTCAAGGAAATCTGATATTGAAATAAATCCCCCAAAAATGCTGCCTAATTTCTATTTGCTTTGATTTATTATTTAATAGAACAAATCTTACTACAACAGTAAGTCGGTCTTGCTTTCTTAGATCAGGGGTGGAATCTAAAAGAATAGAATAATATTTGCAAAATTTTAAGAGTGATATTATTTCATGTCTTATTTTTTGTTCCAAAAGGGAAATAGTTCATTTTGAATATGAACACCTACAGTGGCTCCAAAATGTGTTCGTACACTTACGAATTTCAATGAAATAGGGATCTATCCATTAATTAAAATGAATATTACAGAATGGTCATTTAATAATAAGATTTATAATCTATTCTTAACAAAATTATATGAAATATTTTGAAAACATAGTAAAACTTTATTTTTAAGACACCAATAATCAAAAAGTAACAAAAACTTTATCTCACAAAAGTCAACGTACACTGAAATATTTTCGGATAAATTCATAACTAAAATTATCACCTGGTGCTTAATTTTTATTTTTGAATTGTGGTGGCATTTAAAATATCGTCTGGCTTTAATTTTTGCTTGCCTATTCGGTAATATTCTATTTATTATTTAAAAATGGTGTCGTAGGTTTTCTTTGGGTGGGTCGTGATTGGTTATAGTGGTAGTCAATGATACCATTACTCTGATTTTAAACAATACATTAATTTATTCACACAATGCAAATATTAGTATACATTCAATTATATTCTTATTAATTTGAACTTACAGACATTCTCATTATATCAATGTATTATTTGCCTATATTATTTCATCTATTTAAATTAATATCATCTCGGTACGCAATATATCATCTTATTCCTTAGTCTCCGCCTATCATATAAGACTCGGGTAACTCGTGAAATTTGGCAATAGTTAATAAAAGGTTACCTCCATTTTTGCAGACTGCAGAAGTGGACTTTGGCTGGCATATTCAGGGGACTGTTGGGGTCTCTATTCGGACTCGCTCAATAACGTAGGAAGAGGCAGACTTTAACGGCCGGATCAGTTCTCCATTCGTTGCTGATGGGGATTAGGCACTCCGTCGTGGTTCCGAGTTTCACCTCTTATCATCTCATAGGTAGCTTGCAGGGGTTCAGGCAATCAATCTGGGATCCGCGGATTCTCTATACTAGCTTGCGGGGTTCATGCAATCTATGTCGGCTCTGCTGCTCATTGATGCTCCTTTCATCGTTGAGTTGCGGCTTACAGCGATGCGCTATGTCGGGGCGCAATCTCCCATATATATTCGTTTGCCTTCTCGCTTACGAGGCTACCACTCTCTATTTTGGGTGCCAACTCTCAGAGTCACCATCAATCTGATATTCCTCTCTTTTTTTTCACTCTCTCTATTTTTTTTTATATTCTCAACGCCCCGCCTTTTACATTTTTATTCGTCTCTCATGTTCAACCTTTTTCTTTATACTTCCACTTTTGATTCGTTAACACGTTCCTCCCCTAATCATTCCTTCCACCATTTAGAGTGAGGGGCGTTTTAAACTCGAACAATCCCGTCCTTGACTCATTCCTATTTTTCTAGGAAATGTGTTTTCCCAGAACATCTCCTATGTGTGGGGTCCTCTTCTCTTTGTCAACAATTCCCTTTTCATCACAACGTCTTCCTTCGCTGTTTCGACTCTTAATTGTTTCCTTTCAATCTCTTCTCTTCATCCGGCTCTTTTGTCTGATCAATTGCCATTCCAATTTTCTCATATCACCGCCGACTGGTCGATTTAATTGGGTTGTCTGCCCTTTTTGAACTCCTAACATATTGTATCCCCACAACATTCTTCTCGTATCGTCTGGCGTCATTTTACTATTCCATTTTCGTTCCGTTTGTTAATTGGTTTTTCTGCACCTTTTCTACTTTCTTTTCTTTTTCTCTATATGTCGTACCCCCACGACAAATGGCTCGCAAAAAAACAACAAACAGCATTGATCGAAAATTTATTATTTTTCATCATAATTGTGGTAAATGAGTTCGGAATATTGCTAAATTACTTAATTTATCCCATTATACTGTGCAGTATGTGATAAAACGCTTTAAAGAAGAAAATCAGATCAAAATCAAGATAAGAAAAGGTCGTCCGGCAAAGTTAACAAAACGTGATCAGAGATTTATAATTTAGAATATTTGTGAAAAATCTACTTTTGAGTGCTGTAAAACTTAATGCAGAATTTAATGAAACATTTTCTACTTTAATTTCACCTGAAACTGTTCGACGAGTTCTCAGAGCAGCTGGATTATATGGGAGTTCTGCCCGTAGAATTTTTTTTGTGAGTGAGAAAAACAGAAAGCTCAGGCTTTCCTTCGCATTATCAATGATTAATAAGCCCCAAACCTATTTTAATAATGTCTTATTTACCGATGAAAGCAAGTTTAACATTTTTGGTTCCGATGGGCGTATAATTGTATGGAGATGAAAAATGAGGAACTTAATCCTAAGAACTTAGTAGGAACAGTTAAGCATGGCGGTGGAAGTGTCCCTGTGTGGGAGTGCATGTCAACATCAGGACTAGGTAATTTGGTATTTATTGATGGCATAATGAATCATGCTGTTTATATAAATATTTTAAGAGACAATTTAAAATTATCAGCCTAAAATTTGGGTATTTGAATTTTTTTTTTTTTTTATCAAGATAATGATCCTAAGCCCACGGCTCTCAACGTTCGCCTCTGGTGTCTCTACAATTGTCCACAAGTTTTGAAAACACCACCTCAATCGCCAGATTTAAACTAAATAGAAAATTTTTGGAGAGAACCGGAGGTTCGAGTACGAAAACATGACATTTTTAAAAGAAAAAGCGAACTAAAAACAATTATGATGGAAGAATGGATGAACATTGATGCAGAAATTGCAAAAGAACTAGTGCAATCTATTCCCAGACGTTTAAAAGCTGTTGTTGATGCTAAAAGGATATCCTACTAAATATTATTTTAACGAAAAATTAGAATATTTACTTATAAGTAGAGATTTTTTTACAAGTGTTCGATGACTGTTGTGGTTTTGTTACTTTTTGATTACTGGTTTCTTAAAAATAAAGTTATACTATGTTTTTAAAATATTTCATGTAGTTTTGTTAAGAATAAATTATACATCTTATTGTTAAATACGCATTCTGAAATATTCATTTTAATTAATGGATAGACCCCTATTTCATTGAAAATCGTAGGTGTACGAACACTTTTGGGAGCCACTGCAAATAATGATGCATATTTGATGGATTTTGCTGATTCTAGTGAAGTGCTCTGATATGTTAATGAAAAAATATCATCAAGTTTCCTTACCTGTGAAATATTTTTATTGGTCAGCAATCACAAAATCCAGCACAAAAATTAGAGACAAAAAGATTTGTTTTTCAGTTGTTGAGGTGGTGTGTTTAACTTTTCATGCAGAGTTCACAAGGCAAAAGACAATTTGACATTTTTACTTTTCAGCTTTTAGTGATGAAAGGCTGAATCTATCTAAATTCTGAGATGTGTATAACATTTCACATGTTTTTTTCCTATGTTATTTGTACTGTGTTTAGTTTTTAAGTTGACTTTGGTTAACAAACATTCATATTGAACCCCGAATCAAGAAACGAGAAACATAGTTTATGAAGGTACTTGAGATAATATTTGGATCAGTTTAATTGAACAGAGATTTATATAGAGTTTAATAAGGACAGGATGTTTCTATTATTGTACAGAATATTGCATTTATGGTGCGTGTAGCCCAAATTGCAGATTTCTGTTAATTTTTTCATCAGTCAGTGCCTTTAACCAATACTTTAATACTTTATTTATATATTTTTTTGGCTACAGAATCCTGCATTTATGGATGCATTTATATGGACAATTAGACATTTTTACTTTTAAGTTTTTAGTGATTTATTATAAAGGCATATATTTTATGATATTTATACTGTTATTAAATCTATGATATTTATACTGTGTTTAGTTTTTAAATTAATTTTTGTTAACAAACATTAGACAATTTGACATTTTTAATTTTAACTTGAAAAATGAAAGGCTGAATCTACTAAAATTCTGAGATGTGTATAACATTTCGCATGTTTCTTTTTAAATGTTATTTATGCTGTGTATACTTTTTTAATCAATTTTGTTTAACAAACATTCGACAAAATGACATTTTTACTTTTCAGCTTTACTTTTTAAAACTCTTAACTTTGCAAGAGACAATTTGACATTTTTTTCTTTTCAGCTTTTAGTGGTTTATTATAAATGTATACATTTTATGTTTTACTTATCAGCTTCTTGTGCTCCAAAGATTAAAGGTTAAATCTAGATGAATTCTGAGTAGTTAATTATAAATTTATATATTTTTATAATGGATTTTTTTTTATTATTTGGGTGTATAACATTTCACATGCTTATTTTTCTGTTTTCTATACTGTGTTTAGTTTTTAAATTGATTTTGGTTAAACATTCGACAAACATTCGACAAATTTACATTTTTACTTTTCAGCTTTACTTTCCAAAACACAATTTGACATTTTTTCCTTTTCAGCTTTTAGTGGTTTATTATAAATGTATGTATATTTTATGTTTTACTTATCAGCTTCTTTTGCTCCAAAGATTGAAGGTTAAATCTTGCTAAATTGTTTAGATTTTAAATTGATTTTGGTTAACAAACATTCCACAATTTGACATTTTTACTTTACAGCTGTTAGTGGTACAATGATGAAAGACTGCATTTACCAAAATACTGAGATATGTATAACATTTCACATACTTTTTTTTTTGGCTATGTAATTTATACTGTGTTAAGTTTTTAAATTGATTTTGGTTAACAAACCTTCTTAAAATTCCGGGCAACGCCGGGTACTTCAGCTAGTGAATACTAATATATTTAATGTCTAAAATCACTGTATTTAAGAAATTAAAGGCAAACTGCTTATCATTTACATATATTCTGTTGCAAATTTTAGTAGTCCAAATTTAATTTTTTTTACTTTAATAGAAAGCACTGGGTATAAAATAAGATTATTTGTAGTGACTTACCACAGATCGTATTAACTCTATATATGGTGGTAGTTCTTGGTGTATGAAAAAGTCTTACCGCTTGCAACGTGGGTGAGGGCTATTATGTTTATATTTTGATACAGTATTGGCACAAGCATAAAAAACATTGTGTTATTAATTATTGCATTATTATATTTTATTATATAGTATAATTATTATTAAATTATATTATAATTATTATATTATATAGTATAATGATGTATATATATATTTTTTGATATGTTGATTTCATATTGGATTTTCTCAAAATTTAAGATTCTGCGCATAATAATATTTATAATTATTTTAGAACGAATTTCTAATTAAAAACAGCTTAACTGATAGAGTTTTCTAAAATAATGATCTAATTAAAACATTCAGTATTAAGACATAAATACTCTTTTTTCAACGCTGCTGTCTTCAATAAAGCTTTCCAGACGCATTTCAAATTGCTTATGAAGTTTTTATAACGTGTTTTTTATATTCGTAGAGTAAATTAAAAAGAAAAGTAATTTCGAATTTCCATCATACATTACCTAAAAACTTGCAAAAGAACTTTTAAATAGTACAAAGAAATTCTTTAAACAATTGACTGATTATTTCATTTAAAATTCTTACAGGCGATAAATCTAAGCGTAGTGCGTAGAAGGTTTGATTTTTATGAGACTATTCTAGTAAGTCTATCAAAATAATCAACCATAATCATATTCTTTTTTGATACTTTTAATGTGTCATCATCGGCATTTCTAAGTTACACAACACTAACAGAATTGTTTATAATATTGTGAGTACGTAGGTTTTTTTTTTATTTTATAAGTTTGCAAGGTTTATAAAATAACTAACTGAATAAAAAAGTGTTACCAAGTGAAGTATTATTAATTAATAAAGACTACTAACTGAATAATAAAGAGTAACACTGAAAAAACTTTAAAAAATATTACAAAGAAATTCTTTAAATAATTGACTGATTACTTCATTTCAAATTATTACAGACGATAAATCTAAGCGATGTGGACAAAAGCCTCCCTTTTTATGTGACTATTGTAATAGTGTAAGGCGTTTACAAAATAATCAACCATAATCATATTTTTTTGATACTCTTGAGGTGTAATCATCTGCATTTTTAAGTTATACAACACTAACAGATTGCCTTATACTGTAATATTGTGAGTACGTGGGTTTTTATTTTTATTTTACACGTTTGTAAGGTTTATGAAGTTAAGAACTGAATTATACAGAGTTATCTACTGAATTACTATTAAGTAAGGAAAATTACTAACTGAATATTAAAGAGTAACAATGAATAATAAAGTATAACTAAATAATAAAGAGTAAGGTTTATATATTAATTTCATAAAAATTGAAACAGAATGAAAATTTATTGCATTAATTTTCCAGGGACCTACAACAATTTATTTCCTAAATGGGCCTTAAGTAAGCAAATAAATTTACTCCTGGGTTTCCTGAGAGCGAATGAAAAAATATATTATCTCCAAACAAAAGTATTTAACATAAATAACAATGAACGCTGGATTCAAAATTTTAGGCTTTCTTGTTTATTGTATTAAAAAGACATGTCTTCATGTGTTTTGAACTTTACAATTTCATAATACTAGACGATAACAGTAGACATGTTAATGGATTAATATACTTACGACGATTTATTGCCACTGTTATCAGATTTGTATTATTGCTCTACACAATAAATTTGTCTTTTCTGTCTCAGTTTATTTCCGACTTATATGGTGGAAGGAAGTTAAATTGATAAGATTTAAACTTCGAGAAACAATGATCTAACTTTATAAATAATTGTACAAAAAAATAAAAGGAAGCATCCAAAAACGGCTCCTTAAAGTATTAATTTTTAACACATTCTAACACGAATTTTTACTTTTTTGTTTATAAAAATGAAGTGCACTAAACAGCACGTTTAAAAAATTGTCAGAACTGCAATCTCAATTATATAACCAATAGAATATTTATATATATATATACTCGAAGATTCTCTTTAACACAATTTCTCAATTTTAAATGAAAATTCTTACATCAAGTACAATTCCTGATTTTGTAGAACCCCAGAAAGCTCCGAACCTAAAATATCTAACGTCTCTCAAACTTAGAGAACAAAACTTTCGTAAGTCTTTCTCTGCGAGGATTACACTAGACTTGAAATATTTATCATTATAAGGTCACACATGTTTTCTCACTCGACCTGAGATAATGCCCTCTGAAATGAAAGTTTGGAGGAACTTCTAACCTGAAAATGTTGTAATAAACTTCTCGTATGCAAGCTACTAATCTTTCCGCACTTTAAATCTTATTGTACAAGTAAATATCAACAAAGTTTTAGGAAAAGAATATTTCCCTTACACTTAATAAAATTTAAATATACTTTATTTTATTGAAGTAAAAAAAATATTCAAAATTAACATTTACCAATGATAACAGCTCTACAGAAAAATATTCCAATAAAATTAGCTAAATTAATTGCTATTCCATAAATTTATTAAAAATATGTATCTGAAAACTGTTTAAAACGATATTCAAGATGTTTATTTTATTTTAGGTTGAAGACACCAAGAATTTTTCTTCACGTCTGTCTGATCTGAGAAAAAAAAATCATTTATACTATTTATAACAGAACTACATTTTTTCTGAAAACGAATAAATTCTTAGTTACTATCAGATATATTTTTTGAAGACTGTTTCACAGCATCATTTCATGAAATAAGTTCCATGGGAAAAATTTTTAATTACAAAAATTCAGTTGAATAAATTAAAATTTTTTTCCATACGTAAGTGCCATAATAAAGGAATCGGTGCACATTATCATCTAACTGCCCTTGACCTCCTTAACCGTTATGTTAGCTTTAGTTAGGGAATTCCTAACCTTTTATAATTATAACTAGTATATAACCCCCGTCGAAAATGACGGAATGTTGATCAGCGTTTTAAGAGGTGATTCATCATTTTCATCGGGCATTGCTGAAAATTGTACTTAAACAGCAGTAAACAAAAAATCAAAACTAAACTAAATCAAAATTAAACCAAAACTGTTTCAAAAGTGAATGACTCACCACACAGCAGGCATTGCTGAAAACGATACTTAAACAGCAGTAAACAACAATAAAATAAAGCAAAAATAAAACGTGAAACACAATTTAATTAACATTTAAATTAAACATTAAAAATGTAGTTATTTAAAGGGAATATGAAAAACCATGGCGTAGAATGAATTCGAAATTCAAGTGAATGACTCAATCGAATAAATGATTCTTTTCAATGGATATTTTAATTTGAAGATATTTCAAAAACTAAACGGTTTTGAGCAAGGGTGTTCCCTTGAAATTTTCATATTTTTTAAAGGGCTTTCAAAATATGTCACTTTTGTGGTATTATTTTTCTAGAAAAATTTCAGAAAATGGCGTCGCAATGTTAAAATGTTCCCGACTTGGTCCGTCCCGGAATGGTTACCTACACTTTTTCTGCTCTAGGCTTTTATATAAGTAAAGATTATTGTTAGTGGATAATTCCTTGTCACCTTTATATTAAATTAAAAGCAGCTACTTTTATTTGTCCTTTGTATCTAATGCAAAATATACTGTACAAGTTACAAAAAATAGTGTGGCACATTGTGCATTCCTGTCTTTTTTATTTCGTTAATTTGCAAAGCCTCCACTCTTATGTGCCCTGATTGTTGAGCGTACATAGCATTTCCGAGTTGACATAATTATATTTAAGGTTTACTATGAAGTCGCTGAACCCAGATTGTTTTTATTTCATTCTTGTATGCAGTCCAGCAGTTTGAATGAGTTATATAGTTCACTTTTTAATATGTGTTATAACTGCTTCGTTAGAGTTGTGGCCTCTTTTTTAGGAACTGCAACTATTAAAGTTTATTTCGTCTGTAGACTGATATTATTCCTCTGCGGTACCATCAGAAGTCCAGTGATATTTTCCCACGTAGCAAACATATTCACGTCAATTTCCAGTATGTTCATAAAGCCAGAAATGATCTACCTTATTCTCCCTTCTTTTTAGCAACGCGTACCTTTCAAAGATAATAGTGCCAATCCGTGACGGTTTTGTCCGCCAGATCACGGTCTTAGAGAAATGCCATTCACGTTAACTTCAGCAGTGGAGAAAAGGTACGGTGGTCGTAAATGCAGAATGGTTTCCATTGAAACAAAGCACCAAGTCATATTCTCGCTGTCTGTACTTATCAATGATGTACTTTTACAGTACGCTTTATTTACCGATTCCTACTTCCAGTTGCATAGAAATTAAAATATATTTGAATAGTAAGCATTACACCACAGTCCTGTAAAAAAGAGAAAACGTTTGGTTTCACTACTTGATGAATACCTCGATACCATTGATAAGGAATTAAAAGAATGGAGAAAAAGGCTACTGAAATAACTCATACGTAACGTGTCAATGCGAGTTTAACATGAATGATTAAACAAGAATTGAAACAATTTATATTTGCAATAGACATACACTCTTAAAAAAATACAACATACAAAAAAAACGACGAACCAAGGAGAGGTAATAAAAATTGGACACAAATTGATATGCATACAATTTTCGACGGAAATGCAAAATTTTAAAGTTTGGCGGCCAATGAATGAACATGTGACACTACAACGAATCTTAACTGCGCAACTGTCATGATATTAAAGAGAAATTTCGATTCCAGGTTATAAATTATTTGCGAATTTTATTCCGTGTACTCAGGTAGACAGTAACGATGCCTCGCAGACAGGTATGCGAACAATATGCGCAGATGTCAGCTTTTGAGAGAGGACGTGTAGTTGGCCTCAAAGAAGCCGGTTTGTCTAATCGGCGAATCGCCCTAATTTTGGACAGGAGCGATGCCGCTATTAGACGATGTTGGCAGGAATGGGTGAACCATGGCCGAACATAGCTTCGAGAAGGAAGCGGTCGCCCTAGTAAACAACAGAACGTAAGGACCGAGAAATCGTCAGAGCGGCACTCACAGCCCCAGATTCATCATTATCATCGATCGTACGTGCAACTGGTGCTTCAGTGACCGCAAGGACCATTCATAGGTAGCTCAGAGAAAGGGGACTGAGTTAACAGCGCCCCTTGTACCGACTACCATTGACCTCTGTACATCGAAAAGCCTGTTTGTAGTGGTCCAGGAAGTGGTGTCGGACACATTCGACCTGGAATGTCACTGACTGGAGTAGAATTGTCTTCAGTGATAATTTCCGCTACGAATTGAACCCCGATGACCATCGAAAACGTGTCTGGAGACACCACGGACAGTGGTGGGATACCAACCTGACTGTCTTTGGCCATGCGGGCCAACAACCAGGAGTGATGATCTAGGGTGCCATTTCATTTCATAGCATGACCCCTTTGTTTGTCATCCGCGGCAACCTTACAGCCCAGTGGTACGTCGACGATATTCTACCTTCCGTTCTGTTGCCCTTCATATCACGCCATCCTAAGCTTACATTTCAGCAAGATAATGCCCGCCCGCACACGGCGAGAGTTTCTACTGTTTGCCTTCGTGCTTGCCCACTGCTAACATGGTCATCAAGGTCACCGAATCTCTCCCCTATTGATCACGTTTAGAGCATTATGGGCAAGATCCTCCAGCCATCTCGAGAGTTTAACGATCGAACGAGCCTGCTGCACAGAATTTGGCACGATAGGACAGGAGGACATGCGCCACCTCTATCAATCAATGCCAAGCCGAATAACTGCTTGCATAAGGACCAGAGGTGGATCAACGCATTATTGACCTTTTTCACTTAGTGAAGCTCTTTCTGTTGAATAAATCATCCAATTTTTCTCAAATTGTAATCATTTTTTCTTTCTGTACATGCATATCATATGTACTGATTTTCGACCCATTCGGATAAATCCTTCTTGGTGCTTCATTTTTTTTGTATAAGAGTTTATATATAAACACTAGCTGAAAACCCGCACTCCGCTACGAAGTACACTCAAATTAAATACAACGTCAATGCATGCAATTAATGCCAATATAGTATATATATATATATATATATATATATATATATATATATATATATATATATATATATATATATTTATATATATATATATATATATATATATATAATAAATAAGACGATCAATGTATTCAAATGATGTAAAAAAACAAAAAAAATATTTATAAAAAAATCGTAAAGGATATTTTTATAGGCAAAATAATGTAGAAGGAAATATTCAAATTGAATCTAATAGGACATAGTAAAGAATATAGCACAGTTAATGTAGTACAGTTTGAGGAAAATATCTTTTACTGTATTTTAATTTTTTTTGGATAATGTCCAATAATCTGCCGCATTAGCAAGAAATTTTTTTTGTTCTATTTCGTTGTTATGTGACGATACATCTATTTAAAGTACCAGAAAAGAAACCACGTGATCAGCGTTTAATAAATTAAATTCTAAAAATTAATCTTTAAAAATTCACCAAAAATCAGAAAAGGGAGGGGAAGATTCGAAAAAGATTTCATTTTAAAGGAATTTTTATGATCATTTTCGTGGTATAAATTTTATAACCCTCAAATTATTATTTTAAATGCAAACTTAAAAAAAGTTACTAAAACAGCCTAAAAATTTAATTTTAAAAATTCTAATAATTTTTTAAAAATCTTTCTTAGTGCACCCCTACACTATAACAAGAATCGTCATGCAAAATTTCATCCCTTTAGGGCCAGCGGTTTGGTCTGTGCGTTGTATATCAGTCAGTCATTGAGTCAGTCACTGAGTCAGTCAGTTACGGAACTGTTTTATATATATAGATAATGTAAAGTTGTAAAAGAAATTTACGAGCATCAGCAGAAATCACCAGTTATATTTCATATGGGAGATGCGATAATTCAAGCAAATTAGTTTCAGACAAAGGAAATTACTGCTGAAACCTTTATTGCTGGAGTTTCAAAGGTTAATATTAAATTTTAATGTTGTAAAAAATATCCTATAAGACACTAGGATTATGATTTAATTGCAGAGGCTGTTCACACATTTTTTAGACGATGTATATTGTATTCACAAAACTAAATTACATAAAATTCTTGTGTTTTAAATGTTCTATTTGACATCCCTTATTCTGAACTATCTTTCGACACCGCAATTTCCAGGATAATAATGCCTTTTGAAGTGTCAGAAGAGGTATTCTATCCCATTCCTCCTGAACAGCTTTCAAGTGTCCTGTAAGGATTTTGGGACGACGTTTGGATAATGAAGATTTTAAAAGTCCGAAAGCACAAAAATCCATAGGTGATGCATCGGGAGATTTAGTAGGGATATCAGTGAAGGGTATGGCCGTGATACCAGTTTTTTGTTCCATTTCTTTTAAGAAATTTACAGTGGATTTTGATGTGTGACTGCTAGCTTTGTCCTGATGGAGTCTCACAGATTGATGGCACTGTGGGTAAAGCGATGGTATTTCATTCAGAAAAATTGGCGATAAAATATGTTCCTGATAGTATTTGGAGTTAATCTTGACATTTTTTCCACTCTTTTTATTTTTAACTTGCAATTATAAGAAAAACCAGCAACAATCATGTATCCCTTAGAAAAACTTTCTTTTGATTCTTTGAACCATGTACTTAAATATTTTTCTCCCCTTTTATGATAATAAATGGCTCTTTTTTTTTGCAATCATTGAAATACACCTATGATTCATCTATTGTGACAATTGTTTTCCATTTTTCTTTGGATAAGTGTTTCTCATATAGAATTCTGCAGCGTGTCCTGCGTTCAGCGATATGATTTGGAAGAAGACGATGCACATTGCCTTTTTTCGCTTTCTTAAGATTTAAATTAACGTTTATCATTTTGTTTACAGTGGACAAAGAGCATTTTAATGATTTTGCAACTGTCCTTTGTCTAGGGGGATTTTCTTTTAACATTAAACAACGTACCTTTGCAATAGTCGAAGATGTCCGTTTTTTCCTTGGATACTTGTTAGGAATTTTTGTCCCACTTGAGGGTCCAATTTGACGTTTTTTTTCCTTTCTTGTTGACGATATTACCTATCGACGCTTTAGATATCACAAAACCATGACTCTCACATCGTTTTTAGATAACGGAGTATGCATATTTCTCTTCGGAAAGAGCATAAATGTAGCCTTCGAACCACTGCTTTGTTAAAAACGCCATTTTGAATAAAAACAAAACTTTCAAACCGCAGACGATAATTTTGACTTTTAAAAACATAGTACAATTGCAATTATTTCTTTTGCTGCAAACGATTTTATATTACCGCTTACCCAAATCGTCTAAAAAATGTGCGAACAGCCTCTGTATACTATCATTTCATTTCTTGAAAACATTATGTTGAAAATTGACCAATAATCAGGAATTATATGGAAACCTTGAATTATAGACATAAAATGTTGCTGCCTCCAGTATACATGTTTTTGAACAACTGTTATTTTCATTAAAATTAGCTTATTCAATTTTGTTACAAATAAAAAATCTTATTGTTTAAGGGGACTCACGACCCTAAGTCGAGGTAATAAGGCATATTTTCATACTTTTGGACTCTTTGTAACTATTTCAATTTACTCCCAATTTTTCCAAATTTTATGTATATGATAAATTGACATATTTATTTTAATAAACAAATGTTCAACTCTCAAAATAATTTTAAATAATTGTTTTTAATGCTTTAGATACACATTGCTTTTTAAGTATTTTTATTGTGTACTGGCTTGCGCGCAAAACTATGAAATTAACTTTACATTTAAATGTATAATTCCTGTTTTATATTTAAAATAAATAATTTAAAATACAATTGAACATAAAACATCCAACATTAAAATATTTTTTCAATTTTTTTAAAACTGCTCAAAATATACTTAAAATTTCATTAAATTTTTGCATTAATTTATCTCGAAAAATTAACAAAAGGTGCAGTGATTGTAATAATTCTAGTTCACACGCAATAAAATAACATCATTATGCAGTGATAAAAATTTTATGGAATTATATTTCATAGTTCTTGAGATATCAGTTGCGGAATGATGCAAAATTGCTTTTTGAGAAAAATGAGTTTAAAAAATTTCTTACCATAAACTTGATCAGTAATTAAATATTTAGAATATCAATATCTCCGGAACTAAGCGGAATATTTTCACGTGGTTTGCTTTATTTTGTTCAGAAATGATCAGGCCTTAACATATATTTTTTTCAAAAAATCGAATGTTTTAAAGATTTAAGAGTAGTGAGTCCCCTTAATCGTTAACTCGTTGCAGAATATTTGAAATCTAAATCAACTGACATATAATTAGGAACAATAGGATCAAAATAATGCCTATTGTGTAAGTTATTAATAAATCCAGCAACATAATCTCTTAACAGAAAAAATACCTTTGATTTTTTCCAATTAAAAGTGATAAATCTCAAAATATCTATTCAGAAAAATGTATTGAAAAACATGAGTATAAGCGAGAAATTTTGCTAGATTCATTTATTAATTTAACAGTTTCATTCTGGGTGTCGAGTGCATGGTGTGTTGTCAGGATACAAACCTAACCAAACGTAGAAAAAATAAGTTTGGTTTGGAGCTCTACGGCCACTTTTTTGGTACACGAGGGTTAATTAGACCTGAACACAACGACTATATAAACGTTCATGCCAAGTGTGAGACTCGAACACACGGATTCTAGTACCAAGCGCCAACGTCCTAGCCATTCGGCCATCGTCCTGCTACGTCGTAGAAGCGAAAAGCCTATCCATGACTTGGAAGCTTAGGTTTTCCGGAAACTAAGTTTCTTGGCGGTAGCAATTAATAATTTTAAAAAACACACACTGCATATGTTGTTTCTGAGAGTTGCGATTTTCAAAACCCAGAAAGTTGTAGGTTTAGTATTACATCAGATAGAAAAACTAAAATGTCTATGCAACTGGTCGAAGAGTTAAACTGGTTATGTTGTATACTTCCGGTACTACATAACAGGACCGGGATTACTACGTATTAAAGGGGAAGAAATTATTTTCCTTTCTTTTACATTTGGTCCGTATTTTCTTTGTCCTTTTTTGCCTTTGTGTTTTCATTATAACACAGATTTCGATCTTTTTTTAATTCTAGCATTTGATGTTCTAACCTTCACAATTTCTCCGTTATTGAATGAAGACACTCTCCAGGTTGCAATTTGATCTGTTTTTGCTTACAGTGTAGGTGGTGTTTTGCTCTGAGCCCGAAGAAGAAATTTGCTTTCCAAATTAGATATATTTAAAAATTAGACACATTAAAAATTACATAGATTGCATAGAGTTTAACTTTTACTTATTTATCATGGAATATATCAAGATTTTCCTTCCTAAATAATGAGGAACTAATTATTACTGTCATAGTCATATGTGTTTTAGATCGAAAGTGACAGCGCAGAAAAGAATTTGCCGGAATATAAAAATGCCTGTTATAAGGAAATTTGATAACCGAATGTATATATGACTAGCATCGTAGAAATGTAAAACAAAGAAATATTAATTCATTTATGTTAGAGGTTTTCCAGGATATATCGAACTGAAAACTGCAAGGAATACTAGAAGACAAGGGATTATTATATTAAACTGATTTTTCTGTTTATTTATTTCGTCCAATTTGCTTGCAGAAGAGATAATAAAGATTTTTTAAAAGAAACGAGCTCTTTCACTTAAAAATAAATTACATTTTAATTTTTTTCTGAAGACGAAACTAAGAATTATATTATTCTTATTTTCGTTCTAGATCTAATTTTAAAGGAAATTTCTCTATCAGCAAAAGTTAGCCAAGAGGCACAAAGGAAAGGATAATTACTACGCATATGTATAATAAGCATATTAAGTTTAGTCGGAGAAGTGGACAAATATTTTTGTTTTTCACCCTCACAAACTGACATAAAACAATCCATATAAAATGCGGGAAAACAGAAAATGTATTTAAATATAAGCAATAATTTATTACAAAAATACAAGCAAGAGTTTTATTTCCTTGTCTCTGATAACCTGAAATAAACATCATAAGCAGTCTCCATTAACAATAGTTATAGTTTCTACAAAAGATTAAAGAAGTGGCATTTTTTGGTTTCATTCCACTCTTTGCATTACGAAATAAGTAAAAATGTGGGGAATTAAATAAGAAAGAGGATGGGATATGTTGAATATCAAGATAACAAAGGATAATTAATATTTATATATATATATATATATATGCTGGCTCTTTAAGCCAGCAAAGGGTTCCTAGGAGAAATCAACAGTTGCAAGTCATGTTTAAGATTCTTTATGCATTGTAAAACGTAGTGAAAGGATAAAAAAGAGTCAGCTATAAATTGGATACGCAGAGGAAGGGTAGATTCAGGAGTTAGCCCTGTATAGTGGTCAGCATAAGAAAATGCCTTTTACATAAGTTTAAAAGATTGTTAGAAAAGGGAAACGTACGCAATAAAAATATATTTATGGTAGAGAGGGGAAGGTTTGGAAATAGCCGCCGCTCCCATATAAAGGCCCCATAAGAAAAGGCTCAGTAGTAAAGTAGAATCGCGGCTAGTTAAAAGGCCCCATGATAAAAGAGTTGCGTTGGACGAGGGTCAGTCGAAAAAGCCCCTTTAGAATAAGGAATAAGAATTAAAAGGATTATAGTGGAATTTATGCAACAGTAGCAGTATTGTCGGACCATGGTAAGGAAAAAATGTTATAAAACTGACCAGGCGTTAGAAAATAAAATATAAGAAAAATGTAGGAAGGAAAAGGGGAAAACGTGAGGAAAGTAGACCCAATGAGATTTGTGAAATTTAATAAAGAAAATATTATAGCCACTAGAAAAAGGTTTTAAGACGTAGGTGGAGTTTATATGGAGAAGAAAATATTGTGATTGGAAGGTGGAAAGATATATGCAAAAAAGTTGAGATGAATATTAAGGGGTAGAAATGATACAGAGGGATTTCAGAGAGAAAGTTTTCAGAGAGTTAGAGAGAGTGTGTGCAGAGGATATAGAGGTGTGCAGAGGGCGTATAGCCTGAGGGCTTGCCCTGCCGAGGGTAGACTCTCGAGTCCACCCTGCCCCTTTACCTACAACCATGAGCGATGCTTAGCGAGCCGATTTTGGGGTAAGTCAGTCTTTGCAATTATGGTGATATTGACGGTACTATTTTAAGATTTAAATTTAAATTAAATATCTCTTTAAATGATACATGCCTTTACATGTTAATCCGGTGTGGACCCAATTTGTTATTTGAAAGAATATTAATCATTTTAGCACACTATTTATTATTCATGTAGTTATTTGAATAATCATTTTAATACTGTAATTTAACTGTTTATTTGTGTAATAAATATTCGTTGTTAATTTTTAAATATTGGTCCTCATCATTTATAAAACATTAAGTTGTGTCTATCTTCTCTACAGTGACTTACATGCTGGGGTTAAAACGAACCTGGGTAATTATTAATGGGTAATAACTAATTAGTAATCAAACCCTGCTAATCTTATAACTTTTAATATTTAATACTTTTAATCGGCGATAACCACCCAGCATATATATGTGTGTGTGTGTGTGTGTGTGTAAGTAAGTAATTTTAGTGCATGAACTCTTATATATTCTAAGATAAGTGATTATCATTAGTTAAAAATCATTCACTAAAAATACCTGTTTCAATCTTTAGTACTCGTATATAATGTATAATTCCTCATTTTCTTACCTTTTAAAAAACCCATAAAATTTCAATATATATACCTCCACAAAGATTTAATGTGTTTGTGAACACTACACTACATTTAAGACCATTTATGATTAACGTTTTGTTTTTGCTTAGCAAAAGTTTATCTCGCTTCGGCTCTGAAACAGAAAGCATTTGAGCTTCTTACAAAGAGAAGTTAAAAAGAAACAAACAAAAACTTATACAAACAAGTTCATATAAAAAGTGAAAAACAGACAGTCGAAAAGAAAATGCCCCCATCGTAAAAGAAAAGTTTTTTGCCGTTTAGGCTTTAAATCTTCGAGAATGATGCTGCTTTAATTTTCTTGGAACTTAGAAATACCGACAAGAGCGAATGTAAAATAATTGTGACCTTCCTCGGAGTATAGAACTAAAGGGAACATATACAAATTTTAGAAATACGATCCTTTGAGTATTTGGGAATTGCCCTATATGTCTATAGAATAAGTATACAAAATATCTATTTAAAAGACATTTTCTAAAAGAAGATAAAGGAGGTACTAAAATATTATACAAAGGTATAATATTTTAGTACCTCCTTTATCATCTAAAAGGATGTAATTTTTTCAAGCAAGTAAAGAAGTGAATTTAAAAATCTTGAAATTTTGAGGCATTTCCTTGCCTCTCTCCCTGTGTTTTAATATTTCCATCATGATTGCAAGTACAAAAGTATCGTTTAAATAAATTTGGGACACAGTTTAAACATACTAAAAAATTAATTTGAAATATGAATGTCTTCAAAAGTCCTTCTATAAAAAGGATCATGTACATTTCCTAACATCGTTACATTTTGTCAAAGTAAATAATTTAACCTGCAGTTTCTTTGATCTACAAATTACATTAATCAAAATTTCCTTTATTCATTTATATTTAGTATTTAAGGAGAAAAACAATAATTTAGGTCAAATCTGTCCCCTATCTGGGACTTCAAAGATCAAAATAAATTTATAAAATTTTTTGATGCATTTATTGTGTTTTTGCATTAAAGAAAATAAGTTCACCAAATTAAAGATTATTATCATATTTATCCAACTCTGTTCTCCTGAATGCGTTTTTTCCTCTTTTTGCGTTATGGTGGAATGCTGTATAGAAGTATACGAAAGTTAAAGTTCAGTTTGATGTATTTACGATGATCAGATCGAATCCCGGCGTTGCGCGACGAAAAATGCCTCCGTTCGTGTCGTCCCTTCATAGGGGGTAATGCTGATCGCCTATATGGTGCCCCCACTATAAAATGGGCAGTAAAACTGTGGCGTAGTAAGGGCGAATGTTTGATTACAAGTGCCTCCGCATTGAAAAAAAAGGTGTATTTACGAATATTTGGGCTAAATATTGCAGGCCAAATGATTGAACTCATTTTTTCCCGTCTCATGGCAAACAGTTGGTGTCTGTTAGGTAGTAAAAAATGTCTGGTAAGTACTCGACGCTGTAAATGTTTCTAAAAAGATTCATTAGCAGAAGTTTTTGTCTGTCTTCAAGCAAAGAAATAAGACTTTTGATTTGTAAACAAATGCGTTATAGATCTCTAAAAGAATAGACTAACTGTTGTCACAGAGTGGGGCGCGAAATGTCACCAAAAATTCTTTTGGGATCCTCCTTTTTTGAAGTTCGAAGCACTGAATCCAGAGAACAAATCCAGAGAGTCGGAGTCTAAATTAGTGAAGAACAGCCCTAGAAATCTGACCATCCACCTCCAAGTTTCTCTGAATGCACCAAATACTTAGGTAAGTACCATCAAATTATCGGATCATATGCTGCGGTCAATTACAATATACACTGCTGGCCACTGTAAATGCAACACCCTGAAGGAAACATGCAAATAACATGAAATTTACAACATGCATTAGCGGAGGTGAGATATGCAAATGATTAGAATTTCAGCGCAGACGCACATCACGCGCGCCTGTGGCGCCACTTCAAAGCGCTATTTAAGGCTTGGAGATTTCGACGATTTCAAGTTCGGCAATTGTGTTTTTCTTGTGGTTTTTTCAAAAAAAACGATCAATTATGCCTCGTCGAAAACAGCGATCATCTTTTGATCAAGTATCCGAGTTCGACAGAGGAAGGATAGTGGACTACAGAGAATGTGGATTATCTTTCAGGGAAATCGGTAGTCGTGTTAAACGAAACCAAACAACTGTAATGCGGATATGTGGTCGTTGGATGCAGGAGGGTACGATGGACCGGCGTGTTCGATCGCATCCACCTCAGCGCACCACTTCACGTGATGACAGGCAAATTGTGCGCATGGCAGTGACGGATCGCTCAGTCACATCACGAACCATAGCACAGCACATGCAGTCTGTAACGCATCATCCAGTGTCTGCGCGTAACATTCGACGCCGTTTACAGCAGAGTGGTCTGTCCGCAAGACATCCATTGCTTTGTCTACCCTTGACGCAGAACCACAGACGTCTCCGCCGCCAATGGTGCGATGACAGAAGGATGTGGACGCCAAAATGGAATGATATTGTCTTTACTGACGAGTCACGCTTCTGTCTGCAACACCACGATGGTCGCATTCGAGTCTGGAGATACCGTGAAGAGAGGATGCTGAACAGCTGCATTATGCACCACCACACTGGTCCTGCACCGGGTATTATGGTATGGGGCGGTATTGGATATCACTCTCGCACACCCCTAGTACGCATTGCCGGTACTTTAAACAGCCAGCGCTACATCTCCGAGGTGTTGGAGCCATTTGTCCTTCCTCACCTTCAGGGCTTGCCCACAGCCATATTTCAACAGGATAATATGCGACCACACGTGGCACGCATTGTCCAACGGTTCTTCGTCAATCGCCAGATTGAATTGCTTCCCTGGCCGCCTCGCTCTCCGGATCTTTCGCCGATAGAAAACATGTGGTCCATGGTTGCTCTACGATTGACCCAGATTCCATCCCCAGCTGCCACAGCAGATCAACTTTGGCAACGTGTGGAAGCTGCTTGGTCTGCTGTACCCCAAGAACTCATCCAAAGTCTCTTTGAATCAATGCTGAGGCGTGTGGCAGCGGTGATCTCCAACAATGGCGGCTACTCTGGTTACTGATTTTGGCAGGAGCCACACTTCACAGAAGTCTATAAATTTAATCATTTGATACTTGGTCAACATGTTATCTACAAAATAAATTTTGTTGTGATATCTCTTGTCCTTCTTGGTGTTGCAATTTGGGTGGCCAGCAGTGTAGTACCATCATACATTTCCATAGTAATAAAAAAGAAGGTTGCTCCATCATGCACTACTTTACACATTGAGGGACATAATCAAAGTCTTCTAAAAGTCGGTACTGTCAGGAGGTTGCAAGCAATTTTAAAAGCCTTTCTTTTAAATAATATTATTGAAATTTATTCAGCTAACAAAATCTTAAACTGAATGGTTCTCTAAAGAATGTCATTACATTCATTGTCAGCCATTCTAAGGTATTGTGTAAACAATTTCGATGAGATAATATTGTCATCGATGTGGGAAAATGTTATAAATCTATGTATAGGATATACGTTTTTGTAATAATCTGAATAATTTTATTAAATAAGCAAGGTTATTTGAAAATTCCCATTATTCATCATATACTTAAATATAAGCCTACTTGCAACGAGATTTAATTTGTACTTTGCCTATTAATATGTACATTAATTCAGCAATTATTCATGAGCACTTATTTACCATGTACTAAAAGACTTTTATTCACCCCAATTGTTTGATCAGAAAACTAATAGGTGTGATCGAAGGGAAGGAGATCTATAACAAATTTAGTCTATTTACATACTTGGATAAGTACTCACAAATCATGATCAGATTAAATACCTTACCCAGATGACGCTGACAAATTCTCATGTCGGGGCATAACACGATTTTAAGCGAAAGAAGATTTTTTGGGGTGAATAATCCCTTCTAAATCCTTAATACGTAATCCATTTATTCCTCTTTGCCGAACACGAAGGAATGTTCCCCAATATATTGCGCTGAATATTATTCGCCCTCCATGTACTTGAGGCAATCTGGCATTATAGAATACCAAATGATTTTGAATTAGAAAATAACCTTATATTCTATTTCGTAAGGGTTTGAGTTTTGGTACTAATGACCTAGTATGATCCTGATATAGCAGGATAACTTGCAATGAACAGTTATATTGATCTTTTATTATCCCAAATATAAAGTTTGATGCATTATTGATGAGAGGATAATATAATATGCTAAGGTGCACAGTGTCATCATTTGATATATCAGTACTATATTTAAAATTAACATAAAATTTTAATTCCCTAAAGTTTCTCTAATCATTTAATTTTAATTTTCTGTAATTTAATTAATCTGTTACAAAATTTAATTTCCATGGGGCAGTAATTGAAATTAAACAGGGAACATTTCACTGAAGTTCCTCTAAAGTTTTAGTTTTCCATAGTTCAATTAATCTTACGAAATTCAATTTCCATAAGAAAGTAATTTAAATTAAATAGTAAGAATCTGTCTAATAGAAGAAGAGAATAGTTACTGCATAGTTATATACCGTTCTAACAAGATTGCATTACTGTTAAAGAGTTCTCTTCAAAAATTTAAGTGTTTTCTTAGAATTAAAGCAAAAGTTTTATGCTTAAAATATTTTTTTTTTTTGCTGTAAGGTTCTTACAGTTTTATCAGTTTATTAATTTTTGATTAAAACTGACAGCTAAAACTTAATGTAACCCCAAAATCATTTCTATAGCAACGCAAATCGTCTCAGAAGCGAACATTATTTTATTTCTATAAAAAGACGTTACACATACTGTCTGGCTGTGAACATGACGAAATTTAAAAAATTGATATCAGAAAAAAATAACTTCATGCGAATGGATATCAATTGCAAAACATTAATTTGTAGTGGTAAGTTTAGTGTATCATATTAATAGATCATTTTTTATCTTTAATAAGAACAAATAAAGGTCTTATTTGAATAGTGGGCCAACTCCATTTTTGTTTATTAGTAAATACAGAGCCTTAAAGTCTAATGAGTGCTGAAAACTGATTGCTGAAGTCAGATTTGTGGTGACCTCTGTTCGCAGTAGAAATAGGCTGGTGGTGTACCAGTTTTAAAATAAGATAGAAAGGAAACGACTTCTATGAACATGAAAGTGAGGCTAAATCCATTTTTCCAAAAAGTGGAGTGGACCCACTATTCAAATACGGCCGTCAAATGTTTTCAGTGACTCCCTTGTAATTTACTAGTTAAGTTTATTGATTGTACAACAAATAAACTGGTAGTATCATAAATTAATCTCTACCGTTGTTGTGATAGAAATTTGTAAGGTTTACATAAGATTCGATTCACAAGAATCGAACTTTTAAGTGAATAAATTAAAGAAGCCGCTTGAGATATGCTAATTTCGGCATACGCGGGTGGTATAAATACCAAGCAGCTAGAAGTGAAAAATGAAGTGTTGAGGAAGTGAGAGGAAGTGTCGACGAAGTGAAAGGACGACGTGTTAAGGAAGTGAAAGGAGTTAGCGAGCAGCAGCTCGAGCTGCTAACCTACATGAGTTCTTGTTAGGCCCAAAGTTTACGTAGCAGCATTGCTGGTCGACTTTCTAGTTTGTGAGTGTTGCAAAGTGTATTTTTCTTGAATGCTATATATATATCTCGTACTAGTAGTACGTATGCTTATTGTTGAAAAGCAAAATCTATATGTGCGAATATTTAAATAAGCATGTTTATAAATTTCGATCTGTGTTTGAATCTAATTCATTTAGAGTGCCACTTCAAATTATATACACCCAAGGCTGGGTAGAAGTAGCTATTCTCTATAAATTGTATAAACATTTAATCAAGAGAAATAAGATTTTATGGGTCAGATAACTGAAAAGTGTTATATGTAATTTTATAATAGAATCTCGTATGCTTAAATATTTTAAAGTATTTTCTATGAAACTTATTAATAATAAATGTTATAAACAGCGAAATTGTAATGTAAAACATTTCATCATGTTACCTACATCAACGAAGATTTTTTCGAACAACAAGTGATACATAATTTTATCAAATTAAACTTTTTGCAGCTTATTGGTTTAAAATTCTTAATAGATGTGCCCTCCCCCCCAAAAAAAAATCGAAATATATTAGTTAGAGGGAAATTTAACTTCTTCATTTATTTTAGCATGCTAAAAATGAGATATATGTATCCTGAAGAAATGATTCATGGAAAAAAAAATTTTAATCTTGTCTGTAAATCTTGGGTTTTAAATTTAGAAACAAGGAATTTAATGGATGCAATCAAGTTCCCAGTTCACGAAGTAATTGGCGTTTTCTGCGTAAGTAAATGGTGCTGCCAAATGTTTTATACTCTTCGGAAGTTGTAATATTTGCCTCGAAACACACCAGAAAATTAAGATAATATATTTCTTTCAACAAAGGAATTGAGATTTTTCGCATATTTGTAAATAACATTAAGAATTTTAGTTCATTCAGTCTTAGTTTATTTATCAATGGGAAAAAGTTAAGTAAAAATACACTGCTGTATTTTAATTTATAAAGTTTTTAGTCACTGAACATGGGATAGTCAGGAAAAAGTAATATTCTAAAGATCATATTAGAAATTTACTAATATTATAACTTTTGACCAGATATTATAATGAGGACATTCAGTACAGTTTTTTGTACCCCCTCCAAAAAATAGAAAAATAAGCGCATTTCATAAACATAACACACTAATTTTCTTTATCTAACAAATTTTTATTGGTTTTTTTTACTTCTAAGTTTAGTAGTCGTATTTTAGATTAAGCGTTAACTGAGACACTGGCCATAAACTTACCTTCTTATTACAGATTTTAAATTTGTTACAGCTTCGTAATTTAACCACTAAATACGCCAGTGTAAGTCTGTGTAGAACTAATATGTATTTTTATTCGTGATAGAATTTGTGACAAATGTTACGGTTAATTACCACCTACTTATTTTATAAATATAAAGAAATCCTTTTTTTAAATTTTCAGCTTTATCGGATAATACAAATGTTACATTTGTGAATGATTTTTTATGTCATAATCCCCCCAATTTTAGAAATTCCTGCTTTTTTAAGCAATTATATTTTAATTAGTCAAAGTCTGGGGCATTCTCGTTCAAATGTGCATAACTCCACAACCAGAATGTATTGTGCTAGTAATGAAAATTGCATAACAATGACGGATATGTCTGACCTGATGTAATGTGAAAGTTGGCTACAACATTCTACTCAGTTTGAACCTGTAACCTTCTATCCTCTCAATAAGCTGAGACCAAGAGACCACAAACTAATCCACGGCCAGGCTTAACCTCACAAAATTTCTCATATTTAGCAATGTTTATAATGATGTCTAAGAGAGAAATGTTTATTCATTCGAAAGAAATAAAGCACTTGAAATTTAACCACGATGCATTCACTCCTGAAAGATTAAGACAGTTTGACTTTGCATGATTAAATAATTTATAAGGGTGGCCTAAAAGGAAAGTGAGATTTTTTTTATTTTTCTATAATGATTTATTGCTTGGAATATATGAACATACAGAAAGTAATAGAGTTATATGAGCTACATATCCTCTATACGTGGTCGCCTTGTCGGTTCAAGAAATTAACCCAGCGCTTACTAGATTTTGTATACCCTAAGAGAAGTCCGTATTAAAGTCCATCTGCGGAAACAGTCTTGAACGACGTCCAGGACCTCTGCATCATTAGCAAATCGATACCCTTGAAAGCCTTTTTCAGTAAACCAAAAATGTTTTAGCCGCATGACGACGGGTCGTGTGGTATGGTCGAGGACCTAGTATCAGCTTAAGAGCCGCAGCACATCTTGCCCAAGGTAGTTGATTCCATGGTGTTGACCATGTGTGTTTCAGGAGGTCTTGACGTGTCTCTTGCTGGCACGTCAATTACAAAATTCCCCAAACCATCTGAATACTGTGTACTGTGACAAACACTCATGCTTATACACATCCCTCTTACGACGATAAATTTTGACTTCACTAGCACCTTCTGCAGTCAGAAATTGAATAACAGCTCATTGGGCCTGTTTGGGCGAATCCATGTCACGGCCGTACGTAGTCACCTTTCTTAAACACGTTCAAACAGCACACTGACACTTCCCGACGACAGCAGCTTTGTTTCGTGACATGCAACTTCATGTACTGGCGCAAATGCAAAGATCTTTTATCACTGCTGCAAAAACAAAAGTCTCTCTTTCATTTGGGATGTCCTCATAGATTATGAATCTCACACACGTGTTTTTTCTGTAAATAGAATATAAATTTTAAAAAAATTATAAATATTTTAATAATTCAAGAAATGAAACTCTCTGAGAGAAAATCTTAAACAATTGTTGCAAAGCTTTGAAACACTTAAAATTTATCTTTACAAAACATGACAGTTAACACTCAAAAATATTGTATTTAGTAAATAGAATGAACATGCAGACGAACAAAAATTATAAATTTTTCCTATAATAAAATATATTTAATAAACTCAATAAATTCAATAGCAATTTTATGTTTATATATAAAATATATATATATATATATATATATATATATATATATATATATATATATATATATATATATATATATATATATATATATATATATATTAATTATGGTTCAGCAAATTGCATGTTAATTCAATAACAATTTTTATTCAAGCAATTAAAGTATTACGAAAATATTAAATTATTAATAACAAGTATTCAAAGAAAGGGCAATTTTATATCTCAGAAGGCAAATCTCGTCTACAAAATTCTTTCAAACAAACAACGAAAAAAAAGTTTTCTTATATGTTTAGATGTATGCACAGCACTTCATTTTCTTTCTTCTGCTAATGGACTAAATTTGTAGTCATTTGCTGACTCTGCTTTTCTGTTTAATGACACAGAAACCTTTTATATTGTTAACTAAACTACCTTTTTCTTCCTTAAAACTGTTTTCTGAGAGACTTTGTTTCTTTTCCTTTTGATATTTGCATAAAACGTTTTAAGATTTGATGTCCACCCATTATATTTAATGTTACAGGCTATATATAAAATAACTAAATGTAATGTTGTAATCAAGGAAAATTTTAATGAGCAATACAAATGCTTATTACAGTAGTTTAGCAGATGTATTTCGAAAATACGTTACTTATAGTTGTTGAGATTAAACAAAAAAAATGTTCTGGCGAATATAAATTTGCAGTTTTTGCCCCTGATAATCATTGACTTTTTTATATTACTAGTTATATTATAAATTATGTAAATGAAACGCAGAAAAATCATACCCCATTAATAATTGACTTATTTTGAATATTACTACTTTTACTTGGTTGAATTATGATATGACAAATTTAAAAATTTCTTATATCTTGGTATGCTTATCATGTGTAGGATTACTAAATTCATAAAATGTCTTAGGATTTGATGTCTGCCCATTATATTTAATGTAACATGCTGTGTATGAAATAACTAAATGTAATGTTGTAATCAAGGAAAATTTTAATGAGCAATACAAATACTCACTGCAGTAGTTTAGCAGATGTATTTCGGAAATACGTTACTTATAGTTGTTGAGATTAAACAAAAATAATATTCTGACGAATATAAATTTATAATTTTTGCAACTGATAGCCATTGATTTTTTTTATATCAATAGTTATATTATGAATAATGTAAATAAACCACAGAAAATCATACCACATTAATAATTGACTCATTTTTAATATTACTACATTCACTTGGTCGAATTATGATATGACAAAATAAAAAATCTTTTAGATGTTGGTATGCTTTTATCATGAGTAAAATTTCTAAAATCCTAAAATGTCTTAAGATTTTATGTCCGTCATTATATTTTATGTAACAGACTGTATATAAAATAACTAAATGTAATGTTGTAATCAAGGGAAATTTTAATGAGCAATACAAATGCTTATTGCAGTAGTTTAGCAGATGCATTTCGAAAATACGTTACTTATAGTTGTTGAGATTAAACAAAAATAATATTCTGGCGAATATAAATTTACATTTTTTGCAACTGATAGTCATTGACTTATTTATATTACTAGTCATATCATAAATGATGTAAATATAACGCAGAAAATCATACCACATTAATAATTGACTCATTTTCAATATTACTACACTCACTTGGTCGAATTATGATATGACAAAATTAAAAATTTGTTAGACGTTGGTATGCTTATCATGAGTAGGATTCCTAAAATCATAAAATGTCTTAAGATTTGATGTCCGTCATTATATTTTATGTAACAGGCTGTACAAAAAAAAAAAAAAACTAAATGTAATGTTGTAATCAAGGAAAATTTTAATGAGCAATGCAAATGCTTATTACTGTAGTTCAGCAGATGTATTTCGGAAACATGTTACTTATAGTTGTTGAGATTGAGCAAAAATAATGTTCTGACGAATATACATTTATAGTTTTGCAAGTGATACTCATTGACTTTTTTATTAAAACATTTATATTAATGTTGTTGTTTTTGTTGTTGTTTCATATGCCCCCTGTCTGGAAGATCCAGATCAGGTCCATATAGGCTTAAAGCTGAAGTGTGCGGCTCCGGTTTATATAGCACCACAAGGGTTGGAGTCCGTCTTATAGTAATATTATAAATGATGTAAATAAAATGCAGAAAATCGTAGTGCATAAATATTTAAGGGAGTTACTTTTAACTTTACGGCACTCAAATTGGTTTTAATTATTATATGAAGGCCTAAATTGAATAGTGGTCCAACTCCATTCTTGTTCATTTTGAGATACAGAGCCTTAAAGTCTAATGAGTGCTGAGAAATAACTGTTGAAGTCTGATTTGAAATGCCCTCTATTGGCAGCAGAAATAAGCTGGAGGTGTACCAGTTTTAAAATAAGATAGAAATTACTTGTATGAATATGAAAGGGAGGATAACTTCATTTTTTTAAAAAGTAGAGTTGGTACAATATTCAAATAAAGCCTTCACATGACCAAATTAAAAAAAATTTATATGCGTGCTTATCATATGTAGGGAAAAAACCTTGCATCTCAACCTGAGCGATCTCTCTATCATTAACACCCATTGTTGCTTGTTGTGTAAATTCACCGCTCATGAACCTCATTTAGTGATGCTTAAACAAAAATAATATTCTGACGATTAAACAGAGATTGAGATATTGTTTTTCTTTTTTTTACAAATTTATAGTTCCTTCTGAAGTATTCCAACTAAATTCATATGAACAGTAAAAGCATAATTAGTTAATGGTAAAGACATAAATGGTTTTAAGAAATTATTTTTAATCATTTCCAGAATAACAAAAGTAAGATATTTGTTAGAAGATTAAGTTTTACACCAAATGTGTTTGAAGTAGCAAAAGTACATAAATAAGAATGAATTAAAAAAAAATTTGTTACTGATCAGCCGAATTTTAAAAAATACATATATATTTATGTGATTGCTTACCCGTTTTATTTTAATATTTTACATCCTCAACGAAGAGGAGAAATTGTTGAACTTACCGATAATGTATGGTCATTTTAAAGCAGGGGAGGACAGACTTTTCCAGGGTACGGGCTACTTCTAATTTTTTTCAAGGTGTTGCGGTCCACCCAGTGGCGTAGGTGTGGTGAGCTAAAAAAAGGTGTACAATATTTATTATAACTTAATAATAAATACGGAATATGTACTTACTTACATAACTACAATAAAAAACTTACTCTTGTAGAAAAACGTTTAAAGCAAACAGCAAGATAGAAACATAATAATAATAATAATCTTAGGTCTTATTAAAGGCGGTCACCCCAAAATGTCTTGATGGTCCACCGGTCAATCGCGATCGACTTAATGCCCACCCCTGTTTAAAAGAGTATTATTAACGAGGTTTTATATTTACATTGATTTAAAGTTATGATAATTGATTAATAATTGATAATATTAGTAATAATTGATATTAATAGTTATAATTGAATAATCATTGGTATGTTTCATTAAATAAAATTGATGTAAAGTTATAATTTAAAGTGAGAAAATTTTTTGCTGCATTAGATATTTAGGACACTAAATGACCTGATAAACACTTTTATAATAGAACTGAATAATAAAAACAACAACTTGCAGGGGATTTCTTTGACGTAAAGCAGAAACAAATAAGTTTATGAATGAATAATTGCATTTTTTGTGTGTGGCAAAAAAGGCCTTGTAAAACTGTCATTCAGCATTTTTGTATCATTTTGTTAGGCTAGGAATAAAAAATTCTTGCAACATTTAGTATTAATGGGGGTCTTCCATATCTTATCTGTGCACCGCTTAAACAACCCGGTGAGAGAAGTGCTGAAGAAGATCGTTAGAAAAAGTGAAAAGAAAAATGCATGAGAAATTTTTCGAGGTTATCGTTGTTTCACAGGAAAAAAATTGCGCAGGAAATAGTGTCTAAAGCTTCACATTAGTTTGAAGAAACTGGACTGAAATTGCCGTAGTAACACATCTTTTAACACCCTCGGTTGTGTTGTTGATACTACTTTTAATTTTCTTACTTCGGGGCTTGTGTTTCGTAAATAAATACAATTATTCATTTCCCATTTCTAGCTTCAGAGTTATTTATACTTCTTTTATACATAAATTGTTTTACCTTAACAGGTAATTTTAGACTGAAGTTAATGCCTTCTAAGGTAGCCCTTAAGTTAACCCTTTTTTATTTGAACCTGTGTCAGAATTTACATCAATCAGAATTATAATGTAGAAAAAAACAATTTAAGCAATTTAGAATTGCCTCATGCGTTTTCACTAAGATTTTCTTCTTTTATGATTTTCATTAGTCCGCAAATTTGTACAAAAGTATACATGCTATATACGTGAGATTCATATATGCTGCATACGACAAAATAAGCTTTGTGTACAATCAATCTGTGAACATTCTAAATTAAATTAACTTCTTTTTAAAATTTTCTTTGGATTTGATTTAGACGGTCCTTTTATGGTTGTTTTAATTTCTACTGGCTTGCTTTGTAGAGCCATTGCTATTTTTCTCTTTCCTTCCACAAAGGGTATTGTAGTAGATACCACCAAGTCCTTTCATTGCAAAAAAATGACAGAATTTTATTTTCTGATTTCTGATTATATGTTACTAGCTGAATACCAGTGATTCACTACAGAGTACATTCAAATTAAATACAACGGTCAATGAATGCAATTAATGGCGAAAAAATATTTATAAAAAATCGTAACGGATATTTTTACAGACAAAATAATGTACACTGCTGGCCACCCAAATTGCAACACCAAGAAAGACAAGAGATATCACAACAAAATTTATTTTGTAGATAACATGTTGACCAAGTATCAAATGATTAAATTTATAGACTTCTGTGAAGTGTGGTTCCTGCCAAAATCAGTAGCCAGAGTAGCCGCCATTGTTGGAGATCACCACTGCCACACGCCTCGGCATTGATTCAAAGAGACTTTGGATGAGTTCTTGAGGTACAGCAGACCAAGCAGCTTCCACACGTTGCCAAAGTTGATCTACTGTGGCAGCTGGGGATGGAATCTGGGTCAATCGTAGAGCAACCATGGACCACATGTTTTCTATCGGCGAAAGATCCGGAGAGCGAGGCGGCCAGGGAAGCAATTCAATCTGGCGATTGACGAAGAACCGTTGGACAATGCGTGCCACGTGTGGTCGCGCATTATCCTGTTGAAATATGGCTGTGGGCAAGCCCTGAAGGTAAGGAAGGACAACTGGCTCCAACACCTCGGAGATGTAGCGCTGACTCTTTTAAAGTACCGGTAATGCGTACTAGAGGTGTGCGAGAGTGATATCCAATACCGCCCCATACCATAATACCCGGTGTAGGACCAGTGTGGTGGTGCATAACGCAGCTGTTCAGCACCCTCTCTTCACGGTGTCTTCAGACTCGAATGCGACCATCGTGGTGTTGCAGACAGAAGCGTGACTCGTCAGGAAAGACAATTTCATTCCATTCTGCCGTCCACATCCTTCTGTCATCGCACCATTGGCGGCGGAGACGTCTGTGGTTCTACGTCAAGGGTAGACAAAGCAATGGACGTCTTGCGGACAGACCACTCTGATGTAAAAGGCGTCGAATGGTACGCGCAGACACTGGATGATGCGTTACAGACTGCATGTGCTGTGCTATGATTCGTGATGGACTGAGCGATCCGTCACTGCCATGCGCACAATTTGCCTGTCATCACGTGAAGTGGTGCGCTGAGGTGAATGCGATCGAACACGCCGGTCCGTCGTACCCTCCTGCATCCAACGATCACATATCCGCATTACAGTTGTTCGGTTTTCGTCCAACACGACTACCGATTTCCCTGAAAGATAATCCACAATCTCGGTAGGCCACTATCCTTCCTCTGTCGAACTCGGATACTTTATCAAAAGATGATCGCCGTTTTCGACGAGGCATAATTGATCATTTTTTTTTGAAAAAACCACAAGAAAAACACAATTGCCGAACTTGAAATCGTCAAAATCTCCAAGCCTTAAATAGCGCTTTGAAGTGGCACGACAGGCGCGCGTGATGTGCGTCTGCGCTGAAATTCTAATCATTTGCATATCTCACCTCCGCTAATGCATGTTGTAAATTTCATGTTATTTGCATATTTCCTTCAGGTTGTTGCATTTACAGTGGCCAGCAGTGTAGAATAAAATGTTCAATTTAAATACAACGGTCAATGTATGCAATTAATTTGTATGTTTAATATCCATAAAACATACTAATTTGAACTAAATTCTTAAAAACTTCCCTCTCAATTTTTCTAGTGGTTAAATTTTATCTTTTACTGTATTTTAATATTTTGTCAATTTTTTTCGTTGTTGTGCACGTGACGCAAAATTAGTTTAAAGTATCACAAAAAGAAAAGAAACCACGTGAGAAGATTAGCATTTAATAAATTCTAAAAATCAAATTTTAAAAATTCATCAAAAATCAGAAAATGAATGTATAGATTAAAAAAAGATTTCATTTTAAAGTAATTTTATGATCTTTCTTGTGATATAAATTTCATAACCCTAAAATTATTATTTTAAATGCAAACTTTAAAAAAGTTACAAAACAGCTTAAAAATTTAATTTTAAAAAATCTAAGAAGAATTTTTCAAAAATCTTTCTTAGTGCACCCCTACACTATAGGAATAATCACCATGCAAAATTTCATCCCTTTAAGTTCAGCGGTTTGTTCTGAACTTTATCTGTCAGTCAGTCAGCCACGGAACTGTTTTATATATATAGATTATTATTCTTGATAGAAATCAGTTATGGTAAGAAAAGAGGAAGAAAATGACTTAAAGCTCCTCGTATAGGAAAGGAGAAAAAAAATCTATGTAAAATCAAAGTAAATGATTTCTTAAAATATGAGTCTCTTTCTTACTGCTAAAAGATGCAAAAAAAAGTTTTCACTTGTAGGCACTCAAATTGCTCTGTTATCTATATTTACTCCAATAAAAGTCAATTGTTACACCTACATCCAGTGCTTTAAAATTGCAGAAAAACGAATTTTAAGATAGTTAATATATATGTATAAATGAGCTTGAATTTGGAAGGAAAATGGCTGTTTGATAATATTCTCAGTCTATGGAATTAAAAATTCCGTGTCCCTTTTAAATTTTTCCTCTTTTTGCCAACTGTTCCTAAATTGCTCGCTCTGAGGTCTGTAGACTGTAATTTGAAATCCGCTTCCGTATAGTATAATTACATCATCCTCATTAATTTTTCTGTTAGTGAACATTACTTTTAAGTCAAGTTAATCTTTAAAAATTCCTCTTGCTTGATGTACTGTGATCCAAAATTTAACGTAAATGTAGTCTCTAATACAGTAGGAAAGAACGAGAACTATATTTGTAACTTGATTTAAAGCATGGAAATAAAAGTACCTCTGCACAAGCAGTAATTGCGTCAGATGGCATAAGACTTGATGCATAATAGCTTTAATAAAAATAAATAGAGATTAAGAAGTCGCAGCAAATAAACGTCATATTTTCGTACTGCGCATTAGAGTCCGAGGAGGGAGTAGCTTTTTATTTGATATTTTTCTATTGCTTATTGTTTGTTTCCTGAGTGCTTAATGTCGTAAAAGCATTTACCGGGAGAAATGAATTCTTATCTAAAACAGATGTCTACAAAGAAGTCAATTATAACATCGTTTGTGAGTTTTGCTGATTCAGAATGAAGATTGAAATCCACGTGAGGGAAATGAAATATTTGAAATGAGACTTTTTAGACATCATGCAAAAAACAGACTTTTTCATCGTAATTAAAGAAGTTAAGCAATTAAAGATGTTTTAGTATAAATAGAAAAACAATACATATTATATTTTATTAATTTGATATTATTAATTCGTGATACTCTGTGTTATAAAATATGCTAATACTTCATACTAAGTATACCTCTTATAATATATCACCTTGATAATGGAATATAGACTAATTCATCAATAATAAGAAACAAGGGTGTAGTGACTCATGGGGACAGCTGAGAAAAAGATGACATTGATGATTAAAATTTTATTTTATTGTTTATTACACATTTTATAAAAATTGTGAACTTTCAGTTAATCTTCAGTGGGGTACATCCGGTGTTACAAATACAGTAGAACGTTCTATCTATATATATAAATAAAGTAACAGTGGAGAATGTCGTGGAGTTCATCGGCATCTCGTGACATCACGTTTCCGGAGATCACTCATCCTGATAAAACATGGCCTACTTCGATTTTGGCGGCCATTTTGGTCGAAAATCGATGTATTTTTTTCTCATGAAAGTACATAAATGTTAGATATTTGGAAAGAGCTTTAAAAACTGATGATTTTTTCTGCGTACACTTAATCTGTTACTTAATAGTTTTATAGTTATTTGGATTCTAATCTTGAGATCATCTGATGTAAACACGAGCATCTGCCTTGCGTAACGGCTCTTTGAAATTTGCACAAATGCGCATGCTCAGAGACTTGGATTCTTCCAAAGAGCTCTTACGAGAGCCCTTGCGCTGTAGCAACCCTCGTATTCTTGGCAGAGTTTTGGCGAACATAGTTGTTGTGGCAATCGTGTTGGAGTGGCTAATTTGTTTTGCCAATGTATCGCCATTATGTGTTGTGTGCATTCATATAGAGCATTTTTGGCATCACTTTGAACTGCAGGCCTGGGATTGTTTTTAGTTTGATGAATTATTACGTTGAGCATTTATTAAAATCGAATAATAGCCATCTGTCTGGTGGACGGTTGGCCTGAGTGTAGCTAGCCAAAGCACGAGCAAAGCCGGGCGAAGCCCGGCTAGTCATAAATAAAATAGGAAAAGAAATAGAGTTCCGACTCATAATTTACTTTTCCCTACATTTAAAAAGTGAGGCTTTATAGCCAATTATTTTCATCTCAGGAGCTTCAGTTTTCTTAGTTTACTGAAATATCAGTATACAGTGGTGGCCAAAATTGTAGAAACCTTTTGGAAAATGTGTATTTTTGACGTATGAGCGCTTATAACACCTCTTTTTTTAAGTAATACCATAAAATTATATATCAATGGAAAGATAATTTAATCAAAAATGTAATGCAGTAACCGTTATGATTTTTTCATTAGAATAGCAAGTTATAAAGAAGAAAAGAAAACACATAGAAAAATGAGATATACAAAAATTCATACCTGATGAGTTAATATTTATTTTGGTAACCTTTTCCTCTTAATTATGGCCTCACACCGCCATCCCATGGAGTGAACCAAGTCTTTTAGTTCTTCAGCTGTTATAATGAGACACCGAGATTGAATTATCGATTCTAGTAATTGGGTTTTATTACTGAGTTGTTTCTGAGTAACAAGTTTCTATAATCGGCTCGATAGATTTTCAATTGGGTTAAGGTTTGGACTATTCCCAGGCCATATCAGTGTTGGAATAGGATTATCTTGGAACCAATTTTTTGCAATATTTAGCAACATGGAGCTGATTCCTGTTGAAATATAAGCGCTTCAATATATTGGAAATGATCACGTGTGGAATGCTTCAGTTTGGGCTCAAGTATTTCCTTTCATACATAATGAAATACATAAATGAAATACCATGCATTCCCATTAATCACGCAAATTCTGTCCACACCTTTTGATGGTACACAATCCCATATCATAACACTAACCGGGTGTTTCATGGTACGTACAATACAATCAGGATGCAACTCTTCTCCGATTCTTCTCCTTACGTAGTTTAAGACATCACTACCAAACAGGGAGATTTTTGTCTCGTCAGACCAAATAATACTTTCCCATTATTCCGCTGTCCAGTTAACATGTGTTTCAGTCCAGTTTTATCTTTTCAACCTTTGTCTGACGGATAAAAATGGCGTTTTTTTTCGTGGAATTCTGGCATTTAGACCAAATTCCTGCAGTCTGCACGAACTGTCCTTGCTCTCACTTTCACATTGGTTTGTCCCATTTCGCCTTGTATACACCCAGATGCTTTTCTTTGGTCAGCTATACACAGTGTCTTAATTAGTCTATCATCACTTGCTGTTGTGCACTTTTCCCTGCCTTTACCAGTCTGATTTTGTAGAGCTTGAGTCTCGTAATAACTCTTCAAAAATTTAAAAATTCCACCTTTGATTACATTTCTACCATTTTTTCTTTTAATTTCTTCTTAATTGTAGCCTTGTTCACGTAATAGTACTATTTTAAATCGCTTTCTGAGTGACCAGTCAACTCTTCGAGCCCATTCTTTACTTTTATAACGTTCAAAATGGCAATTACATAAAGCACTGTTCAACTCCAATAGCAATCGCATAACGTAGTAACAAAATGTCCCCCTGTCACCTCGAACACATGCCAGTAACAGATGAATCCTACTGTGACCTGATGGGCTCATTGCCAAAACCATATGTGACCTGCTAAATTCACTAAACACCCATGCTCATTGTCTGCATTCAAACAAAGTAAAGTTAATTCATAATAACCTATGAAATTTGTGCTTCCCATTTTCGGTTATTTGCTATAACTTTTATAGAATACAGATAATTGGACATATTTCCTTGCATTACATTTTTGATTAGCTTATATTTCTGTTGAGATATCGTTTCATGGTATTACTTAACAAAAGTGATGTTAAGAGCCCTCAAACCTAAAAAAAAACCTTTTCCGAAAGATGTCTAGAATTTTGGCCACCACTGTATATTCACTTAAAAAAAGATCTTTTCAACTTGCTATAGTGCATACTTAATGCGTAGGTTTCTCTATTATGAAGAACCTGAAAACTGAAAAAAACTGCTTTTGAAGGTGCATACTAACGGTACCACGACAAAATACTCAGCTGTCTCAAATATTATTATAGCTAAAAATTTTGACCCCCATTATATAATATATATATATATATATATATATATACTTCCTGAATTCCTATGGCTTTGCTATGGAGTACATTCAAATTAAATACAACGGTCAATATATGCAATTAATTTGTATGTTTAATACCCATAAAACATACTAATTTGAGGTAAATTCTTAAAAAACTTCCATCTCTATTAGTCTAGTGGTTAAATTTTATCTTTTAGCGAATTTTAATTTTTTTTGTCAATTTATTTCGCTGTTAAGCACGTGAAGAAAAATTAATTTAAATTATCACAAAAAGGAAAGAAACCACGTGATCAGCATTTAATAAATTAAATTCCAAAAATAAATCTATAAAAATTTACCCAAAATCAGAACATGGAGGTAAAGATTCGAAAAAGATTTCATTTTGAAGGAAATTTTATGATCTTTCTCGGTGTACACGGGAATAAGGCACCATTTCTGTATTGAAGAATGACACCATAGTTAGTAGTAGGAAAAGGAACGGCGGCTATTCTGTACTGGAGAAGGAAGGGAACGCTAATTTGTAACGGAAATTCGACGACACAATGTTCTTACAAGGAAAAGACGGGCGAAAGTCTATGATGAATATATCTACGATGTACTCAGTCAATAAGCGCGAATCATTCCCAATAAAATTAATCATAAACGCTTCGATGAAGGTCCACCGCATCTAGCACATCTGCCAGCCGGAACTCAAGGGAACTGATGAAATACCTCAGATACTGTCAGGAATGCCATAAACCATATCTACGAACAAGTCAGTAACGTAAGGAAGATAAATGCATTCGAAGTCTGGACTCTTCAGTTCGTGTTTGCCGATAATTGATCGTGAAATAGTGGCAGCGAAGTAATGCAGATAACCACAGGCAGATCCACCGTCGACTACAATCCCGGCAAGATATTAAGTCAAACAAATTAACTACACTTAACTCAGTTTTTCTAGGTCGAAACAAATTTATTATATTAATTACTAGGCCTTACGTAGTACAAGATTACTGCATTACATAACGTTACTTCTTCAGTGAAGTTCTCACATAACAGTAAATTCAGTTAGAAGACAAATGACCGTCATGGTCTATAAAAATACATACATCGAAAATGGTATAGCCTCCTCACAAAATTAGACAAGATGGGCTACATTCTGGAAGGGCTTCTAAAAGGCACGACCTATATATATCTAACAGAAATCGTGATATGTATCCAAGTTCTTTGTCAGACAGGAGTAGTGGGAGCGATGGTTACACGAAAGTTGTGTGCCAAGATGCCAAGTGCCGTAGCGTACCTAGTGTGAAGGCAGGACGCGCATTAAGTTTAAAGGGCGATAACAGGCGAAAAGTTGCAACCATCTGCCTATGACGTGAAGGCACGGCAAATTTAAAAAGTGGTGATGGGCTGAGCAGGGGAGACCTGGCGACTTTTGAAATTCACCAAAATTTGGCAATTTATCGCCAAATCGGTTTTCTCAGAAGCTGCACAGATAGAATAACGGTACTGCCTTTGGGGGCAAGTGAAACGGCGTGCATTATGGATACGTCGCCTTGAGCGCCGTGTAAATGACTAACTGCTTTCGAAAGGGATTTTGATAGATGGTGCGCTGTTTGTTAGCCCATAAACAGGAAACCGTAATTGGGAAAAAGAAAACCGTAGCCTGGGGAAAATAGAACCGTAATGGTTTCTTCAACAATATCTAGCTGATTCTATTTACGCACAGATGTGCATGAATGAGCAAAGATGTCGTTAAGGAAGACCACCCTGAATTCAAAGCAAAGGCTTAGAGAAACACACCTCTTAATGTAAAATATTGCTTGCCAAAGCGACTGACTTAAAGTATTTCCTGATATTAAATAAATTCTAGATTAAATTGGGGCAAAATTAGCACACATTAACTGTAGCGTTAAATTCCACGCTACACTCGGGATATAAAATTTTATAACCCTCAGTTTATTATTTTTAAATGCAAACTTTAAAGAATGTTACAAAAACAGCTTAAAAACTTAATTTAAAAAATCTAAGAAGAATTTTTCAAAATTCTTTCTTAGTGTACCCTTACACCATAAGGAATATCGCCATGCAAAATTTCAGCCCTTTAGGTCCAGCGGTTTGGTCTGTGCGTTATCTATCAGTCAGTCACACAGTTACGGAACTATATATATATACAAGTATATTCATGCTCGTCGTATTCAGATTTGCCAGCTTGCATACATGCTCATGCAAGCATAACTCGCCGTCCGAGATATTCTAATGAATGCTTCATCAGTACAAATGACAAATTTAGAGAATAAAGTGGACTGAGATTTAAAATTCATATTCTGACCAACAAATGACTTAGTAAGCTGCATTTATGCTCCATTAGTACTATTTTCACTTTGAGGAATATTCCACATTGAGAACTTGTTTAGAAATAACGCTTAATATTTCTATGGCATGTAAAGAAAGGGAAGTCAATCTTGGACAAATTCTTGGACAAATCCAAGTCTTACAACTATATATAGCATGTTCCATAGAATTAATTTAGTGCGCCTATATGGTGCTCCCATAATAAAATGGGCAGCAAAAACTGAAGTGAATAACAACAGGTGAATGTCTATCTGACAAAGTGCCTCCGCATTAAGAAAATATACATAGAATTAATCCTTACCTTTCACATCAATTTTAAATGTTAAAACAGCTAAAAAGAGAATTCTTTATATGATTGTCTACAGTTAAATGTGCTTAAAAATTTCATTTTCCTGTAAGCGTTTTTATTTCTGTTTCTAAGTTAGAATTAACAATGAATAACGTCAGAAGAGGAAAAACCGAGAGATTTCACAGCGTCTGCTTAGTTTTCAAAATTTAAAATTTTTCTCGTAGAATTATGATTTCAATTTTCTCTGAGATTGAAAAATATTGTCATTCTCTAAGTATTTTAAACTCTCAAATCGCTTTCTATAGCTTTAGTGCTAAGTAATGCCGACTGAGATTTGAATCATTTATGAAAAAAATATATAACTGATGAATCTGAAAATTAAAGAGCAGCTGAGTTTCCTGTCTTTTTTTTTTGAAGGAACTACTCATTATTTTCCAAGGTAATAGTCTTTTCCAGAAGTTGAGATAGTTTTGGATTCTATTTTAGGTGTCGAATAATGGCATATGAAGAAATTCCATTATTTTTCTTTTCGGAAATATTTGATATGCAAAGTTTCATTCAGCTTTAAAATTGTGATTTAATTTAATAGTGTAAAGTTTCATTTAACTTTGCACTATTTTATCAAATCTTTGACTATCTGAAATTTTTATTATTTAGCGTTTAATTAAAACACTCCTGAAGGGAGGTTATGTATAATATTATAAATATATTGCATGATAAAGTACGACTGCATTTCTTTGAAGTAAAAAGTGTTAATAAATTTGATAGGTTAGTTGAAGCAAGGTTAAGAAAAACAACATTTTCTAAAACGTGTTTAAAATTTTTTATCTCGTAATTATATAACAAAACTATTGGAAATAAAATTTTCAAAATCCCAGTTTGAATATTTTATCTTTTGTAATGTTAAACTTTTTGAAGACAAAATATTGTTTGGAATTAAGCAAATCACCATCTTGTTTAAAAAAAATCCAAATTGAATAATGACTTGTGAGGTATTGAAAATCATATTAACCCTCCTTCCAGTTAAAGTAAATAGCTGTTTAAGTTAAATAATTCAAAGAAGAAACCAACGTGAATGCAAATGATCAGCACTTTTCTACTAGATACTTGGAAACCCAGTAGATAACGTACGCGACAGTCATGCAAGAGACGACACGAGGCGAGACATGAGAGAGGTGTGGGACAAACGGAAAATTTTAGAAGTAAAAATCGGTCTGTCGTTCAGTCCGAGTACAGAAGTTGGACGTTGCCAAGCTCATCGAAGGCGTTTTGGAGTTAGTTATCGTTAGTTAGTTGAGTTACTTATTGTTTTGGAGTTACTTTTGGAGGTAGTTCCGGCGACCTGGTGATCTACTTCAAGTAGTTGAAAGTTAAGACAGAAAAGTTTGTGGGTGAATTTAGAAGTAGTGACGTGGCTGATTTCTGGCAGGGTGTCTGTATTGTTCGGGATAACTACTGGGATTAACAAACGTGTTAATTTTCAGGTTGCCTGCTAGTAAAGAGTACCGTGACTATGCTGCCTAATTGTTATTGCAAATAAATATATTTTAGTTTAAGAAAGCTCGTCGTGTATCCGTTTGTGGTGAGTTCAGTGTTTAATATATATATATATATATATATATATATATAGATATATATATACACTCATGGACAAAAAAATTAGCGCACCAAGAAATAATTGCGGGATCGTAACGAAACTTGCAATGAAGGTACATGTCGGGGAGGTATGCAAATGATTAGAAATGCAGCGTGATTGCGCATTACGTATAGCTGGTAGAGGGCGTTGAACATCGTACTCTGTGGAGTATAAAACAGGTAACCGAAGCTTGTTTGAGTGTGCTGAATCATTTACAAAGGAAGAGCTGAGATAGACATGCCATTATGCCGTGTTCGAAGACAATATAAGCAGTTGTCGCAGTTTGAGAGGGGGAGAATCGTCGGGATGATGGAAGCTGGGTGGTCAGCTAGGCGAGTAGCTCGTCAATTAGGCCGCTCTGATTGTGTTGTGAGGAGGTGTTGGGACCAGTGGACCCGAGAGATGTCATGTACACGAAGACTAGGCTCAGGACGCCCTCGACAGACCAGTCGTCGAGAAGTCCGCCATATCATAAGAAATGCACGCGTACAGCCAACTGCTTCATCGGCCGCCATCCAGGCACAAGTAGCACCTTCACTAGGGGCCTCTGTGTTTTCTCGAACCATACGAAGGCGCCTGGCTGAAGGACAGTTGGTATCGCGGCGCCCATTACGTGTGCTACCCTTGACGCCCACCCATCGACGCCTCCGTTTGGAGTTTTGACGCGCACGAGGAAACTGGACTGCAGCGGAATGGAACCAGGTCGTCTTTAGCGACGAATCCAGATTCAATCCCGGCAGTGATGACAATCGTGTTCGTGTGTGGAGAGCCCGTGGTGAACGCTTCAATCCTGCCTTTGCTGTACAGCGACACATCACTCCCACAGCTGGTGTGATGGTATGGGGTGCCATTGCCTACAATACACGGTCACCTCTAGTATTGTTCCGTGGCACCATGACAGCTCAGCGGTATGTTCAGGAAATCTTGCAACCACATGTGTTTCCACTCATGCAACGGCTCCCAGGAGCCATTTTTCAACAAGACAATGCTCGGCCTCATACGGCAAGGGTGTCACAAGACTGTCTCCGCACTGTTACTACCCTTCCTTGGCCTGCCCGATCCCCAGATTTGTCTCCAGTCGAGCATATCTGGGATCATTTGGGACGTTTAGTTGGGCATCCCACGAGTTTGAACGAACTAGAGGCAAGGTTACAGCAAATATGGAACGAAATGTCTCAAGACATCATACAGAACTTGTATGACTCAATGACCGATCGTATCACATCGTGCATTCGCGCTAGAGGGGGTCCAACGGAGTATTAACTCCTCCGTTCGTTTGCCTTTTTCTCTGAAATAAATTATCCTTTTTCTTTGATTTTCTAATCATTTACTTATATCAAAGTAGTCATTACGTATGTAAAATTTCGGTTCATTTTGACGACTCCTTCTTGGTGGGCTAATTTTTTTGTCCATGAGTGTATATATATATATATATAATCTCAATCTAAAGTAAAAGAAAAAAACAATGGAATTTCATAGACTTATCATCTATCGACTTAAAATATGCCATTCTTTTTATTCCTAATAATAACTTAATCGTCATTATGAAAGCATATGCATTTTTAAAGCATTAGTGTAAAGTTTCATTTACCTGTGCACTATTTTATTAAATCTTTGACTATCTGAAATATTATATATTTAGAGTTTAAATAAAACACTCCTGGAGGAAGGTAATATAATATTTTAAATATATTGCATGACAGAAAATACGACTGCATCCTTTGATATAATATTATAAATATATTGCATGATAGAAAATACGACTGCATCCTTTGAAGTAAAAAGTGTTAATACAATTGATAGGTTAGTTCAAGCAAGGTAGAGAAAACCAACATTTCTTAAAACCAGTTTAATTTGTTTATTATCTCCTAATTATACAACAAATCTATTTGAAATAAAAGTTTCGAAATCCCAGTTAAGATATTTTATTATCTGTATTGTTAAACTTTTTGAAGACCCAAAAAAGTTTTAAATTATGCAAATCACCGTCTTCTCTTAAAAAAATCCAAAATTAATAATGACTTATCATCTATTCACTTAAAATATGCCATTCTTTTTATTCCTAATAATAACTTAATCGGCATTATGAAAGCACAGGCATTTGTGATGAACACATCCACCTCAGGCGATTAATGAAAAATTTAATTTTCCAAAGAGAACGAGTCAGGGCTTCAGGGAATAAAGAGTTGATGACCTGCGATATTGAGGTTCCAAAATATTAAAAGTCATTAGAAATTTCAATCAAAGGGAATCGATAAAGTGAAATGTTAATTACATAATCTGAAACTTGTAAGTTTAGAAATTTAATTATTTGATCAAAGGTTTAAAATGTGGTTCTCACAAGGCTGAGTCAACTAAAGTACAATAATATGGTGTATTTAATAATAATAAAATATTTTAAATTTATGGCAGAAAATAAAATATATTTATATATCCCGTTGATTGAGGTTAGTTATTTCAGATTATATCATATGTTCTAGAGACAAGGTTTCGAACACATTGTGCCGTAAATTTTGAATGCAGGAAGATTGATGTAAAGTAGGTTTTTACAAGGTAAAATGGTATTATTGTTAGCACACTTTCCCGGAAAACAGGAGATCTTAATCAGTCTACCGAGCCAAAATTTTGTATTAAATTTCTAACTCTGTTGTTGTTACAATCGTTATCACATTATGATTACGTGTTGTTTCCAATGCCCCTGGTGTAGGAAAGCCTACACCAAGAGACCCCGACGCATAAGAGAATCACAGACAATATTCTGCTCAACCGAAAACTGTCTCAAAGAGACGCTCATACATTCTAAAAGGTGAACAGGAGAAGCAGGAAGGGAGCAAGGACGAACAGAAAAATATTTTTCCCCTTCCACAAATTTCATACTAGCGATAGAGGAAGGATAGTGAGATTTAGAAGCGGAGGTGTCCGCTTCTAAATCGCACCATGGCCGTCTGGAGAAATCTAGAACTCCTACACTGCAGAGAGAGGCCTGGGCCCTTTGCATCATACCAGTGGTGAACAGGGGGAGTACGCCAAGATAAATTTATTATAATTTTGTGAAGGGAATGAATTTCCGAAGTCCACAAGATGGAAGAACTGGGGACAGGGTAATCACATCCCTTTCTAGCCAGCTCATCAGCGATCTCGTTTCCGGGCAAACCGACATGAGACGGTGTCCACTGGAGTCACATAGAACTCCTCTGACCAAGCCTTTCCAACTTGGAAATAATACCTTGACCTATACTATCCACGATCTCCTGCCAATTTACGTTCTCAATTATTACGTCATGATTACGTTCTCAATTTTTACGGTCTCTCTCAAAATTGTAGAATGTGGGCTTTATTAAGGAAGATTGTGTAATGGTTTTACACTGTTAGTGACAGGACAGGAATCTGGTATAAATAAGTCCAGATTCAATAATTTATCTACTTAGCTCTAGTAAGGGAACATTAAGGAGAATAGGGGACACTGTCGTTGCCGATAAAAGGATGTCAGTTATTCTGATCTATAAAGAGTACATTTTTGACTTGAGAGAGTCTGTATATTGAATTTAGATACAAATTCGTCAACATACTTTTTGTTCATTATGCCTATAGACATGAATTATTTGACCTTCGAGTCAAGGTGGTTACCTTCTAGAGGGTCCCTTGGGTCGTCGTCGGTCCAAATTTGGTGAAGTTTCTATGGTTGGTTTAGAAGTTATGGTCAATTTTCTGATTTCTATTGCGCGATTTTGTTAGGTTTTTTGCCGATAACTGAAATTTCGTTCATAGAAATTCCTGCAAAGCTCCATTACCTTCGAGAGGGTCCCTAACCCATTAACCACCAAAACTATAAGGGGTGAATTTTTTTTCAAATAATATTGGTTATTCATTTGAATATATACAACGGTAATTTATGGGTAACATAACAAAACTGATCTTACCTTTCGAAAAATAGAGCGTTGCGTTCGTGCAACGTCAGCGGATTAAGAGTATGACGTTCAGTGGGTTCAACTGAACTTCTCCAGGTTTTCTTCGATTTCAGCACTGGGAATTTTTTTGAGCTTTGTTGCGCTTTAGAAAGCAAATGATCACTTTACAGGTAATTAATTTATTATAAAGATGTAACTTATCACTACAATCATGATGTAGAGCAACGTCACATACTTTACATCGATAAACTGTCTGGCTATGGAATTGTTTACAACGCAGTCTTCTGCTGTTTTCGGACTTCACAATAAAATGTCCACATTCTCCACGTAATGGCTTTTGCATGCTGAGCTTACTAGGCCTTCCTGTTACTGATCTGTTTCCGGCTAACTCTTCACTTTCAAAAGGTGTTTGCAAAAGTGACAATACAACTTCGCCCATAAAATCTAATAGAGACATTATTTTCAGGAGACAATCTTGATATTGTCCACGCATCTGTCAAGGTTACATCAATGTAATTGGTAAATATTGGTCACCACCATTTTTTCCCACGAATTCTTATTCTGTAGTTGGATACTAAATTATCGCATAAATCAACTCCTCCCATTTTGGTGTTGTACTGTTCAATAAGATGAGGTTGAGGGATAAACACTTTTTTCTTTTGCGTTCTTGTATAACGGAAAACATTTTTTACAGGATGAATTTTTCCAAACGTTGAACAAAGAGTCAAAACTGAGTTGTCGTTCCATCCGACAACAATTATCTCGTTTTCTTCTTCGAACTGAAAATTGTAATAACCCCTCTCTTTCTTTCGAACACATTTCACCAATTCCAATGGACACATTTGGAATGTTTGGTGTGTTTTCCCGCATCATTTTCTTCTTCTTCATCACTAGCTTCTGTTGTTGCTGGTGGAATAACAACAATATCAGTTTCATTCTAGTCATTATCCTAATCTTCATCGAAAATCCTTTGAAGAGCTTCTTCTATAGTAAGATATCTAGTTTTAGGCATTTCTATAAGCACAGAATGGGGAAAAGTTCCACACAGTCGAACGCCACGATCGAATGAGGGAACTACCCTACTCCCGCTGACGATGCGCAAACGCAACACCTGTTTTCTGTTCCTCTCCCATCCAAACAAAAGCAACATATTGATGGAATGTTTTGTTAAACTTTGACCTTGGCTAAAAGTAGATCACTTATAAAACTCACTTGTGTCTCGTTATATTTCTTCTGTAAAAAAGACGAGGGGAAAGTTCTCGCTCAAAAATGCTTAACAAATGATCTAAGTTTGGAACTCGTTATTAAATAAAAAGAACAGTTGAAGACAATTATTTTTCAAATGAATTATTAACCCTACTCAAAAACTACTGTTAATATAAAATTTATTTGATAGCTAATTTTTTATACGCATTTATTTTGACCGTTGCGTCAACGCAACACCAACGGTTAATGGGTTAAGAATATCCTTAGTTTAACCTTGTTTTCACTCTCTATCGACTCATTCATTTTTCTCCCGGCTACAAATCAGCTCCGCGTCAAAGGTCTCCGTTGCCATGTAGGGGAAATATCTATCTCTTGATTTACTCTTTCCTAATCTTAAGAAGCTAGGTTACTGGTTGCATCCTCCACCTGTAGCATACACTGAAATCTTTGGATCATGCCATTTAAAGACAGTGGAATATTTTTATGCTGAAAGTTTGTCTTGGGTGTGAATGTAAACGAAATTCGTTAACAACTGAAACAATTATGTAAAAAGGTTCTAGTCTATACAAAACACTTGAAAAGAAATTTGGATCATTTAATTACAGGTACATTCAAACAAATGGTACACCAAATTCTTAACTTTCTTATTAAGTCCTATATTCACTGTCAGAAAATATGTTAAAACATATTCAGTAATTTTTCGCTACAATTTGTAAATACGGAAGGTTTAAAACATCGGAAAATGTGTATTAAATGTTGAAACTACTTAGGATGGACTAATAAGCGACAACTAAGTATGTACAAAGTATACAGAAGAGATACAGGGATGAAACTTTTATAGCCCTTCAAAGTAGTAACCAGCATTGTTTAGCACCTATTGCTAACGTTCTGGAAGCTGCAAGATGATGTTGGCAGTACCTGATCTGTTGATTCTTCAAATGGAGCAGTCTACAGCCTACAGAGTCTCTGGAACGGTATGGAATTGAACGTGACGGAGCGATTTCTTCATTTTGGGGGTGAGAGCAAAGTCACAGGGACTTAAGTCCGGGGAATTGTAGAGCACTTCCCAGCGCCAGAGAGTAATGACATCAGCCACAGTGTGTGCACAAGCATTTTCCTTCCATCAATACGATGCAACAAATTATTTCGTACGATGGACCCGTAATTAAAACATGGCTGTGTTCATCCTGTCACTGTGCAGGTGTGTGATGTTTGTGGAGAGAGAGCATTTTCTCTGAGGTAAGGCAGTGAGATTAAAATGCAGGCAGTGACGGTAAGGCAGTGAATTTAGTTCGTGACTTACGTGTGGTTTTAGCTGTTTTCCTGAGTTCTGCTGCGTGGGGACTCTGCAACAGTGTTGTCACTATTAAAGTTTTATCTCTCGTATTTTCAAGAACGAAAAATTTTCGGACGATTACCATATGGCTAGAGCGCTGGCATTTGGTTAGAGAATCTGAGGGTTGAAGTTCCACTGTTTATTTGAAATAGACTTTAAACTTTAGATACCAATCTAATTAGTCCTCGAGCAGCAAAAAGGAACTGTAGTGTTCAGCAGAACAAAAGGAAGTAGTTAAAATTATTTCAGGGGCTTTAACGCACGGGGTAAGGCTGTCCATAGGATATATGCTTATTTTGTAAATTAGACCATTACAACATTAATTACCAATAGGTTTAACAGTATTTACAAGGTATCGTAATTGTCATAGTCTCCTAGAATCCAAGTAGACAATTAAAGAACTTTTGCTCAGGAGTATATAGCAATTAGTTGAAATTTATATAAATCTAAACGGTTATTAGTGCTCTATGATGAGTATAATCTGTTACCTTAATCTAGAAACTGATTTCTATATTTCATTTAATTATAAAATAGTAATTCCAGAATAAGAAGAACTATAAGCGTAGTCTGTTATAATATGATTTGATAGGTAAAAAAAGTTCTTAAGTTTTAATCTCCTTTCATGTATTGAATAAATCTCTTTGTTTTAGGTCTAGAGCCTACGAGGCAGCTAGCCGTTTGGACATTATTTTCGTCCAAAACAATACTTAGTATAAATTACCTGCGGCAATTCATGTTCTTTCATAACATTTCGTAAAATCATGTTCAGCTGAAACAGACACAATAAATAATTTTTTTTGTAAATAAAAGGTGAAAATATCATTCATCGGATTTTTTTTTCATGACTGTCGAAATATATTTCTGGTAACTTTTTATTTCCGCACTTGCAACAAAATAAAATCAATTATTAAAAACATGCCAGATTGGTCTTTAATATAGATATTTTGCCCGAAAAAGTGTTTTAAAGTTATATATACTTTTTCTCTAAATACACCTCTAAGGTACACATAACTTTAACTACAATTATGCATCTCAGTTTCAATAAAATTCATATCTTAGCAACATTTATGTAATTTTGAACTTCTCCGCCTTTGGAATTATTTTCGATCCAGCATACTTAGCATTTATGCCATCAAGAGTCCATAACTGGGGTAAAATTTGTTACTCTAGAAATGCCAGTTTAGTCCGAGATCACCGGGGATTTGTTGAGTCACTCTGTATTCACAGTTTTGAAGAATTAAAGCTCACTTCGATATAGCACCAAAATTTATATCTACAATGAGCAATTCGACAAAATATTTCTGCCTATTCGGGCCATCAATACTTCGAGATTTTTATTTATTTATATCAAAAGTAACTCGTTTTAACGGGAATGAAGAGTGTTTGGTGACAACCTTTATTGTTGATCTCGCGTTTGTGAAAGGTACAGTAAAAAAGTTTCTTTCTTTTCCGCTTCTTGCAGTCACCTACCTCTCTAAGCTATCGCGATTTCTCTGATAATAGTAAAGTTTTGCGTTTAATAAGAGTATACTCTTTTAGATAACAGATAGCACCAATGGAATTTGAAATCATTCCATTTTTCAGCTTATTTAAAGAATAAAGAACGTATATCCTATTTTATATGATTAGTCCCATTTCACTAAAGTTCATGTTTCTATATTTTTGGACTCACCTCCAACATGGTACAGTGGTTAGCTACGTAAGCTTTCCCACAGTGGGCTTGGGTTCAAATTCAGAATAAGGCTTTGTCATTTCCGAGCTCTCCCCTCACAGGGAGCAATGCTGATGGTGTACGTAATTGTAATGAGAGCACTCACCTAAATGGTACTCCCATAATAAAATAGCCAGCAAGACTTTGCGGTGTATAAAAAAAGGCGAATGTCTGACCACAAATGCCTCCGCACGATATATACCGGGTGGTTATAATTAAACTTCCCCTATAAACGGCATCCTACAGCGAAAACGTGTGAACGGAATGCAACGAAATTTTGTATATGGGCTATACACGAGATGCGCTCACGGAATTTCAAAAAAAAAAAAATTAGTTCCAAAATGTCCACCAGAGGGCACGTTTTAGGGAAAAACATGAAATTTAAATGACCAAAACGCAATATAGAAACAATATTAACATTTATTGACTAGTTTCTGATCACCTTGTCATCGAACCACAATAAGTAAAGGTAAGGGAGAAAAAAAAACAGTTCAGTTTGCAGAAACAAGAAAAGATTAGGATGAAATTGCACAAGAGGAGCAGAGGTTAATCGTGTCCAGGACGATGTTGGGAAAGCTACTCCACGTGACCACCTTCATTCACCTGCAAATTTTCAAGTCGATGGACAGTGTGTTCAACAGCAGATCGTAACTGATCAGTTGTGAGGCTTCGCACATGAAGCGTTATGGAGTTCTTTAAGTCATTCAAAGTCGCAACATCTCCACGATACACCAGACTTTTTAAATAGCCCCATTAACAGAAATCGTACGGAGTTAGATCCGGCGAACGTGGTGGCCATGGATTAGGAAAATAGCGACTAATAACACGTTCCTCTGTGTAGTGTTGGAGCAATAACGCCTTCACGGATCCAAGGATATTAATGTGGGGGCGCACCATCATTCAGGAAAATGGTCGATGTAAGGACCCGCCTTTCCTGTAGTTGCGGCACAACAAATTGCTGCAGCATGTCATGGTACCGACGGCCCGTAACGGAACATGTGACAGGCCCACTTTTACCGATTTCCTCAAAGAAGAATGGCCTAAGTATGAATGTCGCCGTGAATCCACACCAGACAATGACCTTTGGAGACTGTAGGGGAAATTCAGACTGGATCCGCGGATTTTCCTTAGCCCAAATACAACAATTCTTTGTGTTGACTGTCCCATTGAGGTAGAAATGAGCCTCGTCGCTCCACAGAATATTCCAAGACCATGACAGTTCAACAGTCATTCTGTTGAGAAAACTGACTGCGAATGAGAGACGTTGTGGCTTGTCCCTATCAAACAGCTCCTGGGTATGGCGGATCTTGTATGGGAATTAGTGCATTATGTTTCTGAGTACTTTTCGGACGGTACTGTAAGAATAGCCTGTCTGTCGAGAAACTGCAGGCGCGCTACTGCTCCCAAACTCTGATGTCTGTGACTGTGTGTCAACAGCTGTCTTGACGGCATCAACAAGTACCAGTGTGACACGTTTACGGCTTCTTCCAGGTTGAACTCCTAATTTCCCCGTCTCTTCAAATCTCTTAATCATGGCCCGGATACCTTTAGTAGACATTGTTCCAAGCCGTAGGTTCTTTCTACGACGAAATTTACGAAATGCAGCAGAAGCATTCCCCTTATTTTCGTAAAACAGCTTCACCAATAACGCACGTTCAACTAAAGAGACCGTCATTAGTACAGCCGAAAACATCGACTTAAACATGACAACGTCTGCAAACATTTTATACCCTAACGTGTTTTGCATAAAGCTTCCTCTTCTTCCCAAGCATGCAAATCTCGACATTTTTCTCCTACAACTGACAGCTTTTCCCGGTTTTACATTTTATTACTCATAATTCTTGTTCTGGATTGTTAATATTGTTTCTGTATTCCGTTTTGGTCGTTTATTGTGTTAAATGTCATATTTTTCCCGAAAAGGCGCCGTCTAGTGGACATTTTGGATCTAATTTTTTTTCTCCAAATTCCGTGAGCGCATCTCGTGTATAGCCCATATACGAAATTTCGTTGCATTCCGTTCACCCGTTTGCGCTGTAGGATGCCGTTCATTGGGGAAGTTTAATTATAACCACCCGGTATATATATATATATATATATATATATATATATATATATATATATATATATTTATTTATTTATTTATTTATTTTAGGGCTGATTTCCCAGTCATTCTGATAATTAATGAATTTTCCTTTTAAAAATGATGTACACAAGTCATCTCTTTATTTTGCTGTTGAAAAATTACTTAAAAGCATAAAATTTTTCTAAATGGTAAATATCGCAGGTACAGCCTGAAAAAAGTATGTAACCTGGTAACCCCTGGAATGATTTTAATGAAATTTAAATTAATTTCTTATTTCATTAAAGATGCACCATGCTGTTTAAAAGATGGAGCTTTTATGCATAGTTTTCGTTGCACTGAATTACTGACAAAGAAAGAAAGGGTTGTAGCATTATATAAATTTATTCAGTTTTCGGATACTTACATCAGTTTAAATGTAACTCGTTAATTACCTAAAATGCCAATAAATCTCTAATTCATTCAATAAATATAGAATCAGGTAATTATAATCTAGTTAATAAAGGAACTAGTAGGAGTGAAAAATATTTTTATAATTGCAGTTGTCAAATACTTAAATTATAAAAAAATTCCTAAGAGACAAAATCATTTTGATTCTTACTCATATGCAGTAGATAAGTAATCAATAATTTATTATTAAATTGAGTGTGCAATTAGATAAATTAAAGAATGATGTATTATTTTATTAAACATTGTTATTAGCGTAATTATAATTCAGTTTTCCTTTAATTAGCTAATTAGTTAAACATTATCATGCTTGTTAAAATTCTTTTACATGATTTACATAGAGTCCTGAACTCAAATTTAGAATTAAAATATTATAACATTCCGATAACACGGAGAAAATTTCAGTACTTAAAAAGAAGTGAAACGAAAACGATAAAAAAATTTATGCTAATTGTTCCAACCGTAATTAGGAAAATCTAAATATATAAATCCTTTAATATGGAGCTCTTAATTCAGTTATATATTTTTTCATCCATGCAAAAACTGACTTACAAAAAAAAAACTTTTGTTATCATCTATTTTTTCATCGTTAAAATATCATTCCGAAAGAAATCTTGGTTTTGTTTTTTTGCAGATTAATACATAACCAAGGACTACTTTAATTAAAAAGTTAATTAAAGAAGTTGCCTTGATTAGAATGTTACTTGAAGAAATAGAAACTAATCAACTTTAAATAAATAAGATATATAATATCCCCTGGAGCTCCGAAGTTCTGATTTCTTAATTTTCATGAAGGACAATGTTGTCAAGTGACTAGAGATAATAGAATTTTTTTTCTATTTAACTATATCAATTCGATAGTTTTGCACATTTGGTTGCGATACGTAAAAAATAAATGTGACAGGTACTCTGAACTTCAGATGATTGTTAGACGAGTTATACTTAAAATCTTTAAATAATTATGCTATCATTATTTAAAATATAAAATAGGATATATTGAAAATGCCAACTATTTATTAAAGATGAAACATTTTTCACAGAAAAAAGTTCCATCTTTAATAACTTGACTTAATTCTATTTAATTCTTCACTTAATTCTTTTCATGTTTATCTATTGCATATTGAAGACTGGATTAGGAAAGAATGGGAAAGGTCCTTGATTATAAAACGCTTCTCATAAAATCGGACTTATAGAAACTAAAACAGAAAAGTAGATTTATTCATTACATTAACATTTGACCTAAAATATGCTATTCTTCAACCGTCGAAATTGGGTTTAAAAAAAAACGAATTTTAAAGGAATCCGGAACACAAAATTCTCCAAAACTGGTGATTAGTTTTTTGATTAATACATACTACAAAAGTTTTAGAATCAAATGTCATAAAATGCTTGTTTCTTCAATAATTTCATTTTCCCATTCAATATTTTAAGGTTTCCCCGAAAGTGCGTACAATGTTTTGATCTATAATTTTAATTTAGAGCAAACCAAATCTAGAAATACACTACAATAATGGACCGGAAGCCAGTGGATTTGCATAAAATCAGACTGCTTGTCGAATATTATACAAATCCAGTGCTAGCACGTGGCCTGTTAAGGTTAAATACGATACGCAAGGTGGTAACGTCGTTAGTTCTGTGTGATATTGTGGCAATATATCGAAACTAAAGGACCTTAGTAACTATGAAAGAGGTGTTACAGTTGGATGTCACATTAGTGGCATGTGTATTCGCGCATTTGCAGTAGAATTAACTGTTGGTGATGTCCTGAAGAAGTGGAAGACTACAGGATTTGGTACAAGAACTGCACACGTTGGTCGTCCCCGTAAATTGACGGAACGGGATCGGCGTGTCCTGAAGCGTGAGGTTCGTAAGAAACTACTCCAAATAATCAACAGTGAGTTTCAACAGGCAGCGGGGGTTACGGTGCACTCCAATACTTTGCGGAAAGAACTGCACGCCCACAATATCTACGGATGTGTTGTCGCACACAAACCAAACATCACTCCATGCAACAAAGCCGGCAGACCCGCTTGGTGTTTGCAACATCGCAACTGGAGTGTGGTCCACTGGAAAACTGTTTTATGGAGTGACGAGTCACCGTTCCAACTCTCAAGTTCGATGGTGGTGGTATACTTGTTTGGGGGTATAATTCGTGGTATGGCTGGGACCTTTGCATGTTGTTCCTGGTAAATTGAATGCCGACACTTATATGAACATTTTGGACAATCAAGTTCTTCCTACGCTCTGGAAATTTTATGGAATGGAAGAATGTTACTTCCAGGACGACAAAACTCCATGTCATATTGCAGCCTCTGTCAAGCAGTGGTATCAAGATATGGATGCAAAATTTCTTCCCTGGCCTGCTCAGAGTCCCGACCTAAACACCATAGAACGAGTTAGAGTGACGCTTACGGACCTGGAACCACGTCCGAAATCTACAGCTGAGCTGGCGACATTCTTGCAGCAGGAATGGACACCAATACCCATAGCTGTATATCAAAACCTTATTGAAAGTATGCCCAGAAGGGTTGCTAGTGCAATTGCAGCACGTGGGGGACCATTCCCCCTATTAAAGCATGCATTCTTTCCCTTATACCATCACATCTTTCCGTCCGGTTCATTACTATAGGGTAGTGTATATTTGGAAAATCTTTGGTTTGGTATGCACAGTTACCATGCTTTGATCGCTAATCAGAGATAATAACAGATTGGAAAACAAAACAAGGAGGTGTGACTTTAAACTGAGACAATTAATTAAAATTAAAACAGTGATCAGTTTGCTCAAAAGTAACATTACATGTACTGAAGTATAGATTACAAGCTAAAATTATACACCCCCATCATATAATGCGAGTAGCGTTTTGGGGTTTTAGTTTGAGGGATTACGAAAATTTCGCGATACGGAAATAATCGACAAAGTGACATATATTTATAAAATCTGACTATGAGCGTTATCATTGATTAAGAATATATACCGATTAAGAATGATGCAATTTTATTCTTGCTTAATCTTCGTATATTCCGAAACTAGGTACCTATCAAGGATTAGACCGAAATACGATAGCTAACAATGCCGTCATTAGCACAATTTACGAACCATTTAGGAAATTGCAGCCGTTATTCAGCAATATGATCCAATAACTGACCAATTAAAGACTGCATAAGCCATTTGGCAGTTCGCCGTGAGATGAGATGATATAATATCACACAAAACTCTCATAGTTCATCTCACTTCCTTCAAGCAATAAAGGAGAAATTGAATTGATACACTTTCAAAGTTTCCAGAGGACGTGAGAATAACATCAGTTTTTACGAAAAAAATTAATGTAAGTACTGTACCATGCTTATAAATACCCTAAAAATAATTTTCACTAAATAAAGAATTACTCCGAAGAAAATCTTAAAAATTTTATCAGAAAATTTATTTTAAATCTTAATAACTATATAATATGTTATCTTTCTAATACGGAAAAGTGAATTTTTTGCTTGGTTGGTTCGGGTAGTATATAAAATACTACACATGTTTTATACTAGGAGTAATTTTTAAAAAACAATTATATTTTACATAATTTTATTTTGCAAAGCAACTTTGACCCTTCTCATCTGACGTTTTTACTGTGGGCCATAAAATAACGATCATCCATCTTGTAAACTTTTAGACTTCAGATCGCTATCACTGGCCACACCGGCAGCTATGCTTCTATTTTTTATTGGTTTACAAGCGTGTAATTGCCCCTGCCTCTGCATCCTTTATAATACATTTGTTATTGGCCACACACCATGGGGAAATTATACCATTTCACTTCTACATAAACTGTGTTTGTATCGAATTCAAGTAGAGTGCCCCTTCGTAAGTAAACTCTACAGTGGCGCACAAAAGTTTATGTATACCCTGGTTGTTCTCGATACATTTATAACGAACAACATATTTGAAGTTTGAACTTTATACTGTGGTTTACTCTGATATTGATAAAACTAAATTGTGAAAGTATCTTGTTATTATACTTATATACTATTTGAAAATGAGTGTTGTAGAACAAAACCCTGCTGGAAATTTTCCTCGGGTAATTATGGTTCAGCAAATTGCGCCATTCGAAGCCATCTTCAATGGCGGCCCCTCAAGCCAATTCCTAAAGGAAATTGAGCATTACTTTCAGCAACAATGCACCCCAGAGGGGGAGAAACTTAAAATTGCTCTAGCCGCTTTAAGAGGTAGTGCATATAAGTGGTACACGTGTATGCAAAGCAGTAATCTGATTTTTGACTATTTGTCATTCAAGCAACAGTTTCTTATCGTTTTTCCAAAGACCTTTAATCAAAGTCAAATTGAAGCGGAAATTTATTCGCTAAGGCAACGTGAAGGTCAGTCTGCGTTAGATTTTGCTATGGAAAAGATTTCCAAGTGTGAGGAATATCTAGAAGGGGTGACGGAAGCTGTAATCTTAAAAATAGTTATCCAACGTTTGAAGCCAAGTGTTCAAGATTTTTTGGACAATCAAAATATTACAAGCAAGGTTACCCTCTTTCAAGCTTTAGCTAAACATGACAATAGGCATTTCTTCGCTACCCCTTACCCTCACTCGGGTACGAGAAGTTTTATTCACCCCCGCCAAAATTTTTCGCGAGTTTCAAACCAACAGCGAAACCAGTATCGCGGGCGAAAGAATAGAAGCTCACGGCGTTACAATGAAATTAGTGCACTTAAACTAAATAATATGCAAGCACCTTACGTGCACTGGCAAATTGATTCACATTATATGGTTCAACCTGTTGAAACTGTGTGGTCAAATGTATTAACTTCTCCGAGCAGTAATAACTATTTTGAGAATAGTGAAATTCGGGGTATTTTTGTGGCTTATAATGAAAGTGAGTCTAGCTGGAATAATGCGGTAATTCCAGTACAAATTTCTGAAAATAGTGCCGATACTAATTCTAGTGGTTTAGAAAATAAATCATCTGATACTTCTATTAATGCTATACCTGATATTTTAGATGATATTCACACATCTGTTAATGAAGAAAATTTAGTAGATGACGAAGTATGTGTTACGGAAGTTAGTGAATACTTATTAGTTGACGATAATAAACATGCTTTACACGATAGTAGGAACTCGCTAGGTAATGATGTTATCGTTGCAAGTTTCCATCCGAATGAGGATGCTGTAGGTCAAGTTGATAATATGGTTTTAAATAAAGTACATGAAAACCAGACTGAGAATCAGGATGAAAAGTTGACACAGAGTTATACTGTAAGTAGTTTAGCTGATGCTCCAGAAGTTATAGACGTAGTTTGCATTAAAACGCACGAGTACAAAAAGCTTAATCTTCCTAAAACTGAAGCAGTGTTAAAGTATTTAAATGATAACGATTCTGATGTCGCAAGTTTCAAAGAGACTTTTTCGTCAAAAGAGGATAAAACTAAAGTTAAGGGGGATAAAAAACGTGAAAAAGCGCCTTCAGGTTCCAGCATTAAAACTGCTAATACTGGAGTAATTAAGGCGGTAAACAAGAAGTCGTATAAGCACAATTACGAAAAACAGAGTCAGGTTGTTGAAAAACATGCAACAAGCGGCGAACTAACTTCTAAACGTATCATAAATGGCGAGATAAAGCCAGTAACTGAACACATAGGTGCGGCGTATAAGTTTGAAAAAATAAAATCTGCATTAAAATCTAATACCGATACAAGAAATAGTACGAAGAAAAGTAAAGCCTGTACTGCAAAACCTACATCAAAGGATGAACGTGACACACATAAGGTACACAAGGTTATGAAAAGGAAGAATTACAGTTTTAAATGTCTTTTGCATAAGTACAGGAAGCGGAAGATTTCTGCCGTCCAGCAAGGTTGGCCTCCTCCCAAGAGACCTCCTGTCCATCGTCAAGCTGGACCAGCGCCTCAGGACCTACGACCTGCTGCACGAAGGATGCCCACACGGTCAACGAACCCCTTTACTAGGACTGCGACCATCAAGAGAGGTTCCATGGAACGGACAGACTGGTGCAGGGAAGTTGCTGCCTTCATGAACAAGTTTTGTATACATTCTCTTATTCTATCCCACCCTCTTCAATAAAATCGAACCAAACTGGTTTGAAATTCCCCATTGTATATACTGTGTAAACATTTTGAGGGGAAGGGGTGAGCCACTGAAAAAAAAACGGCATACTGTTGTTTTATAAATTTTTGAAGGGGATATGTAGTGAATAGGAAAAAAAATACATACTAACTACAGATAACAACTAACTAACCAACATACTAACTTCACAAAACATAACACATGTGCATTATGAATTGGGGGAGAGCAGCTACAAACAGTCAAGAAATTCCATGCTGTGCAATTATGTTGACACTTTTAACTAAAATATATTTTATAGGGCGCAGTTGACCAGCCCAGTATCCGCAATTCTGCAAATCCACTGTTTGATGGTGTCACCTGGACCCTTCGGGGTTAGTTTTGTGAAATGGGAGTGGCCTTTTTCCCCCACACAACGTGTGGAAGGTTTTTTTGGCTTTGCCACCCATTATGTAAAAAGTCAGACCAGCACGCGTTTTCAATTAGTTAACTGAAGCCGTTCAAACCTCAGTTACCTAATTTTTTTTCGAGGGAGACCAGTGTAAGGTATACATAAGATTCGATTCACAAAAATCGAACTTTTCAGTGAATGAATTAAAGAAGCTGCTTGAGATATGCTAATTTTGGCATACGCGCTTGGTATAAATACCATGCAGCTTGATTAAAGCGAAGAAGGGGTTGAAAAAAGTTTTGTTAAGGTTGATAGATAAGCGAGTTAAGGGAGCTACGAGGAAAGCAGCTCCAGGTGCTATCCTGCGCTAGTGCTTAGGGGGCCCAAAGTTTACGTGGCAGTACTGCTGGTTTGACTCTCTGCTGCTTTGTGAGTATTTGCAAAGTGTATTTCTATTGAATGTTAATATATATATATTCCGTACAAGTAGTACGTATGCTTATTGCTGTAAAAGCAAATTCTATATGTGCAACGAATTCAATAAACATTGTTTCACGTATAAACTGTGTTTGTATCAAATTCATTTAGAGTGCCACTTCAAATTATATACACCCAAGTCTGAGTAGAAGTGAGCTATTCTCTATAAACCACTTAAGTAAGTCGAAAGGGGTTGGAATGTAAATATTATATATATATATGTCCATTTGTAAAAACAGTGTTTAGTTCTTTTTTTTTTGTTCGCATGTTTTGTATTCATGATTTTGTAATATTATTTGACTTAAAAAATGAAAATAACAGTATTGTAGAACATTTATTCTATCCCCGAATAAAAGTTATTCTTATGACGTAATGGGCTGATACTGTAAAACATTTAATTATATTTCTGCTTCAGAGCATGTTAATTTACCACGTGAATAGAAATATAAGATGTTATCGCAGGTCTCTACTCTTGGATATATCTGAATCTTTTGAATTATGGACGTACGTTGTTGAACCTTCAGCAAAATTTTCTTTTAATCTGTATATTTATCATACATATCCTCATTTTTACTATAATAAATTTATTCTTATAACGAATAACAATGCATTACAGATTTCTATACTCAATGAATCTGATTACTAGGATATTACGTGAAGGTATTCAAATCATTTAGCAGCATAATTGCTTTATTTCCTGCATGTTGTAACTTTCTCTTGTTTGATCTCTGACCCGACGTCATTACTAACAAACCAAAGGCACGCATGCCAGCGGTGATACAAAAAAACAATTTTGCTGCCCCTTAAAGACCAGTATTTCCTTACTTAAATTTGGAAGAATTTAAAAATGCAATTGATACATTTTCACAGCAATTCTACATGGAAATAAATCATTGCGGATTGGATAAATAATCTGTAATCAACTGAGCTCGAGCGATTATCAGATATAATTAATAAACACCAAAAACGTGAATGTAATAATCTGAATACCTAAGCCGAAGATTTCATTTCGTACACAACACAACAAAAACAAAACAACTCTATAAATAGTTGTTGTGACCATCTTTTACGCATGCAAAACTTTATTATCCGACATGAACGTTACAAAACTAACTCTTCTACATAGTGACTAAATTTGAGCCTCATATAAATATTTGACATCCATTATTCGACAACGACAATGAGGTAAACAATTCTGTCACTTTTATTGTGTGTTTTTATGTAAAACACATTAATGTGTATTTTAATTTTGTTCTTTTTTTAATAGTTCTTTTAGTTCTTTTTTTATAGTGTATATATACGATGAAAATCTGCTATAAATATTAGTAATCTTAAACAAAAATTTTGCTTTTTTTCTACTAATAAATCAGCAGATACACCAGAACTTCAGAAAGTATTGCTTTTTAGTTTTTTTCACACAAACAAGCAAACAAAAAGTTTAGTCGTGCCCATTCCTGAATTTCCATAGCAAAGACTCATAACATATCTTAGCTCTAGCATCAATTTTTATTCCTGTACTATAAGCCCTCTAAAGAAATTTAAATTCATCACTCGCTTTTTATAGGTATTTTTCACTTATTATTTCATTGTACAGCAAAAAAGGGGGGAATTTTACAACTGATATAATTATTTTGCCATTGATCTAGTGTTAAGTATAATGTAATTACTGTAATACAAACGTAAATATCTGTAAATTCGTAAAATAAAAAGTCGTTGTAAGAACGTTGCATTCCATAACTAAATTTTTCTTCCGGTAATTTGTATTTCATTTTTGCTAATTCAATGCTTTAGAAGTAAGTCGTATTTGCACAACATCTCAGCTTTGCTATTCTAATCGCTACACAGAGGTAATTCATGCTGAAATACCATCAGCCTGAAAGGAGTAATTATCTCCTTCCGACAGATAGAAAGTGGCCTTTTAACATCCACGCCGAGACAAGAAAAGTGAAGGAAGTAAAATCTTAATCGAAAATTCCTAGCCACGGACCTGTTCGTGTTTGGAATCAGCTTCATGCAATCAGTAAAGCAAACTAAAACTCTGAGGGTAGTAACTGATAGTACGTACAGATTGAGAATAAATTCTAAACCGTTAAGCAGTTAAAGTGTGAGATTGCAAGGCAAGAAAAACAAGTTTAGTGAACTTCAGAGTTACTTCTGAGAAGTTCTTAAACTGAATTAGGTTTCTAAAAAGAAGCTATTTATTCTTTAATAGGGACTTATTTGTATAAGTAATTAAATGCGGACTTTAAATGTAAACTATCAGTTTGTTTGGTTTAAAACTTGAGAATCCTTATAAAAGACTAAAAGTGGAAGTTTTTAAATGTTAAATCTCGCTCAATCTCCCCGATCTAAAGTTTAAGAATAAACAGTTTGGGATTAAAAATTTCTTAAATACACCCGAAAGAAAATTTTATATATGATATTCTACTGAGAAAACATCCAAGATAAAACTCTCCTTTATTACTGAATTAATAAACAAAGCAGAATATTTATTACGTCATACTAGCATTTTATTTTTTATTACAGTTTTTAACTATACTATTTTAATTTTAGTGGAATTATTAAAAAAATAAAAAAATAAGTTGCGATAAATTTTGAAACTTGTTTTAGAATCAGAAAATATGTAAAGGGATTTTTTTTGCATTTGAATAAGATAATATTACTGGTGAAATGACACTATTTGAATCTTACTTAAATCTTAAAATAATACGAAAAATATTTTTAGTAAATAGTTAAAACTACACAGTTTGCGAAAATTTATTTACTTCTTTCTTTTTGTCGCATATTGTTGCAAAACTGTCGAATAAAAGTATATTTTGCAGATTTTCTAAAATGATATATGTGGAAGAGGTCCGCAACTTATATGTGGGATAACTTTTATGGGAAATTTCTTTTGCAAACATATTTCAATGTTATCACTTTCATAAGGTAAAATGCTCTCATTTCTGAAAAAGGCAATAACATTTATCAACACACAGAAGTTAAATTGTCTTATACTTCTTTGCTGTTCGAGATAAAGTAGATCATATTCTGTCTGTAATTTAGCTTTTCTTTCTAGGAAAATATTTGAATTAAATTGAGTGTTAATGCTTGAAACACTAATGTTTTGAGCGTGTCAATCATGATTTAGCACTGATGCTTATAGGACTTTATGTACTGAAATAATAAAATGAACTTCAAGTTATATAAATAATAAAATTCCATAAATTTAATTACGAATACATCACACAAGGACCTTATATTATTAGGATATTACCTTATTTAAATTATATGCAGCACTTTTTATTTTCCAATTTGCTCATCATGAAAGTTATTAGAACAATAATTTTGTTCTTCTGCAAAAATGACAAAATATTCCAGTGAAATTTTTTTATGTCATATTTTGTAAAACGATGACAATTAAAATTAATTCACAATAAATTTATCCTGCATCTTACTTTAGGTTACTATTCCTAAGTACACATATCTAATATCTAACTAAAAAAAGTATATCCTTAATAGCCAATATATATTAGAAATATCTTGACTGTCTAGAGTCTAGACCCTTTCATCTTTTGATATGAAGGACATCAATGATATCATATAGGAATATCCCCTAAATTCAATAAAAACAGATATCTCTTCTATGTACAGAAACAGTTAACTCATTTTGATGTTTTGTATTCTGTACCAAAGTTCATAAGAAGTTCAACATCTGCCTATTATGGATATCAGAAATATAAGATCTATTCTATAGTCAGTAAAAATATACATTAATTGTATAAATAGAATTTTTTGCCATGTAACCTATTCCATAACTACAACTGAATTATCTGCAGATGTATGTACTTTTCAATCTGATTAATTGTAATATAAAAAAATCCTGCATAAATACAGTTGAATTCCGTGACATGTTCATTTCATTGCTTTTGATTTATTATAACAATTATCAAAAATATTTTACATCCTTACAGTTAAGTATGAGAGATTTGCTTTTTCTGTTTCTTCTTGCCTAATATCAAGATATAAAAAGTTGTTGTTAAATATGAAATGGTGGTTTGTTTTATTGCTTCTAATATATCATCTTAAAATAAAAAATAATGCTAAATAATAAAATTCAAATTTGCAGGACAAGGTTATTCTATTTCACAATGAAGAACGGTGAAAGGGAATAAAAGTATAGTGAATACAGCAAGTGTTGGAATTTTTATTTTTAAAAACATAACTTGTGCCCATAAATTATAATAACATAGACTTTTTATTAATATGAAAACACTTTTAGACATTGATTTGGTTTTTAGGAGCAATATTCTATTACTAAAATTGTATGCAGTACTATGTAACTTTATAGATAAGTATTCCATATGCTTGAGATGCTTGCGTTATTTTTTTTTATGAAATCACTGAACACACATCAAAGTATTGTGAATATATCAAGAAAATAGATTTTAATTTTTAAACGAATAACTTTGGCAAAAACAGTAATAACTAAAAACTTCAATATACATAAACAATTTATTTATTCAATGTTTTGGTTTTAAAGAACAAATTAATACAGCTTCAGTTATACGCAGAATAATTTTACACTATAACAATGCATGAAATTACAAACTTTAAAAGAATACCATATTTTATTTTAACAATCCGTTGTTATGCAACTCTAAAATTTGAAAGGAACTAAACAACACAGAGTAATATGTCACAACACATTATCTGGAAAGTTTGACACTGGATTACAATCAGAATACCCCTAAAAACACCCCACCAGTGCTTTCTGAGCATTAAGCAATCTTTTCTGCCCTCTCAGCGTATCAGGCTATATAGCATAACTTGGTGCATTCCCAAGGGATGTTAAGAGTATAAGCTTTCCACCATAGCTCTAAAAATCATGTTATGTATTCGGGGGTAGTAGGTGTTTCAGTGAAATTCAGCTAAAAGCTTGGTGAAGCGTAACACCCCTTAGCGATTGCCCTTCTTAAATTATATTCATTGTATTGGGTCTACTGCTTCCATTTTTTTTTAAGGAAAGTAACAGGGACGGATATATATATATATATATATATATATATATATATATATATATATATATATATATATATATATACTTATGTATATACAGTAAAACCTCTCTAGCCAGCCATATTTTATTCAGAAACGATTGACGACCCCATAGAGCCAATGTTATGAAAGAAACCCTTTTCCACGGCCACACCTCGAAACGGTCATTTCTTTTTGGAACCATTACTGACCACCATAGAAAAATTTATATACGTGCAAGCTAAATACCCGTGCTACGCTACGGAGTACAGTTTAGAATAATTACAATGAAAAAATAATGAAATTGGTTTTTAGAGGATTTCCTCATTAACAATATTTTTTGTTTCTTTATTGGGTGGAACTAATATTACCAGGCTCGTCTGCGAACTTACGTGTGAGCAAGCTACGTAAAACTGACCGTGGGGGAAGCAATTTTCTCTTCATTCTATGCCAGCGTATTTCAAAGTGTGGCCTTGAGACTTATTTATCATCATGGCAAAGCATACTTTGAGGGGAAATTACAGTTTTATGTATAGGTTTAATTTAATATCCATAAAACATACTATTTTGAATTAAATTCTTAAAAAACTTCTATCTCAATTTGTCCAGTGATTAAATTTTATCTTTTACCATATTTTAGTATTATTTTGTCAATTTATTTCGCCGTTATGTACGGGACGCAAAATTAATTTAAAATATCACAAAAAGTAAAGAAATCACGTGATCAGCATTTAATCAATTAAATTCTAAAAATTAATATTTAAAAATTCACCAAAAGTCCGAAAATGGAGGTAAAGATTCAAAAAAGATTTCATTTTAAAGGAATTTTTATGGTCTTTCTCGTGATATATATTTTATAACCCTCAGATTATTATTTTAAATGCAAACTTTATAAGAGTTACAAAAACAGTTTAAAAATTTAATTTAAGAAATTCTAAGAAGAATTTTTCAAAAACGCTTCTTAGTGCACCACTACACTATTGCACCACTACGTTATCTGTCAATCTGTTCGTCAATCAGTCAGTCACGAAACTGTTTTATACACACACACACACACACACACACACACACACATATATATATATATATATATATATATATATATATATATATATATATATATATATATATATTATATATCATTAATGGTTTCTCTCCATTTTATCCTCCAGTGATTACTTACGTTTTACTCGGCTTTAATCGGAAATACATATTTTTATTTCCCATTACTAAAATTCCAGTCGGATAAAGGATTTTCTCACTGCAACATCCTATATTACAAAAGAATGGATGAATATCTATCCACTGTTATTGAAAACCCGGGATTAATATTTTAGTGTATACCAATATTTTAGGATTTATTCTTTCGCGCGTCTGGTAACAATAATATTCATCCTCCTTTTCATCAGGCCTGTAAATTCTTTCCACCCTAAAGAATGACAGCCCGCAGACGATGACATAAATTGCCCATTCAGTCACAGCCCCTTATTAAAGACCGAAAGATTCAGTATTGACTGCTCCGGTTATTATTCTGACATACGAGGTATTGAGACGTGTTCATTGCATACGCCAAGAGCCACATTCAATTCTATGAAGAAATAACTCTCAGGGGGGATGATATACACACTTGCATTATGCGATAAACCCGGCTCTATATTTTTTTTACATCTTAATGCTTTTATATGAAATAAGTAAATGAATACACAAAGAATGTGTTAGGTAGGTTTTATATCCTTGAACCTCAAATATATATACTATATATATATACTAGCTGAAAACTCGCACTTCGCTAAGGAGTACATTCAAATTAAATACAACGGTCGATGTATGCAATTATTGCCAAATATATATATATATATATATATATATATATATATTTATAATAAATGCGACGATCAATATATACAATTGACGTAGAAAAACGTATATATATTTATAAAAAATCGTAAGGGATATTTTTATAGATAAAATAATTTCCAATCGTCTGCCGCATTAGCAAGAAAAGAAATATTTTTTGTCTATTTAGTTGTTACGCATGTGACGATAAATTTATTTAAAGTACCACAAAAAGAAATCACGTGATCAGCATTTAATAAATTAAATTCTAAAATTTAATCTTTAAAAATTCACCATAAATCAGAAGATTTGAAAAAGATTTCATTTTAAAGGAATTTTTATGATCTTTCTAGTGATATATATTTTATAACTCTCAAATTATTATTTTAAATGCAAACTTTAAAAAAAAGTTACTAAAACAGCTTAAAAATTTAATGTGAAAAAATCTAAGAAGAATTTTTCAAAAATCTTTCTTAGTACACCCCTACACTATAAGAAGAATTGCCATGCAAAATTTCAGCCCTTTAGGTCCAGCGGTTTGGTCTGTGCGTTGTATGTTAGTCAGTCAGTCAGTCAATCAGTTTATTGATTAAAACTTCTTCATTTAAAAAAAAATTTCTTTGCTATCAGTTTACTTAACAAAACTGAGTATAATTCCTTCGCTTTTGTTGAGGATCATAGCTAATTTTAAATATGCTTTAAAATTAGCTATCAAAATCAGTCTTTTTATGCCATACTTTCTTACACACATACACACACACACACACACACATATATATATATATATATATATATATATATAATGATATAGAAAGGATATATGTAGATTAATATTTGGATTTTAAAATCTAACTCTGAGCTTAGATGAATTTAATGTCTAATGTTTTTAAAGTTAATAATTGTTACCCAAAATTAAAATTTTGCATGACCTATCCCTAATTTTACTTGATGAAATATCTAAATGTCTTTATGAATATAATTATTTCTCTCCACGGATTTCTAGAGTAGAGAATAGAAAGACATTTACGAATTTCTGTTATTTTTCAATATACGTTTTTGTTTAACAACATTTTTATCTATATTTTTAATGACGAAATGCATTGAATAATGAACAATACATATACATTTTTAATGACAAAATTTCAAGGTTAATTTTTTGCCATTATATTTTAGCTATCATCATATAATTTAACTATCATCAATTAATAGCTGTATGGCAATATTCCACTAATTGACTTGAATTAAATATTAAAATTTAAATAGACCTCTAATGATTACATTTATTTTGTGTTAGTTACATGTATATGTAACATGCATAAAAAATAATCAGAGGAACCTAAATTTTAGCAAATAAAGTTTTAATGATTTAATATTTGGCACTCTAGATATCAAAATTTAAATAGCCACTTTTGAAACTTTCTATTCTTCTACAAGAATGAAATTATTAAAACATGATATATAAACACATACACACACACACACATACACATAGATATATATATATAAATATATATATATATATATATATATATATATATATATATATATATATATATATATATATATATATATATATATATATATATATATATATATATATATATATATAAAAGAGCTTGTCTGTTTGTTTGTCCGCTATAGAATCATAGACTGTTTCACCCACCGGGACCAAATTCGGCACAGTTAATGTTTTGGACCCGAGAAACTTAAATCAGGAAAAACGAAATTTGGGGCTCAATTAGTTTTTTTAAATTAAGTTTTTAATGTTTTTTGTGCCCGATAGAGGTACGTCTACCCCCTGTGGATTCCCCTCGACCAGCTGCGTTAAGAGGGGTGGTTTGAGGATGACGGAGGGGGGGGGGGCTCAAATTCCAATGCGCGGGAGAAAGAGGGTTGGGAATGACCTTAAAATCAGACGAAGGTCCGCAGGCTCAAAGTTTCTTTCTTTCTTATTGTTTGTATATCATTTCAGTAGAAACGTGCTAAGCGCATTCTGTCTGGCCAGATGAACATGAAGAGCGGGAGTGCAGCCCAGTATTTTTTTGATGGAATGCATGAAATATTTTATATCTATATATCTACCCGGGCAACGCCGGGCAATAATGCTAGTATATATATATATATATATATATATATATATATATATATATATATATATATATATATAAAATAAATTTTAAACACAAAAAAAATTCAAAACTACCCCAAAAAAATGTTAAAATTCAAGTAGAATATCCTGTTTTTCCTAGTTTCCAAATTTTTCGTAGAATAAATACATTTCAAAAGAAATAAAAAATATATTAGTTACTCCCTAACTTATTAGCTAGGAACCGAGAGCTTATCACTACTTTTAAATATTACTTTTGTCATTCTTTAGCTTTAATATTGTGTATTTTATATACCTGAAACTTTTCTTCATACATACCACGTATAATTTCCCAATGGTGGGCTTTAAAAAAGTTATAACCCCTAGAGTATCATACCGTACTGATATTTCATAGCATATCCCGTGATATATGTCCTCACTTTCTAGGGAAATCTGCACTATGCATATTGCCCTATATATTTTACTGCTTTTTTTTAAATAGAGCAGTAACGCGGCCGGGATATTAAAAAGCAAAGCATGATTTAAAGCGGGGTCTCTCTCACAACCGTCGTTTAGAGAAAAGTTGACAGGATACAAAAAAAAATCAAAAAAATCAACGCCATTCGCGAAAGGCCTCTAGAAGTATCATTTTTTCAGTTCTAATTTAGTGTATTATTTATTTTTCAGGAAATTACAAAACTTTTTAAATAATTTATTTAATTTTTTTTACATTAGAAATTTTTTAAAACATTTCTGTTTTACAAAAATGTAAGTTTTAAAAAATAAAAATATTTAGTCTACTATATTAGAAAATATTGTATGTTTTTCCGAAACTTTATTAAAGAAATATCAAAAAGTTTAAGCGCTTATACTAAGACATATTAACAATATTCTTATGTTTTTTTAATAAATGCTTCAAAATATATTCTTGTACAATATAAATAAGTTTATGGAAGTAATATTCACCTGTTCAATATAAGATTAAGGCAAAATAATATAGCTACTTAACGCTGATGTAAAGCATTCTGATATTATTTAGCTGTAATTAAGCCTGATATTTTGCTATTAATAGATTATTTTTCTCTTATAACAGGCTTTTTTGTAGAAAATTTTGGTAGCATGTAATTATTAAAATGAATATATTAATTCTGATAGATTACACTCTAAACATTTTAATATAATTTGTGAAAAATGTAATACCCTTGTAATATTCATTTAATTAACTTTGATACTATTATACTGTTAGAAAAACTATATATAAGGGATTTTAGGAGAAGACATAAAAGCTGATCCTTTTTTCTTAACAACTGTGTCTTTCGACGACTGTAGCTGTATGTTCAGAATGCCGTAATTATTATGCAATGAATCGTGGCATTTAACTACATGCATCATACATACGTATATTATGTAAAGTTCACAGGGTTTCATGGTCATCATAAGCGAAAAAAAATTCTCATATTACCGACATACAAATTTTGGATTAAAACATATAGGTGATAGACGTCACTGCTAAATAAATGAACGATTATTTCCTAAACCATTTTCAGAATTAAAAGTAAACTTAAGCAGTAGTAACTTGTATAATTAAACCACAGTTATATATAATCAGGCCAATTAAAATATTAATAAACGCAATCAACGCTGCGGGCGATTGTATCTCATGTCTTGGACTTTCTGCCTACTGCTCTGTATTTTTTTCTTCTACTCCAATCATGCATTTAGTAGGTTGATATTGGTCAATACCCTGAGTGGCAAGCTTACGAGGGATTTTCATTTTCTTCAACACTAAAAAATAAAAACAGACATTCAGACTGGAAAACTCAACATTTTTTCCCTTTGAGAACTTTATACAGTTTCTCCTAAGAGATCTGCAAGGTTCTTTAGCTGTTCAACAGTTCATATCATACTTATATTACAAGGATGTGTTTTAGCACCCTGCACTCCCTTTTTTGCATAACTATGTCATAAATATTTAATCTTAATATAGACAACTGGAAGAATTTACGAATCCACTTCACAAACTTAAAAATAATTAAGATCAGTTATAAAAAAATTTCCATAGATAAGATCATTTAATAATTTCTGTTTAATCTATAAATGGTTACAAAGCATAAGAATAAAAGCAGTTTCAACAATTCATACGTGAAATATACTATGACACATTTATTGGTTTAAAAAGTGTATACATGTTTAATGATATCAGAGCTGTATATATATAAGAAGTATATATAAGAAGACAATATAATAAAAGTAAACACTTAAACGAACACAATGTATGCACTATTAAAATGATTACAGAATTTTCTCGTTCAGTAAAAACATTCTCCCCGAATCAAGACTGGCTTGCCATGTACTGGTTATACAGACCCTGATTCACTTTTGCCTTAAATAATATATTTTTCTCTTGTTTCAGTTGCCTAGCTGTTCGCGTAGTGTTATTAAATATTTTCGTCTGTAGAAAATATTTATTTCAGAGTATGTAATTTTTCCTGTTAGCCGTCTTAAGTGATATTGATCTTCAAATTAAAGCATAATTTTTCTTTTATTTTAGACACTTTAATATAAACTGTTTACTGAAATATAAAAAAAAATGTTTCATCTTTGTTACGAGCATTTTATGTTGCATAAATTATCAACATATCGCCACAAAGTGCTCAAAAATTATTTTATTGCTTTTAGTTTTTGTAGTCTCCCTGAGGGAATTTCCTTTAATTTACATAGAGCAGGAACTTTAAGTATACTTTTTTTATTTCTTGAAATTATTACAACCATTTTAAAAGTGTGATCATAGATTTCTTATCTTCATAATACTGTATTAGTGAACGTCGAAACATTTTGGTGGCGCCACTAGTATATTAACGCTTTTGTGCAGCTGGGATGCCTAAAGTGTCAATCACTTGGGTCAAATATCAGGATATAGAATGAATGCCAGCGCAGTTGACTACTATGCCATCAATACTTCTGTTGTGATTTACTCAAATGACACAAGTTCGTATAAAAGTTATAGTTAAAAAACTCAAAATTTAAGTTTAAAATATTAATTTACGTCAAAGTCTGTACCTTATACAACTTCATTTTAATGAGAAGTTTCTATCATTTTATTTATTTATTTGTAAATCATCAGACTTCAGGGTTATAACTACAATTTTCAATAATTAGATTGTTTTCTTTTAAATAGAAATTTGTTTAAAAGAGAAAATTGCAATAATTTTTCATAAAAATCAAAATTCTGAGACTAAGAACTAAATTTACATAATAAAACTTATTTTTACCGCTATGCACCAAAGTTCTAAATTGAAAAATTCATATTATTCAAGCCTTGAAAAACAATCAAAATTTGAACGTAAAAAATAACGTAAAAGATATCTATAATCCGAATGCAGCAGGGAAATTAACAGTAAAAAAAGTCAATACATAGGTTTCGATACCTTTTCGTTGGTAGCAATTTCCTATTTCATGTTGATAACTTTGCAGTGTAACCATACGCGTTTCCTACTACTTAGTGATATTCTATTATTTTCTTTAATCTGCATAATTGATTTATATCTCTCGGCTTTCACGAAAAATGATAAGATTTGAAAATGGCTTATTCTTCCAATTATCACGCCAAGTATTTTATCTTTGCGAAAATAGTTTAAAGGCAAACTAAAATTACGTATTAAACTAAAATAAGATGAAGATGAAGTCGAAATAAGCATCATTCATATTTAATGGTGCAAAAAGTACCATTCGGTTATATACTTCTTAATAGATTAAAGTTTAAGAAAGTCGGTCAATACAATAGCTTCTGAATACCATTTAATGTTTTATTACATATACATTTACCTGTGAATATGATTAATTAACATGTGTTGAATTATGTTAATTATTGAATTCGGCATTTACAAATATGCTATTTTCCCTAATTATTAATTTAAGAATTACTCATATGTCAAAAGATAAATCTTCAAATTGAGTCGTCATTACCAGTTTCAAAATAGCTGCTTACACTAACAAATCTACATTTAATGACCCATGTATAAATCTTCATAGAATATTGTCTTCATTAATAAGTCAGAATTTCGTATCACTTTCCCGTTACATGCAAAATCGGGGCACTCCAATAATTAATTTCCAGTCACCACAAATTTTTTATTAAAATGAAAATCAAATTCTAAAATGATAAAGAAATAATTTGTGTTTGGTAAAGTTTACGGAAAACGTAATTTAGTTTTAGCCTTTTTTTTGAATCGGTAATAATGACAACTTTAGTTTTGAGAAAGGTCACAATATCTACAATTTACAAAACAAACAAACATGTAGCTCTTGTTACGCAATAAAAAATGTGTGCATAATGTGCTTTATTCTTTTTTATGAAATTAATTATAACTTTTAATAAATATTCTCACTAAATTTACTGTGCACTAATAATAAAATCATATAATCAGAAATTCCTAGTGACTGTAATATTAATAAATATTACTATTCTGAAAATTCAGGAAGTTTTCCAAGAAATTTTTTATATCGTAAGGATGTAGTGTACCTGTTATTATTTGCTTGAGATCAATATCAGGGAAATGATATTTTTTCTTTATATTTGACATATTAAACACAAAAATGCGAGTGTATTTGTCTCTAACCCAATCCAACAAAAATGACAACTAATAAGGTAATATCTTTAAAAGTAAGGAACCCGGTATCAGTTAAAATAGGTTTCGTTAAAATTGTACAATAGTCTTTATAGTTTTAGGTTTCTTGTTCTTGTTGTACTCCATAATACATTCTTCATTTAGACTGCAGACAGTAAAGAGGAGATCATTTCAGATTTCATTGGTGTCATCTGTCGTTGAATCTTACGTTTCTTGGAAAATTACATAAAAACTTTAAATTTGCGCTTAAAGAGACAACTAATATAACCCTTGCCTTGATTTCGATTAAACTTGCCCATTCGTCTCTACATATTTATAGCTAACGTATTCTGAAAAAAATATGGCACTATAACATGCTAAATTTTGTTCTTTTGAAATTCAAGGAAACAACCAGCTGATTTTAATTTTTGAATAACTAGTAACACGAATTGTTTCAAGTATTTAATAAAGACATCTCAAAATCAGCCCTCATATATTTGCTACATTGAAATTAACTTCATACATTGAAACTCTTCATATATTCAACATTGTAATTACCTTCATGGAATTCTTCATACTCATCAACAGTTGTAGCCAGGAGATTCACATTAGGTCTAAGATGTGTTTATAAAGCATATTAAGGAAATCATGCCTAAGAAAATTTAAGCTAGAGCTTCCAACTAATTGACGAACTCAACACATTTTCGTCGTATAAAGCGTCTTAAGAGACTTTTCTGCGTATCATAGTACTAACTTCCATTGCTTCAATCAGCATGGAACAAAAAGTTTTTCATCGGAAAGGATAAAGATGGTAGGCACATACAGGGAGGGAGGATTACTCTTTATAATGCAAAACGCAATTACGTAAACCTGGCGTTGTGTCTCCCGAGCTTTTCCTCCTTTATTTTCTGCGACTAAACCACCCCCAAACAATCTTTCCCGACCCCATGCTAAATCCATCTTCTTTGCAATACAGAGCCCGACATTTGCTGTATGATAAAGGGATATAAACTTTCAAATTTTCGATTCCGCATTTTCTATTGTAAAGAGCGGGAGTTAAATGCAGCAAAGAGGGGACGATATGAGAAACGGTGTTTATTCTTTCTAAAGTTTGCTAAAGAAAAGAACCTGCAGTGTTTTATGGATCGTGAACGTCCTAGACTTGCAAAATGTTGGATGTTGTACTGAGGGATATTCTGGAATAATATATTTAAATTTTGATCACAGCTTGTATCCTCAAATTTGATGTTTCTTTATAAAAAGGTGGATAGTTGAGATCTATAGCTGAAAATTCTTTTTTTTATTTTATTTTATGTCAGTCTATATTTAATGGAGTTTTTTTATCTGCAGTTCATCTATGTAAATATATTTGTATGAGGTTAAAGTGATCATTACAAACAAGACTGAATCAAATAACTTGATTGGAAATTTCCTAATAATTGTTATGAAATCATGAGTTTATATCTCATAAAAAACTTTGATTATTTTGTATCAAAATTGCACATTTATTCTATTTATTCGTTTTTAGGAGAGTAAAAAATGCTATTTTCCAACACCTTTTGCTTTTAAAACATGAAATTAAACATGAAAACTATTTTATTTTTTCTTTCAAAATCGTAACTTTACATTACAATAAACTGTAACTTTACATTACAAAAATGTCCAAACGATAATATTGTAAAAGAAAATAGAATTTAATTTGTTTGTTTTTATGAGAAAATTCACAATGCCGCGTGGAAGAGAATTATCTGAACTAGAAGTTCGAAAAATTTGGTTTTATAAGGGCTCTGGAAAATCGGAACGTGAAATAACTAAGATACTTAAACGTTCTAAAACTGCTATTCATAACGTTTTAAGTAAAAGAGATTTTTATGGAAAATATAAAAGATCTGGCAGAAAGAGTAAATTATCAGTTCGCGATAATAGACGAATTTTCAAGCTTGCAACGAAACAGAACTTGACTTCTCGTAAAATTACACAGCAGACAAGTAAAACTATTTCATATATGACAGTCTGGTGCACTTTAAGATCAAAATCAAATGTTGCTCTTCGGAAATTAAGAAGAAAACCAAGACTGTTAATGCATCATAAAGAAGGAAGGCTGAAGTGGGCAAAGGAAGTCGGGTCAATCCATTTCAAATCACCAAGGAGGTGTTGCTCGACAATTTTAATTTTCCTAATTTTTTAACCAAGTTTCCTTCATGCTTTTATGAGTTTAAAAACATGATTTAAATTTTTTTTGACGTTATAATTTTTTTTGGCGGCCATTTTTATTCAGCTTCGGAGTCATTTTTTGGTGAAAATGGTAATTCACGGAAAATGCTATACCTACTTTATTTTTGTACCTAGAAAAGATGAATAAAAAACTAAAATGTTCAGCATAAAATTGTCTACATATTAGATTATTAGAGAATTGCATTAGATTTAAGGATCTAGGCCAAAAAACTGTTTAAAAACGTTAGAAATAAAAGGTCAAACACCACATTTCGCTTCCCTTATTTTTTATGAAGGATATGCGACTCACCTTAAATATTTTTTTCTTGAACAAATCTCTCATAGGGCTACTTGTTGTAAAAATTTCAATCTTGAAAACCTTTTCTTTTTTTTGTACAGCTTATCAAAAACCGTATTAAGCCTGTTTTAGGCAGTTTTCACTACTCAATATCTCAAAAGGGACTGAGTATAAAATTCTAAAATCTTAGGATAATAAACATCTTTATAATATGAAGCTACCATATAAATTTTATGAGTGATACTTGACTGGTGTTTGAATTACACTTCACTAAAAATGCCCAAAAACTCTGTATATTTCCCTTCAGTCCAGAGAAAGGAAGTTTTAACTTTTCTTTGTATGATGCTTTCTATTTTTTTAAAAATTATCCAAGATTGTTCTTTAATCTTAATATACTAAAACCTACATGAATAAATTGTATCCCTTAGGTTTTATTACAATTAAAAGAACATCAACATAGAAAGTATTAAAAATAGTAGTATGATTTTATTTTGTTCATCCCCTTAAAAATTTTTTATAAAAATACGTGAATGTCTTTTCTTTTAGTAACTTACATCTTTGCATTTTAAAATCTATTTACAGTATTAAACAGTGAGGAAATTTCATTGAATATATTTTCTAAGTTATTGAATGTTCGTCCAGAAATAGTTGCCAGTTCAATCGGGGTCAATTTGCATAGGACTGTAGTGACAGGATTCCAAATACTATCATTTTTTGATAAATTAAATGTAGTTGCAGGTCCTGATGAATGAAGATAAAGGCACTAAAATGTCACTGTACTCTCCTCTTTTATCTTTAACTTTACCGATCCCCATTCATCGTGATAAATGCATGCCATGCTGTCGTTATCGTCAAAGGATGAGGTTTTTGTAAACTCAATTGAGATTTTGAAATCCTCAAAACTGTAGCATTTAAAAGTAGTTTAGCATCTAATCTGATTTTCTCTTATGGGTACATAAATATGATAACCTCGAGTTCCTGGGATTGGTACATAACATTCAATTTTTTTTAATTAAAGATTCTTTTGCATTATTTCCTCTGTCGAGATAAGAATATAATTTATCCCTAATATTTCCACTGAAAAAAAAAACATAAATGTATTTTGTGGTGTGAGTATTTGATCACTGTAAGGTTTTTAAAGACTGGCTCTTGTTACTTCCCGCTTCGTGGTTCCACCTATACCACCGCAAGAATTTTTTTCGTGCTATGAGGCAAAAATTTCCATTCTGCTGCTATGCCAAAATCGTGTTTCTGTTGGCAGACATTGAGGAAATTCTTTTTGCTTATGTATTGACTGATGGTACCATCACTAATGTAAATAACCTTCTTTATTCTAGACAGAACATTCACCTCGTGTACAACATATGGTTGAAATGTATACACAGTGGTTTTATCGTGTATAAGGTGGTTACTAATATTACAAATACGAGTACTTTTACAATATATTTGATTTTTGCTTAATATAGCAAACAAAAGGATGTAGTGTAGCCTGTGTATTCGTCCAATGGAATCTTTGAATTTTATCTTGTACCGTAAAAATATAATTCTCTGAGAAGTCCCTAATAAATGTGCATTCAAAATCTGTAAGATTCTCTTTCAGTTCTTTACAGTGTTCAGTTTGGACATTTGATATAAAATGGTGTGATCTTAATGAGATCAGTTTTCCAGAAGAGTTTATAGAAACTCATCACTAAGTAAAAATTGTGTGATAAGATCAGCTCTACCTGTCTTCACCCACTGTTTGAAACTTATTTAATCAGACAAGTTACCAATATCATTCATTAAGACTTCAAGAAGTACTTCTGGTCCAGGATATTCCAAGCACTTATTCATCATGCAGGTTTCACTCTCAATGTCGCACAAGAAGTCTAACAAAGTCCGGTAATTGGTGTTTAATTTTGCCCTTTCTGTCATCAGTTTAACAATCTGGTGATATTTACACACACTGTGAGTGCCAGATTTTCCAGACAGAACACACCATTTTGGCCGGAGAACACAGGCCATTGAGTACCAATTATATATTCAGGATATCTCTGTTTGTAAAGACTATAAAAAGCTCATTTAAGGGTATTAATACTAACCTTTTTGTTTATATACCTCCACAATGTTAATTTTATCTGAGACACATTTCTTTTTACCCGGAGAGACAACTGTTCTCATCTTGATAAAACTCGATCACACAGTTAACAACTTCTTCACTTATCTTGTGTCCACCTGGTCATTTACAAAGATTTAACAGAATACCTTGCTCCTTAATTGTCTTGTTTGACTTACAAGATACTCAGAAACACCAAAATTTTCCATATTTTTTTTATTGACCATAAATCTGGTAAGAGACAAATGATTTTAATTTGTTTCTTCTTAATTCACCAAGCTGCATTTTTTTTTTAGTTGGTAGATCAAAATTTCATACCCACTTAAACTGATTTAGAGCAGGTCTGGTTTTGTTGTTCCTCTAAATCTTCAATTTCCTTTTTACAGTATTGCAGTTTTATCTGTCTTTTTGTGTAAAGTTGACAATCCCTTTTCTTTATTCAGTTTCGTTATTTTACTGATCGGAGACAACTCCAATGTAACACATATTGATTTCACTTGATTCAAATTATTTTCATCCACAAACTTATTAGAGTCCGGTACTTATATGTTTTAGGGACAAGTTTTAGGGTTAGGTAAAACAAAACATTTATGTTTTTGTTGTCGAAACAAGAACAACAGGCTTTAATACTGATTTAGAAAGCGGCTAGTCCGAAAAAATTAGCACAATTTTTTCACAAACTAAATTTTTTCACAATTTTAATGCTATACCACTCTAAAACCAGTTAAATATCACTCATAAAATTTATATGGTAGCTTTATGTTACAAAGATGTTTATTATCCTAAGTTTTCAGAATTTTTTACTCAGTCCCTTTTGGGATATTGATTTGTGAAAACTGCCAGAAACAGGCTTAACATGATTTTGGTAAGCTGTACAAAAAAAAAAAGGAAAAAGGTTTTCAAGATTGAAATTTTTACAACAAGTAGCCCTATGAGAAATTTGTTCAAGAAAAAAATATTTAAGGTGAGTCTCATTTCCTTCATAAAAAATAAGGGTAGCGAAATGTGGTGTTTGACCCTATATTTCTAACATTTTTAAACATTTTTTTGATCTAGATCCTTAAGTCTAAAAAAGTTTGCTAAAAACTTGAAATATAGACAATTTTATGCTGCACATTTTAGTTTTTTATTCATCTTGATAGCTATAAAAATAAAGCAGCTACAGCATTTTCCGTGAAAAACGTTTTTCACCAAAAAATGACTCCGTAGCTGGTTAAAAATGGCCGCCCCCGAAAAAAATATAAGGTCAAAAGAATTTTTAACCATGTTTTTAAACTCATAAAACTATGAATAAAACTTGGTAAAAAAATTAGGAAAATTAAAAATGTCGAGCAACTTTACCTTGCCAAATTTGGTGATTTGAACCCAGTCATGACCTGGGATGCTGCTTGGAAAAAGACTTGGAAAAATGTTATTTTTTCCGAAGAAAAAAAAATTTAATTTGGATGGCCCGGACGGTAATATTTCCTACTGGCATGATTTACGATCGGAACCTCGGGTTTTCTTCAGTAGACAGATGGGTGGTGGCTCTGTGATGGTGTTGGGAGCTTTTGCATATGATGGGAAATGTGATCTGCAGAAAGTTCTTGGAAAAATGGACTCCATTTGTTATCAACAACTACTTTACCAACACCTTATACCATTTGGCCCATTTCTAAGAGGATCAAACTGGAAATTTCAGCAAGACAATGCGCCATGCCATGTATCTAAATCAACTAAAATATGGTTTCAAAAATAAAAAATCGAGGTCTTAAACTGGCCAAGCCTTAATCCAGACCTGAATCCCACCGAAAACTTGTGGGGCCATTTGGCTCGTCAAGTGTATGCAAATAACTATCAGTATGATTCTGTGTATGAATTGGAACTAGCTATCATGGATGAATGGGACAAAATTCCCAAACATTTGCTCGAAAACCTAATTAATTCAATGAAAAATCGAGTATTTGAAGTTATTCAGAAAAATGGTGGATCAACATCCTATTAGTTTTATTAAAAAAATTTGTTTTAACTAGTGGTCTTATAATTTTGTTACAGATATTTGATTGGAAAAATTTGAAATTGTTGATAAAATAATTAGTATATTTAAATATCTCTTAAAAATAATATACATATATTTTATATTTCATTTACTAACATCAACCTAATTTAATTTAAAAAAAAATATACTATTTATAGTAAAAATCACAATATCCACAGTGGTCTTATAATTTTGTTACACACTGTATATGCTATTCCAAGCAGAACAACCAGGAGTTGGAAGCAGGATTCCAATAAAAATATTGTTAAGAATCATTCTAAATCGGATAGATAGTTTTTGAATTATAAATCTATTATATTATGTTGTTTCTCAATGCGAAAAAATCTCCTTCGTGCTTAAACATTTTGTACAGAAAATACGAATATGTTAAAAAGAAAGTTTAACCCTCTCCCCCAAATAATCCTCATCATGTAAGCATTAGTAAACGAATGCAACGAACTCAGATGTCACTTTTATTGAACGTGCAAATTATTTCAGTCTAAAATTTCAATAGTTAGTGAAGGCGAAGATAAATGTTCATAAACTATCAAAATTGGTAACCTGCATGGAACTTAGGGAAAAAGCATAACAGGAACCCACAACTTCTAAATTACCACAACAGAAAATAAAAGGACAACAACTTTCGAACTACTGAATTTTTCGGACCATAAGATATAAAAATTTTATATAAAAAAATCGACTTATAATTGGAGTGCGTCTTATGGTTCGAAGGTAACATTATAACAAAATGAATATTTAATTATATATAATATATATATATATATATATATATTTACACTGCTGGCCACTGTAAATGCAACACCCTGAAGGAAACATGCAAATAACATGAAATTTACAACATGCATTAGCGGAGGTGAGATATGCAAATGATTAGAATTTCAGTGCAGACGCACATCACGTGCGCCTGTGGCGCCACTTCAAAGCGCTATTTAAGGCTTGGAGATTTCGACGATTTCAAGTTCGGCAATTGTATTTTTCTTGTGGTTTTTTCCAAAAAACGATCAATTATGCCTCGTCGAAAACAGCGATCATCTTTTGATCAAGTATCCGAGTTCGACAGAGGAAGGATAGTGACCTACCGAGATTGTGGATTATCTTTCAGGGAAATCGGTAGTCGTGTTGGACGAAACCAAACAACTGTAATGCGGATATGTGATCGTTGGATGCAGGAGGGTACGACGGACCGGCGTGTTCGATCGCATCCACCTCAGCGCACCACTTCACGTGATGACAGGCAAATTGAGCGTATGGCAGTGACGGATCGCTCAGTCACATCACGAACCATAGCACAGCACATGCAGTCTGTAACGCATCATCCAGTGTCTGCGCGTACCATTCGATGCCGTTTACAGCAGAGTGGTCTGTCCGCAACACGTCCATTGCTTTGTCTACCCTTGACGCAGAACCACAGACGTCTCCGCCGCCAATGGTGCGATGACAGAAGGATGTAGACGGCAGAATGGAATGAAATTGTCTTTACTGACGAGTCACGCTTCTGTCTGCAACACCACGAAGGTCGCATTCGAGTCTGGAGACACCGTGAAGAGAGGACGCTGAACAGCTGCGTTATGCACCGCCACACTGGCCCTTCACCGGGTATTATGGTATGGGGCGGTATTGGATATCACTCTCGCACACCTCTAGTACGCATTGCCGGTACTTTAAACAGCCAGCGCTACATCTCCGAGGTGTTGGAGCCAGTTGTCCTTCCTTATCTTCAGGGCTTGCCCACAGCCATATTTCAACAGGATAATGCGCGACCACACGTGGCACGCATTGTCCAACGGTTCTTCGTCAATCGCCAGATTGAATTGCTTCCCTGGCCGCCTCGCCCTCCGGATCTTTCGCCGATAGAAAACATGTGGTCCATGGTTGCTCTACGATTGACCCAGATTCCATCCCCAGCTGCCACAGCAGATGAACTTTGGCAACGTGTGGAAGCTGCTTGGTCTGCTGTACCCCAAGAACTCATTCAAAGTCTCTTTGAATCAATGCCGAGGCGTGTGGCAACGGTGATCTCCAACACTGGCGGCTACTCTGGCTACTGATCTTGGCAGGAACCACACTTCACAGAAGTATATAAATTTAATCATTTGATACTTGATCAACATGTTATCTACAAAATAAATTTTGTTGTGATATCTCTTGTCTTTCTTGGTGTTGCAATTTGGATGGCCAACAGTGTATTATATATATTACATATATTTATTATATATATTATATATATTTATTATATATATTTATTATATATATTACATATATTTATTATATATATTATATATATTTATTATATATATTACATATATCTATTATATATATTATATATATTTATTATATATATTATATATATTTATTATATATAATATATACAGGGTGTTTCATATTGAATAGGACAAAAAGAAAGCATACGTGTGAACGCTGTAATTATTTTATTTTGATAAATCAAATTTACAGTGAAACTATAGTTATCCAAGTTTCTATCGATGTTCTATGTGTGCCCCTACGGTGACACGACATATACACTGGTGCAAAAAATTAAAAGAATTTGCAAACTTGGTCGATTATCTCTAGAACTACTGTACCGATTTTCATGAAATTTGATATGTACATACATTGATACCATACAAAACAAATAACCATTCAATAATTGTAATACACACAAATGATCGTGCGTAGCACTTGTTGGAGTAGGAAGGTATGAAACAACGGTTGCAGAATAAACAAAAAAAAGGGTTAATAGAAGGGTTAATAGTGGGTATGGTCCCCTCTTACAGATATAAAGGTCTCGAAGCGTGATTTCCTACTTGAAATAAGGCAGTTTATCATTTTCTGTGGCAATTGGTTCCACTCGTTCATCAATGCTGTTTTCATTCCCTGGATGGTTCTCAGAGGGGAGTTGCGAGTTGCAATTGCCCTCCCCAGAGCCTCCCAGACATGGTATATAGGGTTAAGGTCTGAAGATCTGGCTGGCCAATCCATCGGCCAATCCACCGGCGGATATTCTCACTCTCTAGAAATTCGTCGACCAGAAGAGCTCTATGTGGCCTTGCGTTATCGTCCATTAAAATGAACTCAGGGCCAACTGCACCCCTGAAAAGGCGAACATAGGGCTCCAAGACCTCATCCCTATACCTCACACCAGTCACACTGCCTCTTGCAGAGGACATGCAGAGGTGTGCGACCATCCAATATGATGCCTGTCCAGACCATTAAACCTCCTCCGCCATAATGGTCGATTTCGTGGACATTGGGGGGTAGGTAGCGGGTCCCTGGTTCTCTCCATATGAACGTACGACGACAATCGGTGTTTAGGCTGAACCGTGACTCATCAGTGAAGAGAACGGTCGCCTATTGATCCATACTCCAATCTCTATGCTCTCTGCACCATGATAAACGGATTATCCTGTTCGTAGAAGTGAGCGGGGCGCAAACAGCAGGTCCTCTTGCAAACAACCCTGTCTCATGATGTCTTTTAGAAACAGTTACCCTTGATACACGGGTTCCTGTGGCTGCATACAAGTCACGAGAGAGCTGAGAAGCTGTAGCAATCCTGTTACGCCTCGCTATAATCGACAAATGGCGATCTTCTCTGGCCGTCGTGGCTCTTGGACGACCTTGCCCAGGCTTTCTCTCGATGGATCCGGTATCCTGGAACTGTTTCCATAAGTTACACACGACGCTGGGCGTTAAATTGAACTCTCTACAAATTTGGACTTGAGATTGGCCTGCTTCTAGCCTCCTAACAATTCGCCACCTCATTCCATCATCTAAACATTGGTGGTTACTCATTTTTACTGTTACAATTTGAAATTAACCGATTGCTGCAAAATAACACCAAGAAATTCGCCGAGTTGTGCTAGCGAACGAAATGCGTCTTAACTTACGCGCGCTTATAAAGCCTGTTTCTCTACTGGTTTCGTCTACACATACGTGTACGCTTACGTATTTGATGTACAAGATCTGCATTTTTGTCTAGAAGCAGTGGTTTTACATTCAGTTCAGTTATTTTCATGAAATTCGATAAAATAAGCAAATTCTCTTAATTTATTTCACCAGTGTATCTATGCGGTATTCCAATTCCTGACACACTCGTAATAGAAAATCCTTTGTTAATGATCAGAACACTTCAGTTATCCGCTGCTTCAGTTGCTGTAAGTCCTTGGGAAATGGAGGCACGAACACTTTGTTATTAGATATATTATATATATTTATTAGATATATTATATATATATTTATTATACATATTATATATTTTTATCGTTATTAAATACGAAATTGAAATTATATTTATATACCTAATAAAATGCAAAATATTCTTTTCTAAATATCCTCTCATAAATCGTCTTATCGTCTGGTGCGTCTTCTGTTCCGAAAAATACGGTAGACCCTTCTTCATCAAGCCGAGGGGCATTAGTTGTGATTGTCGCACATTTCATCATAGTTAATTGCCCATTGTGCAATTGGGAAAAATCGATAGTATTCAAATTGTGTACCTTAAGAAGCTGTGTTCCCTTTTCAAAAGTTTATGGAGAACATCAATAACTAATTTAAAAAAGATCTAAAATTTAAATGAATGTCTGGAAATACTAGTACTAAAAGCCCTCGTTACTTTACATAGCAAAAAATTTGCAAAAGTTTTACCGAGAAAAATGTTTGCACGTTTTTCTACACAAAAAATAATGGCAATATCATAATAAGTGATTTTTATTATATAAACGAATTACTTATAAATAGTTTTGGAGTATTACATCTTAGCTTTTTATTGCCATAGTTGTAACGAGTACAAAGCGTGATATTCATATACATTAATCGTAACCACAACTACTTCTCCCTTCTACCATTTCCACCCACTTGCAATAAATTATTCCTTTCTCGTAAATAAATTTTAAAATATTATGATTATAAATATAACATGATGTCTTTTTTAAAAATTAAAGATTCTTTTCAGAAGAATACTCACGATGCTTCATCAAGTCATAAACAGCATTTTCAATATTATGTTGCACTAGAAAACACGATAAACTATTTATATTTTCAAGAAGGAAATATTAGAAGGCTGCTTATCAATATGTAAATATGTAAATTTACTTAAAATTGAACTTTGGGGATATGCTAAACACATAATCTTTCACTTTGCAAATAGCCCCTATGTCGAAACTACATTCAACATTTTTCCCCATTTTTTTCCCTCCACAAGAAAAGATATTACGAATCTAAGTGAGAAGGGCAAATTTTAAATCGAGCAGGGAATTTTTGCTCTCCCCACGGACCTATTAGTCCTCCAAAAATGCGTAGTGCAGAATGAAATGTGGCAACCAATTTTAATGAAGCCTCATTCAGCTGCGTTGATTTCGTTACGCTACCACGGAATGCTATGAAAAAATAAGGCAAAATCGATTACGGGAAGTGAAGTTAATATGTTATAAGGGGGCGGGAGGGTAGAATTCAGGGGGGTTTATTTCTTAGAAGTCTGATTTCCTTAGAGAGTAGTAATTTGGTACGTGCTTGAGAAATCATAAGTTCCAAGCAGTAGATATCTGATTTCTGGAGACGTTAAAAAGTCGGGTTGTAACAAATAATATTATTTAAATCATACAAAAGTGGAATATCGATTCGAAGGCTTAATAAAATTGCTCTGGAGTAATTTTGTGGCAAGCCGATTGAAATGACAGAAAGTGCTTGCTTGTTTTAAACTGCATTAAATGAAACAAAAATGTGTATGGTATGATAAAAATGCAAAAAAAAAAAAACTCACACACACACACATGAATTCTACCAAATTAAATTGCTGTTTTTCCTTGGAAAGAACAAATAATTCCACGGAAAGACGTGTCTGATACGAATCATTATAATGAAGAAGTTCGAAGCTTTTTTTTATCAAATTATTCATTTAGATGAGGTCGTGTTCATATGAAATATAAATAAAAAGGGACGTTCACTCTAGCATGCGCGAATAGTATATATTATTTTGCATTCGATATTTCTAGTCTGTTTCCTTTCTTTAAGGGGACTAGGGACCTTCAATCTCGAATTTTTAAATTTTCAGTTTTTAACTTTATATCCAAAAAGAGAATAATTTGAATTCTTTCTTACTACATTGAAGACCTTTAGAAATCAAAATGAGGATTTTTTGGCACAATACTGACAGGTTTTCAAAAATTTTTTAAAAATTTTCTAGCATGATTCAAAATGCTCCATGTGTTTTCCAAATCATTTAAAAACCCTAAATTTTTTAATATAAGTTTACCGTACATATAAACATAATTGTGGAATGATTTTTTTTGTATGACTCTAAAGTGTAAAGGCATAAAAATATTTTTTTACTCTGCCTTTTGTTTTCTTTATGCTTTCGAATTTTTTCGCTTTATTTCATGGTCTATAAATTTGAAAAAATATAAGTGGTTTCAAAATAACAATGCACAGGTTCATGGAAAACACTTTAATTAACAATTCCAAGAGATTTGGAAGAAAGCAGAAGAAAAGTAATACGCATGGAACATTTTGAAAAATTCTAGCATTTTTGAAGTCTCATTCTTCCCCAAAATACTTATTTGTGAATTCTAATTGTCTTCAACATAGTAGAAAAGAATATTAATTATTTTCATTTTGTTTATAAGAGTTAAATATTGAAAATTTTTTTAAATGAGGTCAAAGGTACCTTGTACCCTTAAATAGTTTATGTATTGATGGTATATATTAATAAATTCTATGTAACGCATAAGAAGGATATACAGTCGAACCTCCATATATCGAACTTCCCTATATCGAAATTTTCTATATATCGAACTCTTGACAAATCTCCATGTTCATTGCATAGAAAAACTGTTTCTATATATCGAAAAAATCTCTATATATCGAATTTTTTTTTCACAACATACTGGAAGATTTTATTCCACTTTAGAATAAAATCTCCCAATTTTTGGCATTTGAAACAATACTTCGTGGACTTCAACTCGTGGAAAATGTCCCTGATGAAGTTTTTAATGGACTGAATAAATGCGATCATTTCTTTGATGAACTTTCCGCAAAACTGGCTGTTCAGCAAGATATTCGTAGTTTTTTTTTAAAGAATGTAACTGTGATCACTGTAACCACTGTCTGGATTATTGTTTTTTTAAAGGTATATAGTACTAAATAAATTTTTCATATTAATTCATTTTTTAGTTATTAACTTTCATTTAATGTGATTCGCATATAAATTAGAAATGGAGTTTTGTATACGAAAATTAGCTTTAATTTTAATGTTTTAGGAGAATTATGATAAAACTAAGATCAATTCTATATATCGAAATTTCTATATATCGAATTTTTTTCCGGTATTTTGCTACTTCGATATATGGAGGTTCGACTGTATTTTTGTCTTTACGTGATGAATGTTTTGCAGCTTATATGACTAACCATCTTTTCATTATTAATAAAGTTATAATAAAGTGTCAGACGTGATGAGAAAAGAAGATAATCATATCCGTTTTATTAAAAATTATTGTATTTATCAGTTGGTAAAATTAGCCAAATTGCTCCCTGAACATGTCATTTTCCCTCGGAGGCTGACGGGGAGTTTAAATTTTTCGTCAATCATTTAAAAGAATTCTGAGTTTCATACAATATTTGAAATCACTTCTATGTACATTCTCCTTTTCTTCCACGTCTGGTTGACAAATTCTTGAAACCGGCCATATTAAATCATGCTGAATAAAATCTCATCTAAGAGATAGTTAAACTGATGAATCTCCACGATGGATTGGTGTTATACACTCACGGGAACACTATTTCTACAGTTTTGGAGACATTCTTCATGCATCGCTAAAGGCAGTTTCAAGTGATCCGCTCGAAATACGCTGTAGAAAAAATAATTTTGTGTTTTTCTTTCTCTCCTGATATGTATTATACGAATTTATAATTAGGAATTACGGAACCAGCGACATTACATATTATACGCATCAAAAACCAAATCATTAAAATCCTCCTCGGATAATTTTAAAAATAATGTAAATGTTATATCAAACATTTATATCAAACATTTTTTGAAATGGTATGTGATATATATCACATGTTATAACAAGGCAATGTGTAGGGCTTATATAGAGTAAAAGATGCTTCTGAATATTTTTACGTTAGAAATTGTAGGTAATGGCATTTTTTTTTCGTAATGGTATATAACGCTGAAAAAAATGCACATATTATTTTCCCTTGTTACCGAAACGTTATGAAAAATAAATATATATCTAATGTTGGAATGAAATTCATTAAACAGGGTTATCTTTATATTTGTCTGACCCATTAAATGATCAAAGATATGTTCTAAATTTTTACAACGTTTTTATTAACTCGCTTTCTTGTTTGTCCAGTACAAATATTGCAATCGATTTTTCACTAACTTCCCGACTAGCTAGACATTTGAAACTTTTAGAATAGCTCAGACCACGATGGCAATGCATTCTTTTAATAATTTTAGCCATCTTTAAGCAGATTTGAATTCATTTTCAGTTAATTTTGTTTTGTATGGAAAGTTAGTTCGGAAAAAATCCGCAAGGTGGCGCTTCGATCGAATTCAATGCTTGCACTTTTGAGTAACGGCATTTGATGATTTTGAAAACAGAATACATGTGAATTTAGTTTGTTTAAAAAATTTTGTGCGAAAAATTTAAAAAAAGTTATAAAAGTTAGCAGTTTATAAAGTCTGTGAATAGTGGAAACGACTAAAAAGTAATTAAAATGAAATAAAAGAAAGTGAAAAAGAATAATTAAGTGAAGGTTTGTGCAATTAAGATAGAAAAGGAGATAAAATAAAAATAAATACAAGTGAAAATTAATTAAATAGGAAAATATTAAAATTGTGATTTGGCGAAATAAGAGAGGAGAGAGAAAAGAAAGTCAAAAAAGACATTTTATAAGGTAGGGAAAATTGAATAAACATTTTAAGAGCAACGTATTAACATTAACATTTCAAGAACAACATTTCAAGAGCAACGTATAGTGACCTACTATAAGTTTCGATTTATTTTTAAAAAAATTATCTTTCTATGACTATCTCGAATAACATTTGATGAATTTCATCTCAGTTTTCACTATTATTTGTAGAATTGTCTCATAATTATATTAAGAAATCATTTAGCACTCTACATCAAGTACCTTGTCCACAATAAAAAACGTGGTATAAGAAAAGTTCTTTTTATCTTGTAATAATTAAGAATTACTTGCAGGGAGAGCATTACCTGATGATATTACTTCAATACAATAACTTTTTAAAAGGTAATTAATTTGAAATTAAATTGTGGTATGAATGACAATAATTTTTATTTTAATATGTAAAATATATACCTGTATTATAACATAAAGTATAAAACTGTCAACTGATTTTACTTATGTAAGTAATCAATGCTCAATAAAGTATGAATGTGCCTTTTAAAACGTTGATTAACTCAAAATATTTTATTAAAGAAGCAAAAAAATGCTCTTCCCAAACCCACAATTAATAAAAAAGGCTTGAAAAAACCGGTGATATTAAACATATTGTCATAAAAATATGCACTTATTCGATCTGAAAGGAGACACCCGCTGTCAAATGAGCCATATTGCAGGGGAGAACCCCTCCCCCCCGTATTACACTGGATTACGTTTATCTCCTTGTGCAATATTCCATGAATATCCAATCACCTTCAAAGGCTGTCGCCTTCTATTGTAGGCCTATTTTATCACCGGAAAACATTCTTATGGGGATTAGAAAGAGATTAGCGTAATGCCGCTATAGTAATCAGATTCACACGGAGTATTTAAAATTTAAAATAAAATTAAAATAGCTTAGCTTTGAAATAAGAGGCAATTCATGTGTCAGTTTCATTTGTCTGTGAAGTCTCCGATAAGGATTAATGTCTCTTTTGTGTGTTATTAAGTAATGGGAATACATAGATCAAATCTATTTTGTGACTGCATCTATCTACTGGCGAGATTTTAAAATTAAATGAATAAAGTCGAATGTTATGAGGTTTTCTTAAATAAATTGTAATATATATATATATATATATATATATATATATATATATATATATATATATATATATATATATATGTATGTATAAATAAATTCATATATATATACATATATATATATATGTATATATATATATATATGTATATATATATATATATATATATATATATATATATATATATATATATATATATATATGTATATATATATATATATATATATATATATATATATATATATATATATATATATATACATATATATATATATATATATATATATATATATATATATATATATGTGTGTGTGTGAGGCTTAAATATGGGGGGCGATCACGCGACCTTAAAATGGGATTTTAGTTATTAAAATATAGGATTTAACAATTAAAAAGTCTGGGAGTTCAAATAAGCGGCGCATGTATTGCAGTGAAAATGGAATTAATGGGTCGGCTTGATTCAATCTCCGAAGAACCACAGATTCTAAAGGGAAATTCCCCTTTTCATTATATAATCTTGGCGCATCTGTGGTTTGAGTGTCGAAGAGAAAGGAAATGCTGAGTTTAGCAATAAGATCCGACATGACATCACGCATAAGTAATGAGCGTCACTAAGCGTTCGTTAAAAAGCTATGAACAAAGGATTTATCGCCAGAGCCATGGATAACTAGGGAATGGAAAGGATGTGTGCAGCAGGCGCACAGATTTTAATGGGGATTGGGAAGCCATATTTTTTAGTTATGGAGCTGAGAGTCGTTAAGTGATTTAATAAATATGTTAGTAAATGATAATGGAGTTGTCGTCACTGTATCTGAGTTTTGGATTCTACATTGTCTCGCCACCGGACCACGGACTGCAAAATGATTAATAGGATATTTGGAATAATTTGTTAAATAGATCGGGCGTGAAGCTCCAGTGTCCGACAAAAGTCGACAGCGATTCTGCAACCTTTTCGCTGTGGGAACCCAGCCTTTAAAATTCAAGGAATCAAAAATTTCATCGTATTAAGAAAAAATCTTCGGCTTGTGATCATCATATTTCTGCGTTTCAAAAATTAAGTCAGTGATGTCATCTGGTATTAAATTGTGCAATTAGTAAAATTTTTCGTCGTGCGAAAATCTTCGGCTGTTCATCGTAAAAAAAAAAATGTTCAGAAGTGTTCAAAATTTTGCTTCAATATTCAGTGGTATCGTGTCATCTTCTCATCCGAATTTTTTTTGTGTGTGTGGAAACTTCAGCGGATTTTTTTTTTCTCTCTCTCGTTAAAATTTTCTTCAAGTGTTGGAGTGTGTGAAACAAGATTTCCATGGCTCTCCGGGACTGTCTGCCGTTTTCAGGATCAATTTTAAGAAGAAAATTGTTGTGAATTCTAAGCAAATAAATAGGTAAAATATTAAATTAAGTTAAATTGGGATAAAATTAAGGTAAGCGTTTTGATTTAAATTTACAAAATAAACATGCCAAATGGTTTTGAAGTGTAATGTTGCATGAATTAATATTAATGTTAATAACTATGTCGCGATAAATTAAAAACGAATGGTTCTAAAAAAAATTTTATTAAAAATGAGAAATATGAAAAATTACTAAATTGGTTAAATTAGCAATTGTACAAGTTAAAGATGTGAATTACTTTTGACTTTAAGGTATTGAAATTTTAAAATTGAAATTGTATTGATGAAAATTGAAATAAGTAACTATTATATGTAAAATGTGAAAATTTTGTGTAAATTTTGGAAATTGTGGTTAAAATACAAAAGTTAAAATTCAGTAAAAAATGTTCTGACAATTTTGAAACTATTGGTAATAAAAAATGAAAATTTTAATATTGTTAAAATTAAGTACATGTTGAAAATTTTTTTCTGGGGATGATCATTCCCGTCAATCCTGTTTTGTTCGGGGAGGGGGGGGGGAATTAAGATAAAATGTTGATACGAGTTACAAGTAAAAAATTGAAATTATAAAATTATGATTGTTAATGAGTAAATAAAATAATAACATTGGAACTGATGAAGTAATATTGTGAAAGTAAACTAGAAGATGATTTGTATTGAATTTATTGGATGTTAATAATTATGTATTTTTGAATTGAAATTTAATAACTTATGAAAGAACTTCGGCTAAACCTAAATTATTTTGAAAATTTTGTTACCATCTTTGCAATGTTTTGTTACATTAATGTGTTGAGCTGTATCTACATTTTCGCGAATATGACAAAATTGCCTATCCCAGAGATCCATCTCTTAATTGATTTTATATGTTGGGTGCCTAACACCCTCTTGACTCCACTTATGTGGTTAAACGTTGTGTGCTGTCTTAAATTAAAGATATATTTAAAAAAAAAAAAAAGTCTCGGGGCGGGGGAAAAGCTAGATGGCAGAATATTAGTAACAAATATTGGTAAAATTTTGAAAATTGCAATTTCATTTTGTTTTGAAAATTTATGAGTTTTGGTATAATTATTGGAAAATTTTAGAACATAATAGGGTTAAATTGTTCATTTTGGTTTTGTTGCTGTTGGCAGTCTCGTCATTTTGTAAATATTTTTAAGGTTTATTGATTAAAAGTGCTTATTTTTTAGTATATTGCATATCGGTGCTCAAGTGTATATAATTGATAAATTTTGGATATAATTTTATAAGTGTTTTTTAGTGTATTGATATAAATTTATTTGATTTATGATATTTGTGAGGTAGGGAATTGAGTCGTATTGATCAAGATGTAAGGTCTGAAGTTTTCATTTTTGAAATTGGTAGAATTGTGAGTTTTGATCAAAATGTGAGAGTATTAACATGTTTTATCAAATTGTGTCTAGAATCAGAACTAAGCATGAGTTCAACCATGTTTACTTCAAACTTGAGTAGGTTTTAAAATTGGTTTTTGAATGAAATGAAAAGTTTATGGTATTAAAATGTATAGGAAAGTGTTGTATTGAAAGTTAATTTCATACCTCAATGATTTAATTGCCTTTTTCATATTCATAAATATTGTGTATTTTGAGTATAATCATTTAAAGTTGATCTTTTAAAATTGTTATTGTGCTTTTGGTTAATAATTTGATATTCATTTCTTGTGTGTTTTTGGTCGCCACTTCATTTACTAGTTTTTGGAGGTCTCCCTGTAATTTTCAGATAAGCATGAGTGTAGAGACATGCTTCATTATTTTGTAAAACTCAGAGGTATAATATTTTGTACATCATGGTGAAAACGAAAAATTTTTGAAATATTAGAGAATTTGAAATATGTATTAGGGTTATGTTTTTCACAAGTGATTTGTTGTGTCAAATTTTAAGTTTCGGAGGAATCAGGTATCCCCGATGATACGCTGAAAGCTGTTAATAAAATTCTCAGTGCTGTTGCGGAGTATGACCACCATAACAGACTCTGAGGAAGGGTTTTAAATTCTAATAATAGAGTTATAAATAAAATTATTTTGTATGAAGTTTTGTGACATCCCAATTTTTTACAAGAACTGTTAATATTTCAAGAACTCTGAACTTTGCCAATTTTAAAGTCAGGACTCATTTTTTAGGTAGTGGACTCAAGGTGCACAAAGCGTTTTTCTTGAGCTAAAAAGAATAGTGCGGGTGTTCACAGAAATTTTAATTACCATTTTCTTACAAGTTCAAGTTATATTTTGTGTTTATTAAATTTCATTTTAGTGTTCTATTAATAATGTTGATGTAATATTCTTTTACAATTAATTTTGATATTTTAATAATTACTGCTGTGTTATTGTTGTCATAATATTTTAAGTGATTCAATGTAACTTCTGTCTCGAATGGAGACATTTATGTAACTTGTATTTTCTCAGCTCCATGGGGTTAGGTGCACGATTTAGTATAGTAAATAAGAATTTTAATTTTAGTTTTTTTTTAAAAATTAGATCTCAAATATTTAGGAAAATTTAGTTAATATCAATGTGGTTGAATCAAGTCGTAATTAGGAATAATTTTGTGGGGTTTCTTCTGAGTTTTCTGTGCGGGGAGGGCCCGCCCTGAGCAGCAATTTTCAGTTGATGAGTCATTAAGTTTTTTTTGTTGTTTTTCTCTTCTGGAGACGTGTTGCAGAGAACTGGCCATTCTTTGTGGGCACGCCTTCAGGAGAACGATCGCCCTATTCTAATCGTAAATGTAATTTAATTTTAGTTTGTTTAAATGGGTTAACAAGATGATGATGAGTTTCAGTAGCTAGGGTTATTAGTTAATTTTTGTAGTGTGGGAGACGTCCCAACTCAGCATATTTTCCAGTGGGTTAGAAAAAATCTTTGAAATTGAATTTTGTGTTTTCTCTTCTGGGGACGTGCTGCAGAGATTTAGCTACTCCTTGTGTGCACGCCTTCAGGGGGACGGGGGGGGGGGGGGAAAGTTGTGAGGCTTAAATATGGGGGGCGATCACGCGACCTTAAAATGGGATTTTAGTTATTAAAATATAGGATTTAACAATTAAAAAGTCTGGGAGTTCAAATAAGCGGCGCATGTATTGCAGTGAAAATGGAATTAATGGGTCGGCTTGATTCAATCTCCGAAGAACCACAGATTCTAAAGGGAAATTCCCCTTTTCATTATATAATCTTGGCGCATCTGTGGTTTGAGTGTCGAAGAGAAAGGAAATGCTGAGTTTAGCAATAAGATCCGACATGACATCACGCATAAGTAATGAGCGTCACTAAGCGTTCGTTAAAAAGCTATGAACAAAGGATTTATCGCCAGAGCCATGGATAACTAGGGAATGGAAAGGATGTGTGCAGCAGGCGCACAGATTTTAATGGGGATTGGGAAGCCATATTTTTTAGTTATGGAGCTGAGAGTCGTTAAGTGATTTAATAAATATGTTAGTAAATGATAATGGAGTTGTCGTCACTGTATCTGAGTTTTGGATTCTACATTGTCTCGCCACCGGACCACGGACTGCAAAATGATTAATAGGATATTTGGAATAATTTGTTAAATAGATCGGGCGTGAAGCTCCAGCGTCCGACATATATATATATATATATATATATATATATTACAATTTCCTAATATTACATTTCCTAAATTTTAAATTAATTATTTTAAAGGAACGGTGGACGTTAATTTTTTTTTCACTTTTTATCATACAGATATGAAATAAAATTTGGAACATATATACATTTCACCATAAGTATATACAGTAGATTACCTTAAAAATTTCTAATCTTATTATAATTTTAATATTTAAAAAAAATTAAATTTATAAACTAAATTTTGAAATGCTCCTTATGACTTAATTTTTGAGATATGTCCTCAATTTTGCATTTTAATCACTTAAAACTGTATTACAAACATATCTGGGTATCAATTATTTAATCCCTTGAATAGTTAATTTTTGAGAGATTTTTTTTTTGAATTTCATCTCGATTTTCATGAAAATTTTGCTTTTTAATAAGTTATAAATCAAATTTTATTACCTTAATGAAGTTGAACTGTAAATTGCATACCGAGTTACTTTGTAAACAATATCAGGATACATCCAAATCAGTTTCATGAATTTTGAACAAAAATTAAATCGCATGGATCATTTGAAAAATCTAAAATCCTTGAAAATCTGCTTTGAGAAAAAAAGATTTAAAGTTTACTACTACACTTACCTTTTTTACTTACTTTGCAGAAGCTTGATAATTTGTTACTTGAAAAAACTATTTTGGTAATAACTGATTTTATTATCCTACAGAAATATATATATATATATATTACACTAACACAATCAATATTACTGCAAAAAAGATTTGCTCAAATAAAGGTCCATGGTCCCCGTAACTATATTAAATACTTGGCAAATCAAATATAGTATGCAAAAACCCTTCTGAACTTCTGTGTAATGATAATAAAAAAGAAATATACTTGTCAAAGTGACTAATAATCGATCATTTCAATGATATACGATTTTTCTCCCATCAAGTCATTTAACATAATGTAATACCTGTTTCCGAATCGAAAATTGTTTAAAAGAGGTTTCATTATCTTGAATTCATTTCAATTTAAAAAGAAATCTAAAATCTTCCTACTAATACATAAATTTAATGTGTTTAATTTCAGAAAACAATTTATTGAATGGAAATTTTTAAAATTATTAAAAATGAGCACAAGAGATATAGAGTGAAAATTAAAAAAGAAAAAGTGTATGAAAATTCACTTTATGTAACACAGTCCCTTAATTTCAATTCCGAGCAGTTTTCTTCCTCCAGAGATGTGTATATTTCAGAAACACATACTGTCATGATGGATTTTCGGCTCATAGGAGAAATGTTGCTTTCCTTCATGAAAAATATACTGTGTAAGAAGGGAGCCATTAAACGAAGAAAACATTTGAAGAATTTGAAAAAAGTATGAAAAAAACATAAAACTAAAATATTTGTACGTAAAATATATATTGAATAAGATATATATGGTGAAAGGATATAAGAAAAAGATATGAAGTCATTTACATGCATGTTATTGTCCCGTGTAATGAATGATCAAAATTAGCAACAGGAATCACTTATATCAGCTATATATAGAGAAAACCTATTCAATATTTAATTTAAACCAGTGGCTCTCGACTTGAGGTACGTGATTACTTCGCAAGAGACAATCCAAAAATTTACAAAATATTCAATTCTGATGGCAATTACGTTCCTCTGCGAAAATAGGATAATATAATTTCCAACCAAAATTTTCAAAATACAATTTTTCAACGGCCTGCCTGGCAACATTAAAAAAAAGGTTTTTTATGGCATTTTATATCCCTTGAAAATCTGGAATACATATATTACATTTTACTTTCCATCGAAGGACATAAGGCAACAAGAATATAACCTATATAAAAACTTACGCTGACTTTCTACTTTTCCTTAATCTCTTCATTCAATGTAGTAATAAGTAATGATGGCATTATTTTAGTGCTTCCGTCACTGCCTAAGTAATGGGTTTTGCTGTCATGAAATTAGTTATAACGAGACGAACAAATTAAGAAAGTTTGAAAGCATTTAATCTAATCTTTTTAAAAATAAAGTACTTACAATTTTTTTTTCTCGAGCATTATAGCAACATCCCCATACGATGAAGCAACATACATCTACTGAAGAATTTGTGACAATCAAACCACTAGCACTCTTGTTTCTGATAATCAGCCTGAAATATTTATTCAGAATAGTTTAAGAAATTCATTGTTTCCTCTGGCACCATCAATTATGTGATGTTTTATTTATTTCTGATTTTATTGGCTGTTTATTTCAATAAAAAAAAAACTAGCCGTTAAATGAGTTTTTGGTATACTAACTGAAGAAACTGAAAAATATGATCACAAATTAGACGATGTAAAAGGATTTTTAATGGCTATTGATCTAAAAACCTACACTCTGAATTTAGTTCATACCTCCTTTTGGTAGCTTGTTTGATTTCCTTTATAAGAAATGCAATGAACCGTATATTTTATTTACGAAATTCTTTTATTTAACTTACTGATAGATCACTGTAACGAAGAGATTTATAACTACTTCAGATAATTCCATGATCTCTAATTATTTACGATTCGATTGTGCACTTATGCTAAGTCAAACGCAATCTTATAACTTACCATTTTAAAGAACAATCCTCAGCTGAGCTGCTAAAGATGTGCTGACTAGTAAAATTCTAAGAACATTTTTTTCCCCTCACATTATTATTTCATTGATTTATTTTTTAAATCTTTCCTATTTCCGGATACCCTTAAACATTTCAATTCGGAATTATCTCAGTTTGGTTTTAATTGACATTAATTATTTCAGAATGGAAAAGAATGCGATGAAAGCTAAAAACACGAAAAAGAATATGTAAGAATAAGAGAGCTTAACCCGGGTATATGCAAACGTTATGATTTTCTACTAATCCCAAAATGTGCTAAAAACTGTTAAGAATTGACAGTAGAAAATGTTTTCGATGAGAGTGTCAATTTCAATTAATATACTTTTCTTATTAAAACCTGTGGTTTTCCTATAAAAAAGTTTTATTTTATTCTAACTTTTATTGTTGTTTTTCTGTTTTCTATTTCCGTCTTATTTTTCTTTAATTTTAGGTAAGATGGAGATTGATTTTTTTTTATTCTGATGTGGCATCAGTTCGTCTAAAATCTAATTAAAGTAAGTGGGTTTTTTGTTATCCTCTGTGTTTACAACAATTCCTTTGAGGACACAAAGACAGAAATGGGAAAAAAATTAACAAGAGTAACGGAATCTGTTTGGTGTGTTGGAAAGTGGTTTTGTTTAACATATTTTTTTCTTTAATTTTCATTCATTGCTACTCCCTAAGGAAGCGAAGTTAAAAACAAATAAATGCATCCGCAATTTGCTGATTCGTAAGCAAATACAACGTATGTTTGCTAAAGTCTTTGTATGTTTAACCTTTTTTACAAACCAATACAAAATTCAATTACTTTCAATACGGAGGACCTGGGTATTTCAGAAGTAAAATAATTGAGTGTTCCTTTTTTTACTTGCGTTTTTTGTCAGCCATACTCATTAAGTACTTCAGGATTTAATAAATGTTCTACAAATAAAGAATGTGTTTGAATATATAAAGAATGATCTTATTTTTTTAAGTATCTGATCTTATTACTTTGATCCCGATTAAAAACACCAATTTTCAAATGTTTGTTTGTAGATTTTAGTAAAATTAAAATATTCTGTAATACATTAGATTTAAAACATACTTAAAGTGATCTTTCCATGTAAGGTATTTTATGCTTTAAACAAAGGATTGAAGATTTTTTTTTTATTTGAAACATTGAGACTGCACATTCTGAATTTAAATTAATTACATTTTGATCTCGCTGAAGCAACATTTAAGATCTTATCATTAAAATTTTAATATTAGATAAAGAATATATATATATATATATATATATATATATATATATATATGTATACGCACACAAAATTTAATTAAATTCAATACGAAAGATCTGGATATTTCAGAAGTAAAATAATTGAGTGTTCCTTTTTTTTTACTTGTGTTTTTTGTCAGCCATACTCATTTGCTCATTTATCACTTCAGCATTTAATAAATGTTCTACAAATAAAGAATGTGTTTGAATATATAAAGAATAATTTTAATTTTTTTAAAGAATCTGACCTTATTACTTTAATCCCGATTAAAAATGTCAATTTTCAAATGTTTGTTTGTTTGTAGATTTTAGTAAAATTAGAATATTCTGTAATACATTAGGTTCAAAATATATTTAAAGTGATCTTTCCATGTAAGATATTTTATGCTTTAAACAAAGGATTGGAGATTTTTTAAAATTTAAAACGTTAAGTCTTCACGCTCTGACTTTAAATTAATTACATTTTGATCCCACTCAAGCAACATTTAAGATCTTATCATTAAAATTTTAATATTAGAAATATATAGAAGATGTTGCAAAAGAGTAGATGTAGAGATGCATGATTATTGAGTTGCTTCGACCCAAATTTTCCTCTATAAGAGTAGTCACCAATTAATAACATACTGAAATCTACAAGCCAGTGTTCTTACTAGAGACGTTTCGAAGCTTATGAGTGTTCAGATCTTTAATATTCATATCTCCACATTTTAACTTTAATTATCTAATTTAAATCAATTATATTAAGCATGACCACATTTTTGTTCAAGAAATTTTAATAATTTATCAACCAATTCTTAACCTTATATCTCCCACTTCAATTACAATATTTGAATTATTCAAAATATAAAAGATATTTAATATCAATAATTATTTATGATCGCTAATTATTTATAACTAATTATTCTAATTTTTCAAGCCTTGTAAAAAGACTATTATTTCCAAAATAAATTATGTTGACCTTACTCTGTATTATTTTTTTTAATCTGTTTTATATTTCTTTTAAAAATAAAAATATCGTTTAAGAAAATATTAGAAAAAAATTGGTGAAATCTAGCAAGTGTTATTTATAAAAATCTATGAAAAGGTGACTGAAATACAGTTATAAGTACCTTACTAGTAAGTCACTTTAAAATTAGTTAATACTGATTAATGTGCCAAATATGTGCTAGCTGTTCAATTTTATATAGTTTAATTTTTTTCATGATTTACACTTACTTTATAATAAAAAGATTAACTGTAATATCGGCATATTTCCATCAGAAATGTATTTAAAGTTTTTACCCACCCTTCAGCAAACTGCGCTTTACATTACACGGGAAAAAAGGGTATTTCTTTATGGGAAAAATCCTCTCGGAGAAATGTGAATTACCGAAGTCTTGAACGAACACTAGTAAAGACAAATAGCTGCCGTTCCATTGGTTTGTGAATTGGTTGACTATTTGTTTCTATTCGAGTAGAGGAGCCATTAAATGTCTTTCCGTCTACTTACAGTCGGAAGAGATTGATCTGAAGAACTTCTATTTCTTTTTTGTTCAGACTTAACTTAAGCGGATACTTTGCTTCCAGGTGAAAGTTAAAACGGATCTAGCAATTTACTCCCCAAAGCCTCTAATATAATTTTAACGAAGGACTCATAACACAAATTTTCGTTTTTATAATTTGATTTTAAACTTTTGGGGCGCAACTGAAAATTCTGTACACAACTGAAAATGAAATTACGACTAAAATTATTTAGATTCAGAGGTTATAAGTTATGTGACACGGATGGGAAATTGTAGCAATGATTTCGTGTAGTAAAGGGAAGACCTCTGGTTTCATTTCTAAACTAGCTATGTTCATTTAAGGTAAATGATGGAGGGAATATGTTTAGAAAAGATTGAATTTTTATGACATTTTAAATTAAATACTATTATTTGGGTATAGAAATAAAGTTGTGAAGTACTGAAATGCTCAAACACAGTGAGTTTTTAATACACATAATTTCCTTACTGCACGGTCCGAATTATTGTATGAAATGTTTAAAAATGTGTTTATTTATCTTGGAAGTAATCATCAACTTCGTTGACTGTATGATAGATCATTTCTAAATCTGGTCGAGGAGTGATATACAGAGATGAATAAGATTTAATGTATGGCACTGAAAGCAATAAAATCGTAAAATAACAATGAATAAGGAATCGTAAAATATCCAATCCAACCAGCCTCTTCCAGCCCTAAGTAAATAAATCTCTGATTAACTGTCTGACAGAAAAGAGATGAATCAGGTCAAGAAGCAACTAAATTATACAGGGTGTCCGGGCTAAAAGTATCCAAAAGTTATGGCTTATTTTTACGAAACTACCCATTAGAACTTAAAAAAATATTTAAATAGAAAGAACATCTCACGAAGTTTGAATAACAATAGATTTTGATGTGTGCACCTTTTGTAGCACGACAAACGTCTAAACGGTAATCCAGTTCTCTCCTAGTGGCGAATTACTCTCCAAGTTATTAGATGAATTACTTGAATCATACACTTCCTCATCCGCAGTTTCAATTTTTGTTTGTACACAAAACTTTGTCTTTATACGCTAATAAAGCCTGATATGCTACAAAACACTTGGAGAGAACTGGATTACGACATTTATTTATTTTAGACGTTTGTCGTGCAAAAAAAGGTGCACACATCGAAATCTATTGATATTAAAACTTGGTGAGATGTTCTTTCTATTTAAATAATTGTTTTTTTAAATTCTAATGGTTCCGTAAAAATAAGCCATAAGTTTTAGATACTTTTAGCCAGGACACCCTGTATATAATGAACTACTAAAAATTGAACACTCTCAAGACAATGTTTCTAATTAAATATAGAATCAGAGTCGGACAAAATATACTTTAACTGACATTTTCTAAAAAGCTTATACATTGTTAAATAGACTATCGATTGAACCTCAAACTCACTGTATCTACTGCAAAACTAAAAGTCCACCGCCACGTTCACCATAGGCTGTATTAAAAAAACTCTTCATTAGGTCGTATTTATACACCGAATCTCATTCAAAAATCAAGCTCTCTTGGTATGCTGTAGGGTAGGAGGGGGCAAAGGTTTGCAGTTTTGAGTTTTGGGTTTCTTACGGGTCTCCGTTAGATCCTATCGCCCCAAAAAGTCACTTGTATTGTAGTTGGGTATCCCCTCTACTTTCTATAAAATAATGAATTTTTTCCCGAAATATTTAGTCACCGAATTTTTAATTTTACCAAAACACCTGTTTGCGAACCTTTGCCCCAATCGATGGGGCAAAGGTTCGCACTGCAAACATTTACCTCACTCGTTGGTTTCTTACTGGATAGGCATCGAAAATCACAAAAAGAGTTGTCTAAATAATTTTATTTCACATTTTGTAATCTTTTTAAAGGTGTTACATATATGGAAAATCACAAATTGAACAGGTTAATCTCAATAAATTTTTTCTTAAACTAAATAACTTCAAAATGAAATATCAACTATTAACACAGAAAGATGAATCTAACATAGAAATTCACAAAATGAAAAGGGGTTAATCTCAGTAATTTTTTTCTTAAACTAAAGAACTTCCAATTAAAATATCAACTATTAACACTATCGTTATATCATATCTTGGGCTTTACTCATTCTTTTAAAACCCGTAAAAATTAAACAAATTAAGGGGATGGGGGACATTACAAAGCAATTTTTGAAATTTTTACCTCAGAGATATGAAATTGGGCATAAATATTCATTAAAGTAAAACTATTTCAAACACCTTATAAAATTTTATAAATATTTAAAATTTTATTTTTCATATTTAAAAAATTGAAATTTTTATTATGTTTTTTAAAATGCTCCTTGCGATCCAATTTTTAGTCTTATCCTTAATTTTGCATTTAGATTGCTTATACATTTTGATCAGGATTATATTTTGATTTGTGCTTTCGTTGAATAATTAATTTTTAGGAAATATTTTTATGCTTGTACTCTGAATTCTCGTGAAATTTTTGTACTTTTCCACGCTTAAGTTAAACTTTGATAATCTGAATGATGTCGAAACCTGAAATGGATACATAACTTTATTTTAATGTATAAGAGGAGTCTTTGTAATAAAGTTTATAAAATTTCGTCAAAAATTGTGACGCAAGGAGCATTTCAAAGATTTGCAAATCTGGAAATTACTCATTTAGAGCTTTTTTCCTTAACCAGACCTTCGAAGCTTATAATGTCTTGTAACAACATTTAATTCTTTTATCTTGTAAAATAGGTCTTTGTTCAGAGCTATTTTATTTTTGTGTTGTACTAATTTATTTTATTTTTAATTTATGGATTTTCAAGCATTTTACGAAAAAATTTCTGATTAAAAACAGGCAGTTTTTATCAAAAACCATAATATTTTTTCAAATTACAAAAATGTGAATTCCCATTAATAATAAAAGACGTTGTTAATAAGCATTCCTAATGAAAAGAGGACATGAAACAAATGTTAATAGTTAGAGCGGCAAAGGTTTGCAGATGGGGCAAAGGTTTGCACTGCGAACCTTTACCCCATGACTCCTGCAAACCTTTACCCCATTTCGTGCTGGTTCTGTTTCTGCAGAATGGACGCCACTGTATTTGAGTTAACCCAAAACTTAAGGTAGGATTTGAAAGGTTATTTACCACCCTAACATGCGAAAATAAGCCCAAAACAGTTCGTGAGTTTGAGTGATGCTCAAAATTACTCAAAAGTTGCACAAAATTACATTAAAAGAGACGAAAATAAACTTACCTCATTTTCTCTGCAAAAGGGGGTCTTAACTCCAACATTTTTTACGAGGCAACTGACTGGAAGTAGAGGAATGCATTGCCTACCCTATTCTTCCTAAAACTCTTCCCGGTCATTTTAAAATGTATGTGCGAACCTTTGCCCCATGCGAAAATTTGCCCCCACCTACCCTAATAGCTCATTTATGCAAACGCTCGTGGCACGCTAAATTTCGGCTCGTGGTTAGTTGAACTGTGTTCTATTTCGCATCGTGGTGGATGGACATCTCAACGCATTGAGTTAAATTCATGTTTGTATTTTTTTATGTGGGGTAAAATTAAAATACATGACACTTGCAAACAAATCATTTTTAAAGTGGTTTCATTAATTTTCAATACTTTGTGATGAAAGACATCAGTATGAGATTCTTGAAACCGTCAGAGTAGCATAATTGAATAAATCGCCGAATTGTAAATCAAAACTGGTAATCGAATATTTAAAATGGCCGTCAAGTGCTTTTGCAATTACATCGAACTATTCAACAAATTTATGACAAAAACTTCTATGGAATAAAAATAGTTCCCACGAATAAATAAATGCGTACCAACATACAGAGACGTTGTCCACGAGAATAATGGGTATCGCGTGAGAAATGTCATTTAAAAGTAATTTTACCTCAGGTAAATTGGGTGGCATAACGGGTGAAAAATATAATTTGCCAATTGTCAGATCCATTTTTTAAAACCTGGCAGCGTTGCGACAATTTCTCATCATAATCTGCGTCTGTACTTAGGTAATATACTGCTCATAACTAGTCTGTTTGGTGTGGGATGTTCTGCATCGGTGTGTGTTACTTCAGTGGCCTGATGATTTAATATCTGCTTTTTGGTATACGTGTGGTTCCAGACCTGGCAGTACCGGAAGTTACAGCATTTTCTTGCAGTCTGGGCACTTGATGTCATAGATAACAGGAACACAAAGCTTTTTTAAAACCAAAATAAAATATGAGGAGAGCAGATAGTCTCTAAAGCAATTGTGGGCCAAACTCCAAATAGAAAATTGCATCTAATACTCCTCCGCCTGATTAAGAACTATATATTACGTTGGAATTGGTTGACACCCTTATTTTCTATTGTGGATATTAATAAACTATGTATTTCTGTTAAACAATTTTTGGAATTTTCCTGCAAACAATAATTTTGAAATTAATTCTGAAACATACACCTGTTTAGTGTGTTAGAATTAGTATTAATATTGTTTATCGATGTATTGATTGATTATCGATTGATTAATTCATTATCGAATTTATGATTGATTTGTGGTGGAGACTTAGTAATCTCTGGCACTGAAATATCCGCTGATAGTCTAAGACCCTATTGCTCTTACTAACGTTTTCCAGATAACGTGCGTTTTTAATCATGTACCAAATGAATTAATACTACAAATCCATGCTTTACTAATAAATTATATATTTAAAAATCTGATAAGAAAACTTGTTTAATGTTTGGCTTCGTGAAATTATATTTAAAAAATCCGAACATATTACTTCTTAGCGCTGTCTTGTTGTGAAATAGAATCTTTTGAATTATTGAGCTGGCCATTTATTTCAGAATAAACAGAGAAAATCTCAACAAACCGTACTCATATTTATTCCCTTACGTTGCAGGTTATTATAAAGGAAAGCGTAGCATGTGAAACGCAGTACGCTGGTGCAATTGGCTTTTATATTGGGCCGTCATTTGTTACCATTACGATGGAAAATGGTATTGGAAACCTTTCTGTTCCAGGCTTTTTCTGATTGATTATCGGTGTGTGTTAATACTTTATTTTATTTTTGGCTTCTTTAATTCTTGATTACATTGGTTTGAAACAAATTTCTGAGCCTTTTTTTTGTGGTATGTTGAAGTAAGAGAGAAGTTTCTTTTATTTTATTCTGGAATGAATGAGCTAGTCAATTTTATTTATGACCAAAAGTGACTTTTGTAAACCTATACATCTTATCCATATGATACATTTCTACATACATAATATCCATGATGCAAAAAATATAAGGTTTTAATACCGAAGTGTTTAGAATATATAAGAGAAATTTTTACTAAGAGTGTTTCTCCACGAATAACAGAATGTGATGAAAGGTATTTTTTTAATACAGCGTCATAGTAAAAAAAATAATGCCTCACAATGCAATAAATCATCAATTTATTGTAGCCTTATCAATTTCAATAAATTCATTTGAACACGTAATTGTATTTTTAATCATATAAAGTTAATATGATATGAAATGTGTCGTGGGGGTACGACATATAGATAAAAAGAAAAGAAGATAGAAAAGGTGCAGAAAAACCAATTAACAAACGGAACGAAAATGGAATAGTAAAATGACGCCAGACGATACGAGAAGAATGTTGTGGGGATACAATATGTTAGGAGTCCAAAAAGGGCAGACAACCCAATTAAATCGAACAGTCGGTGGTGCTATGAGAAAATTGGAATGGCAATTGATCAGACAAAAGAGCCGGATGAAGAGAAGAGATTGAAAGGAAACAATCAAGAGTCGAAACAGCGAAGGAAGACGTTGTGATAAAAAGGGAATTGTTGACAAAGAGAAGAGGACCCCACACATAGGAGATGTTCTGGGAAAACACATTTCCTAGAAAAATAGGAATGAGTCAAGGACGGGATTGTTCGAGTTTAAAACGCCCCTCACTCTAAATGGTGGAAGGAATGATTAGGGAAGGAACGTGTTAACGAATCAAAAGTGGAAGTATAAAGAAAAAGGTGGAACATGAGAGACGAATAGGAAATGTAAAAGGCGGGGCGTTGAGAACATAATAAAAATAGAGAGAGTGAAAATAAAAAGAGGAATATCAGATTGATGGTGACTCTGAGAGTTGGCACCCAAAATAGAGAGTGATAGCCTCATAAGCGAGAAGGCAAACGAATATATATGGGAGATTGCGCCCCGACATAGCGCATCGCTGTAAGCCGGCAACTCAACGATGAAAGGAGCATCAATGAGCAGCAGAGCCGACATAGATTGCATGAACCCCGCAAGCTAGCATAGAGAATCCGCGGACCCCAGATTGATCGCCTGAACCCCTGCAAGCTACCTATGAGACGATAAGAGGTGAAACTCGGAACCACGACGGAGTGACTAATCCCCACCAGCAACGAATGGAGAACTGATCCGGCCGTTAAAGTCTGCCTCTTCCTAAGTTATTGAGCGAGTCCGAATAGAGACCCCAACAGTCACCTGGATATGCCAGCCAAAGTCCACTTCTGCTGTCTGCAAAAATGGAGGTAACCTTTTATTAACTATTGCCAAATTTCACGAGTTACCCGAGTCTTATATGATAGGCGGAAATTAAGAAATAAGATGATATATTGCGTACCGAGATGATATTAATTTAAATAGATGAAATAATATAGGCAAATAATACATTGATATAATGAGAATGTCTGTTAGTTCAAATTAATAAGAATATAATTGAATGTATACTAATATTTGCATTGTGTGAATAAATTAACGTATTGTTTAAAATCAGAGTAATGGTATCATTGCCTACCACTATAACCAATCACGGCCCACCCCAAAGGAAACTCTACGACAAAATGTACCATTTCACCATATAATTATGAGGAATTCCCTTATTTATTTATGTACTGTCGCATATTTGCTAATTTTAGTGCATTTAAACTAAAATATTTTTGCCTTTCAAACTTAATGGTTCTTGCAATATTTTTTAAAATCATTTGATATTGAAAGTACACTGCTCAAAAATATTAGGGGAGCAACCAAAGAAGTTAAGAAAACCGTGCGAGACAGCCACGTATTGGCATAAAATGGATAGTACACGCGTATCAATGCGCAATACAGAAAAAAGACGTAAAAAATGTGTAATTAAGCTTTAATTCTTTGAAAATATGGAAAAAAACATCAAAAGATGATTTGGGGCTACAATTTGGTTACATGTAAACGATAAAAAAATATTGTTTAGAAATGATGCAAGATTTTTAATATGGCGTGTGGTCTCCTCGAACAGCTAAGACTGCTGCACACCTGTTTTCCACGGATGCGATGATGTTATCGATACGACTTTGGGGAATACTGTTCCACTCCTCAAGAAGTGCAATCTCCAAGTCTCGGAGAGTAAAAGGAGGCCTTGGTCTCGCAGCAATGCGTCGTCCGAGCATGTCCCAAACATGCTCGATTGGATTCAGGTCAGGAGAGCACGCTGGCCATTCCATACGCTGTATTGTTTCAGCTTCAAGAATGTTCTCCACAAGACGAGCTGTATGTGATCTGGCATTATCATGCTGGAAAACAAAGTAATCTCCAATGGCTGCAGCGTAAGGTATGACATCTCGTAAGGTATCTCGTCTGCATACCTTCGGGCCGTCAAAGTACCATTCCGAATGATATGCAAGTCCGTCCGTCCACTTATGCTGATTCCACCCCATACCATAAAACCAGCTCGCCTGTATTGTGACCTTTCACGAACGAATGTTGGGTTATTTCGAATGCCCCTTTCCCTCCATACCAAAACACGTCGGGTGTCACACTCCAGACTGAATCCGGACTCGTCTGTAAAGAGCACTTGGCTCCAATCATGTTGCTCCCAATCTCGATGTTCAGCAGCCCATTTTCTTCGGGCCGCACGGTTGCGTGGGGTCAACGGAATGCAGACCATTGGCTTACTTGCATAGATACCTCCCTGATGATGTCTATTACATACTGTTTGGCTGGGCACCTTTCGTTCTGTTGCCAAGAGAAACTGTCTTTGCAGCTGAGTAGCATTGTCTGTTCTGTTTCGACGAGCTGTTAACAGTATATACCGGTCATCAGTTGCTGTAGTGGCGCGTGACCGACCTTGCCCTGGTCGACGTCTAACATTCCCTGTTTCTTGGAATCGAATCCACAGCCTTGCAACGACACTTCTGGCGACTGCAACAGCATCCGCGTCACTACGTTGTGTTTGCCCGGATTCAAGTCTGCCTACAATACGCCATGCCATGGATTCCGGTAAATCACATTGTGGAGACATTTTCTAGTCACCTTATCTCAAAAAGAATAACTGAGCAATCGAATTTCACAGTTAAGGCAGTGAAACAGACGTTTCTACAACATTCCGATTTCCGCCCTTATGTTCTTTTTCTGGTTTTTGACGTCATGAACTTTGATTTTCATATGAAGTTTTCTTCTTCTGTTTCCTGCTAGGCTTTAAATTATGGATGATTTATTTTATATTACTTATCGGTGTAAGTATTTGCGTAATTTCGTTAAAACCATGAGCTCCCCTAATTGTTTTGAGAAGTGTACATAGGAAACACATAAAATATGGAACTACGTTTTAAAAGAGTTATAATACATGTGAAAAAAAATTAACTTGTTTATTATTCAGTGCATATATACTCTGATATGGTTCGTGGACCTATTTTATTTTCTTAAATCTTAGAGAGTTTTCTTGTAAAAAATTTCAACTTTTGCTACTACCTCAGATATCATCGTGCTTTGAACAGTCCTTAGTCATTCAATTTTAAACTGAACTACAGTATCTAATAACTTTTTCTTAAATAACCATATTTTGAATTTAAAAAATTCAAGAACTTAATATTACTATATGTTGTATCAAGGTTAGAATATAATTTTACTCTTTAGAACTGTCATGCTATTCGAGATTTGTGTTAAAACCTTTTCTGTTGGTTTGTTAGCTCTCTCTCTCTCCCTTGAAGGAAAATTATTTTTCATAACTCAGCGAAACTTTTAACTGAAATAAAATTTTATTGAGATGTTAAGAAAATAACATTCATGTGATCAGATGAACAGCTGGAACTATGAAGGATATTAAATTGATAATTCCTTTTCCGGTTTATAAAAACTAATCAACAAAATAATCTCATTCGTTGTTCCATTTTTTTGCTAATGTAATGTGATACTCTGATTAAATGTTAAAGTAATTACTTTAAAATGAAAAAATTCACTCTTTTCTCTTTAATTTTTTATTTTATTTCATTATGAATGGTTCGTGATTAACACGTCCGTTTATAATGTTATGCTGAAAGAATAACGTGCTAGAAATATTTACTTTCTCCTAACACAATAATTTACGATATTTCTTCTAAACAAGATAAAAAGAGTTTATATTTCCCTACATTTTTTTACAGAACACAAATAATAACTTTAAGAATCAACGACATAATACCCCAAAATCAACGAGTATAATAAAGTAGTCCATAACCGTGTACTCAGCACAAAATTTAGATAGTAACTGCAAGTAGAATGATAAATGACTGCATAAATTATGCCCGAGAAAGCAAAATGTGCCGTAAGAAATGTCAGTCGCTTATTCATCCTTGCGTATTTTAAAGTCTTGAATTTTGCTTTGAGATATTTATTTTTCCCCTAACGTGCGTTGAGTGAAAACATTTTTTAACCTGGCTGTAATTAAAACATGGTATATGTTACTTCCAAACGCAGCTCCACAAAACAACGTTAAATCACAGCACGAGCGTTGCGCTTTCATTAAGAAAAGAGGGAAAAAAACATGTAAAATTAAACCAGATTTGCAACAATGATTTTAGAGTGATGAATATATTGTCGTATCATTAATTTTAACCCGAGAGCTACGGTGTTTTCTCCTTTAAGTGGCGATAACCGTTAAAGCAGGATTTTTTTTTTCTTTTTTTGAAAAAGTGCTTAACAATGGTTAGTCATTACGAAGGAAGAAAATTAAAACGTTTTTCACACCGGGTTTAATGCATTAATCTAGGTGACGTGCTACAAAGTGCTCTCCAGTCTAAAGAAAATGGGTAAAAAGTTTGCCGCGGATAAAATAATTGGGGGAAAGGTAGACATATTAATTTTAACTCAAAAAAATATTTCCAGCAATCAGAATTTGTTCATTGTTGTGCCGGAAATTAAAGTGAGCGCATCAAAATATATTAATGTCTTTCCTTCACTCTTTTTGCGCATAATAATTAAAATGAATCGCAGATGCACTACGAAATATTATCTTGCTTTAGACATTTTCTAAAAATACCACCTCCTCATTGTGTGATTGAAGGAATAATTTTTAAAACCAAACAGTTACATGTATGAGTGTAAAATGTTGCTTCAATCAATAGATATTTCCTAAAGAAACTTTAAAAGAGAGTTATTTAAATATTCTGTTGTATTTGTGTTATTTTTGAAATTTGTGTTACATATTTGTCATCTTGTTATATTTGTTAGAAGTCCCATTGTATTTGTGTGTTGCAGAAATTCTTGATATTTTGACTCTCATTTGACTTTTGAGGTCCATAATGATTTCCAGAAGCTCTTGAATTTAATTTATTCATAAATTCAGGTATGAGTTATTACAGCGTATATTTATCATAACTTGATATGAGTTCTTGTTTAATCAACTCTTTAATTTAAAATTCAATGTTTGCATAGATAATAATTAAATCGGTGAAATTGAAAAGGATTCATCTCCACTTTTCAAAAACTCATCTCCAGTTTTCTCCATCTTTTCTGTCCCCCCCCCCCCAAAGTTTCAAAAATATTAACAAATTATATTTTTGCATCAGGATTGATGCCTTATAAACATAATAAATACTAAATTTAGTCTTACTAATAATGCATGAAAGCGAGTTATAGCTTTTTGCTACTTATGTTTTGGAAAAATTTTAAATAATTACAAGATAAAAAGAACTTTTTATAAACCATGTTTTAAAATTTTCTGTTGAATCATATAAACTTGACAATTCTATGTATTAATAAATACTTAAAAAATTTTTTTATGAATTATTCCATCAACTTGAAAGAAAATGAAGTTAATTGGAAGTTAACTTGCGTTTAACTTTTCATTCCCATCCCGGCCAATAGATGGCTGCACCAGTCTACAAAACAAAATTATTTGATAATAACTGAAAATTTATTTAATCCTGCTTAAATATAGCTAAAAGTATTAAAATAATGCATTGTCATCGTGTTCTGAGCTATGCTAAAAGTTTCAAATGTCTACCCAGTCAGGAAGTTAGTTAAAAATCGATTGTAAGTTTTGTACGGGACAAACACACAAACAAGAAAGCGAGCTAATAAAAACATGCTAAAAATGGAGATGACTCCTTTTCAAAATGACCTATTCAATTAATAACATGATAGACAACATTTTTCAAATACCATGTTCTTTCTCTCTGCGCATATAATTCTACTATCGCACTTCTGCGACAGTATATTGTGGTATTTTAGTTAGGACTGAGTTTGCTCGAGTTGGGTTTCCTCTTTAAATATTCTGCAAGCATTTTGACATCACCTTTCGCAAGTTTCGGTGAGACCCGTAAAGAGAAATCCATTTTATAGCAACTAGGCAATGTTATGTATGCAGGACGTTTCAACAATGGAGTATATGAAAAGCAGAAATCCAAACCATCAGTAGCTGATATTATTTGAACTCGCAATTACTATACTGATGTATATTGTCCGTGAGATGTTAAAAAAATGATTTTAAGAAAATAAAAATTAAATTAAAGTTGTCAACAGAGCTCGCTAATCACCTTTTTTGAAGCTGCAAAGGTAAAAATGTATAAAATTTTATTTTATTTTATCCCTATTTAAATCACTACGTATATTCCACTTAAGACGTCTGAAATGACCATTTTTAATATGTCCATTGAATAACTCATGTTTACTTATTATACTAGATTTAATCAGTCCGGATTACTATGACTTCATTGCTGGAGGCGATCATCGCCAGAGCTTAATTCTAAGCTCGAATTCCGAATCACATGATTTGCTACCTGATTTGAGTTAGATATTGGTAATTAAGTTTACTTCACTTGTGATATATTCTCCTACATGAATGTTGTGTACTAATTGTGCAATCTGTGTATATAGATTATTATAGTTACACAATGACACAATTAGTAGTTAAACAAATAATAGTTAGTAGTATATGTAATATGTTTTTAGTTCTTTTTGACATTTGATTTAGTTTAACCTTTTAACTATCAAGTTATTTTGATGATTTTGGCACGGAAATGTCAATTTTTTATTGCAAAAATCAAATGTTTAGTACAAAATAACGTACAAAATAACGTACTGCCATCTAGTGAATAAAGCAAAAATCCACCTCCCATGATACGGTATAGACTACTAGTGCTGCCATCTATTGAATAAAGCCCAACTCAACATGTCTCCAGATAGTTTCGGGTTTGACAATAAGATGCAAGAAAATAAATCTTCCCCGAGTGGGACTCGGGCAGGACATTTTTGAACGCATTTGCCAAGCCCGAGACTATCTCGGGCACGACAGTTAAAAGTTTTAAGCTAAGTTAGTTATCAAAGTTTTTTTCTTGCCGCATACATTTTAGGAAATAACTAAATGATGAGATTGGTCTTAGGTGAAAATTGATCTCGGAATATATTTTAAATCAGAAGTACTGATATTTGATAGCCACTGGATAAAATCTTGAAACTGTATCACAAAATTTGTCATTCAGGTTATTGAGAGATTTGTTAAAATCGTCATGAAACGTCAACGCTGAATATAAGACAATTAAATTTATTTTCAAAGAAGTTATTGTGTTAGGCAAAATTAATTTGTTATCTAAGTTATCGCTATTCTATTCTTTTTCTTTAATTCATAGAAAATGGTAATTTTTTTTCGCTAAAAATCATAGTTTTAGGATGACCATTTCTATAATCATTATAATTAGTATACATTTTTTGTTTCTGTAAAATATTATAAATTCAAGTAAAGTTTTCATTCAAAAGATTACTTGAGAAGTAAAACTTTTCTTACAAATTATTTCCGCATCAGATAAATGATTGAGTGAGACTTCTTCACATAGAAAAATATATTTTGTATTGGAAATCTATTGTATTTTTCTATAATTCGTTTTTAATGTTTTCTATCATACTTTTTTAATCATACGAATTTAGAGACGGACCCATAAATTCATAGTTTGATAATTTTGGAAATTTTATATTATGATATTTCGTAAAACTTTGACTCTAATTCTGCGAGGACTTCACTTAAATATATAGAAAACGCTTGCCTCCTTTCCCCACTCAGTATTTTGGGAATAGGAGATTGAAGGGAAAATGTAAGAAACATTTCTAACCGATAAGTGGTTTTGTACCGAGTATTAAATTAAGGGAGTACAGAAATTACCCTTACGGCTTCTGTGTACTAACGCTATTAGATTCGCTCACCGCAAATTTAACCTATGGAGAAAATGTGTCCAAGAATTGCCTACTTGGATTCAAAGATATTTTTAAAAATTGTACTCTGTAATAGAAAAAGAAATATTAAATTTTGGGGCATGTTTCGTTTAAAAAAAATGCAAATAGTATTTTAAAATAATTAATTTAAATTATTCGGTAGAAAAATCTGGAATAGTGATTTAAACGCTCATAACCTTTGATGCACGAAATTTATAAAATCAGTCATGTTACAATATCCAGAAAAGATCAGGTTATCTGAAAATTCCATTTTTGTTGGATTATGTCAGCATTTATGAAGCTGTAAATAGTAGACATATTTTCTCCATGGGTTATTATTGAGGAGAGCGAATCCAATAGGGTTAGTACACGGTAGCCTTAAAAAGGTGTTGAAGCTTATGTTAATACATGTGTGCAAGATCGTCATTTAGCTGTCACAATTGGGACTCAAAATTTCAGTTTTTTACAACCCCCTCCCCAACCTCTCCAAAAAAGGATAATATATTTGAAATTTATGTCTTTATTTTGATTAATTGTATTTTTGATGTCAAAATTCAGTGAAATACGGGATTTTTGTGAGTTTTGTACTATCTTGTATTTAAAGAACATTATCGTAAGAGTATGGGGGCCTCAAGGAAAAAATTTTGTAAAATGTTCCAAGGGATTGATATATGGGGTCTGATATAAAGAGTTCTTAGTCTAGGATTTAATTCGTCATATATATATGTTGCTGTCGTTTATGGCCCTTGACCGACAGCGGAGATAGATCAAGGCCATTATATGCTATCGGGCTCGAGGATGCGGCCCAGGGGTGCCAGGGGTGCGGGGCACACGGGCGGCACATCAAGGGCGGCGGCAAGTCAGCCGCCCGGATAAAAAAATTTAAAACTAAATTATTAGTAAAATAATCAATATAAAAATATCACCATTAAGCTAGGTAAATACTTAGAGTTAAAAAATGCATTTTACATGTATAACTGGAAATAAACAGTAAGGTTTGGACTCAGAAGGGGAAGTGAAGCGCCCAGGCGACATTCGCGACCTGTAGCTACAGCTGTGGCTCAGTATAATAAGCTCCGTACGATTGCATGTATCGCTTCGAGTGGCTTGTCTGGGCGTGGGAAGCTGTGGCGAACGCGCGCCACAGCTGTGGCTCTGTATAGGCCCTTAGATTTATCGCTTTTGCGAAGCCAGTGTGTCTACAGGACATTGCTGATCTAGTGTAATTTTTGTTTATTCGGCACATGCCGGATGTGACGAGGTTTGAGCGCGAAAAATGTTAAAAGAAGGTTATTCTGGGAGATTTTGTCTGAGGCTGAGGTTGTGTCAGACCATTTGCGCTCCCGGTATGTTATTCAATGCCTACTATTAGTTCACACTCTCCCTATATTTATATATCTTGTTCAAATTTTCAATCGTTAATAAAATACTTTTTATTCATCCACCCAAGTTCAAATTCATTTTTTTAAACTTGTAGTGGATGACACTTGATGTTATTACAGTTTTTTCAAATATTAATTCATTAATTAAATTTAATTAATTAATTTTAGTTTTATATGGGAGAAAAAAAATTTCTCGGCAATAATGGTGTTCACAGAATCGAGACAATATCAGTGCAATTCCCCGCTAAAAAGTAACTAAAATAAAATTTTTCTTTGTTGATCTAAGTAGGAATTGACTTTAAATTTTTTTTTTAATATTACTTGTTTTTATTGTGATTTCGTTTTGTAACTCTGTGTGTCTCTATATATAATCAAATGTGTTTGATTAAATTAAGACTTCGTTTTTATTTGACGAAGCAAGAATGCCTATATTTTAATGATAATTTAAATTCGGCCATGGAGTAAGTAATTTACTTAAATAAAACCACATTGGTTTTAAAAGCGCTACTCCACGTCGCAACCAGTTGGGAAATACATTGTTCGTTTTTGTTTTACCACGTTTTAACCCATCATCCCATCAAATCGCGTCGCATCGCCGGCATCGCATCGGTGCTGGCGGTTTTTGTCAGGTTGCAGGAAAATACTCTTTTATGCCCTGAGCCTATAAATACACGGACCTGGATAATTTGGGCTATTAATTTTGAACGTGTCCATCTCAACAACTGAAAAACAAACCTTTTTGTCTCTAATTTTTGTGCTCGATTTTGTGATTGCTGACCAACAAAAATATTTCACAGGTAAGTAAACTTGATGATATTTTTTCTTTTAAGCGGTTAGCGGTTAGAAATTGAAATAATACATTTATGGTTTGATATTTATTTTAAAAAAAACTAGGATTCATTACTTAATTCTATTTTAAAGGTTTTGCAAATGTTAAACATATACTGCAGGAACAAGGGTAAACTTTGATTTTTGAACTGCATCACCTTATTTTTTTAATAGGTACTTGAAATATGGCAATTCAGAAATCGGGAAAATACGATTTTTTTGTTATTAAAGTAAACGTACGGGGAATTGTATTTAAAATATGAACAAAATTAAAATAAAATCGATTTGGAACGTTTCTTTGCAAAAGTCAGTCTTTATCTAGAAACAGCTTAACTTACATTGCGTCTTTTTTATAAGTTCTTTACGAAAAGAACCTCATTTTTTTTACAGATGTCTGATAATCGAAAAAAGCTTTCTGGGGCCCAATACAGAAAAAGAAAACTTGAAAAAGAACAATTAGTAAAGAAGGCTTGTGGTTCATTAAAAACATTTTTAATCCCAGCAAGATCGCGTGAGGCGCCATCAAGTTCCAGAGATATAAATGTGACGGAGACCGAAATCACAAACCCCAAGGAAGATGTTTTAATCGCAAAACCAAGTCTTGAAACCAGTGAAACCGTGACCAAAGACCGATACCAGATTCGACAATACCAGATTCGACAGGACAGGGTTTAACTAATTTTTATAAAATTTTTTGGAGACTCGCAACATTTGTTTGGGGGATTTAAGGGGTCTCAGGGGTTTTAAAGCTTCAAAAAATCGAAAAAAAAATTATTATGAATTATTTTTCTGTAATTAATTCTGAGCATATTAAAAAAACCGCATTAAAAAATTCTTAATAGAACGCGAGTTACAGACTAAACAATCAACCGATACATGACATATCCGGTGTTTGTTTACTTTTTGGTACGCCAGCTGACCCAGCACATGCAGTCAGCTGATCAAGAAACGCCTACTTGCGTTGCAACTAAAGTACTTGAATAAAGCAACAAACTTCTACCAATTTAACCCCATGGTTTATTATTTTCCACTTTCCGCTGAAGAACCGTGATAAAATTACTGTAACTTTCGCTCTGTTGTTTTTCTAAAACGAAGTTCAAAACAACGTGTTGTTATTGTCAATCTTGTAAGGGATTCACCGCTATTTTCTGTTTATTTAAATATAAATGCTTTTTATTTCTCATTAAATCTTCGTAATTTAAGTTTAAAAATAGAACTTATTAGTGTTTTGCAATGGGGAAAGCGTATAACCGATCTGTCAGTTATAGACGCAGAAAGCGTACCTTCCATGAAAAGAAAAGTGATTCTGTTTATACAGGTAAATCAGCGTCTGCTAAGAAGCTGAAAATTGATAATACATCCATTTCAAGCATAAAAGATGACTCAAATTCTGATATATTACAAGGATATCGTTTCATCGATATAAATATATTATTTAATGAGCTAAGAAAATTTATTTGTTGCAGTTTGTGTCATTCAAATATCAACTTTTACGAAGAGTCAGTTCGTGGCTGCTCTTCAGTTTGTATTATAAAATGTGAACAATGCAATGATACTAATACAATAAACAGCTGTCGAATGCTTGGTTCAAGAAAAAATATCCCATAAATTAATCAACGTGTCATTTGTAGCATGCGGTGTATTGATCAAGGGTTGTCTAGCCTTCAAACTTTTTGTGCTGTCATAAACATACCACCCCCAGTTACTCAAAAATGTTATGACAATATTGTGAAAAAAATTGTTTGTGCCATTAAAACTGTTTTTGAAGAATCCAGGAAGGCAGCAGCAGTGGAAGAACAAAAAATAACTGGATGTTCTGATCTTTGCATCTGTGGCGATGGCTCATGGAAAACCCATGGCCATACGTCAAAAATAGTAGTGTGTAGTATTATTGGGACAGAAAGTGGGAAAGTTATCAATGTCGAAGTACTGTCTTCTTTCTGCAAAGACTGTGAGATTTCTACATCTAATTTGGACCACAACTGTAAAAAAAAAAACATTCGGGAAGTGCAGGAATTATGGAAGTCATTGGAATGACAAAAATATTTCATCGTTCTGAATTTTGAAGAAAAGTTCGGTACACCAAGTATCTTGGTGATGGTGATACCAAAACTTTTAATGAAATTTTGAAAGCTAGGCCCTATGATTGTGAAATTGAAAAACTTGAGTGCATAGCACACGTACAAAAAAGAATGGGGAATCGCCTACGAAAACTAAAACAACAGATGCGGGGTGAGAAATTGTGTGCTGGGAAACCACTGAGTGGAAAGGGGCGGCTAACGGACAAACTAATATATAAATTAACGGTATACTACGGGAATGCAATTAGATCAAATAGTCATTCTCTTCGAAGCATGAGAGAAGCTGTATGGGCAACATATTGTCATTTGAGCTCAACAAATGATGAACCAATTATGTTCTGCCCTAAGGGTGCGACTTCCTGGTGCAAGTTTCAAAAGCATGCTGCATGTGTTGATGATAAAAAGGGAATTTATAATCATACCCCTTCTGTACCCTTGGAAGTAATGAAGTGTATAAAAAATATATATACATATTTATCAGCTCCAGATTTGTTAAAAGGATGTCTAAGTGGGAAGACACAGAATTCAAATGAATCGTTTAATTCTGTGATTTGGAAATTTTGTCCGAAGACCTCTGGTTATGGTAAAAATGTTGCTGAAGCTGCTGTCTATGAAGCCGTGATTGCTTTTAATGAAGGTAGTGAGGGTCGCTTGAATTCTCTTAAAGAAATTGGTATGATTCCTGGGGTGTATGCAACAACAGCAGCTTTGAAATTTGATGTAAAGCGAGTAAAAATCGCAAAAAAACGAGCTGATCTTCAAGCATTACAGGCTAGACGGGCTAAACGAAGGCTTGTTCTTGCTAAAAATGAAAAGCTTGAGCTAGCTGAAGGGTGTTCTTACACACCTGGAGGATTTTAAATTACGTGTGTTTTATGTCTAACTTCATCAAAATTTTAACTTTAAACGCTGTTTTCTCAGAACTATGATTTTCACCACTATCCGTAAAATTAAAAAAAATGTACTCAATATATCTGTTTAAAATTTTGCATGCTTGTATACATGATTATGTTCTATAGAATGAATCAATATAATGAGGGAATTTTGTTATTTTCAATATTTTTATTAATTAAAGAGAAATTAAAAAAAAAAAAAATTTTATTTTTTCAAATTTGTATGAATTTTTATAAATGTTGTTGATGTAATATTTTTACATAGTTAATTCATTCTATAGAGAAAACATTTCTGATTATTTTAACATAGAATTAAAGTGTATATGTTAATTCTAACTTGAGTTACTTTACGGATAGTAACTGGCCATTTAAAAAAAATCTGAAAATATCGTTGTAATAAATGTATCATATTTTAAAAAAATTTAATATCAAAAGTGTTTATTTTATGAAAATATTAATTTTGAATTAGTTCTGAACAGTATCAACAAATTTTGTCTATTTGTAATAAGAATATAATTAGTTATTGGATGTCGAAACCAGAACACATTTATGCTTTAACATAACCGTTTAAAACCCCTTAGACCCCTTAAGGGGGCAGGGTTATGATAATGGTGCGAATATGAAGGGTCGCAATAATGGTTTACAAAAAAAAGTTCTTGACTTAAACCCTATAGCTTTTTATGTGCCTTGTGCGGCCCATAGTTTAAATTTAGTTGTTAATAACGCTGCAAAAGCGTCTTTAGAAATTACAAGCTTTTTTTTAATTGTACAGGAGCTATACGTTTTGTTCTCCGCATCCACTAAACGTTGGAAGGTCTTAAAAAATGAAATCCCAACTTTAACGGTTAAACCCCTTTCAGATACTAGATGGGAAAGCAGAATAGATGCGCTAAAAGTTCTTAGATACAATCTAACAAAAATATATGATGCTTTATATATCCTCTATTCCACGGCCCGATTTAGAAAATTCTTGACTATAGGTACAACTCGGGATGGGGGCCCCCTAACACTGATGTGGGCGTAAAATTTCCGAAGTTGACACACACACACAAAAAATCATGAATCATTGTGAAAGCACCATTTAAGAATTGGCTATTTGAAGCGTAGAAGCATAGAACATTATCAAATAACAAAAAGCAATACAACATATTAACTTCATCACTAAAACACCAATACAATGCAACCAGAAAAACTTATTAATCCCTTATATACACTATAACTTACATATCATGAACTATACATACAACTATATATATGATGAACCAATGAAGCAATCAAATTTGAAAAAATTGCAAATTATATAAAAAAAATTGCTATTAAATAAGGAAAAATTAAAAAAAAAAATTAAATTAGGGAAATCTTTTTCTTTTTTTCCTTTTAAAATAAAAATTTTTTGGGGGGCCCCCAACATTCCGAGTCCCCTAGGCCCGGGCCTAATGGAAAATCAGGGCCTGCTCTATTCTGATAATACTAGAGACTCTGAAACTAGAAACATGGCAAATTCATTACTTTTGAAAATTAAGTCGTTTAAATTTATTTGTTCCATTATTACATGGTATAATGTGTTAACAAAAATTAATATCGTAACTAAAGCTATGCAGTAATCGGATGCTATACTACCAAATATTATTTTAATGTTAGAACAAACCAAAACATATTTATATAATATTAGGTCAGATAAACGTTTTTGTGATATTTTAGAAGAGGCAAAAAATATTGCAGAAAATATCGATTGCGACCCTTCATTTCCTCTGGTTAATATTATTAGACCCCGAACTAAAAACGTTTATTTGACTACGAATGTAAAGATGAGGCTACAAAAAATCCAGAAGACCAATTCAAAATTAATTTTTACTTTGTAACATTGGACACTGCATTATCAAAAATAGAAGAAAAGTTCGAACAAATAAAACAACATCACACAGTTTTCAATTTTCTCAACGACCTAAATAATTTCCTTAAAACAGATAAATCAAATAGGTCTACAAAATGTAAATCTGTGAAAAGTATGTTACATGATCCATTTAAAAATGAAAATGATATTATAGCTGAAGATTTATGCGATAAAATTGACAACGTTGCATCCTTTATTTCCCCTGAAATGAACGCGTTAAATGTGATTCAATACCGATTTACAAGGAACCTCATCTATCTGTTTCCAAATTTAGTGATTGCCATACGAATTTTTTTAACATTACCCGTGACTGTGGCTAGCGGGGAAAGAGTCTTTTCAAAACTTAAAATAATAAAAAATTATTTGAGGTGTATTATCCTTTTCTATACTAATAATAGATAAGTCGGAAAGGCTTTCAGACTTATCCATTATTGGTATAGAAAAGGACATTTCGGAAGATATAGATGTATCAGATATTATAACAGAATTTGCATTAAAAAAGGCATGAAAAGCAAAGATTTTTTAAGCTTTTTGACAGTCTGTTATTAAGTATATGTATTATTAGATATGTGTTGTATGCATTTAATATAACGTATTCATTTGGTTATTATATCAATACATTAATAATTATTATGTTAGATTGTAAAATTAAAATATAAACTGAATTTATAATATTTTCTGTAATTCGTTGTTTCATTTAAGGTAAAAATATTTCAGAGAAATTTCAATTAATCCATACGGTATGAGGGGGGGGCGGCAAAATTATTCTCGCACACGGGCGGCAGCTACCCTAGGAACGGCCCTGAGCGAAAGGGTCGCTTGGCTGAGTCCAACTTGGCTGAGGGACGGGTCCCGTAATTTTGAACCGAGACAAGTAACGAGACCGGTACTTGACCCAGCACCTCCAGAGGTAAATTTGAGAACTTGGAGGACATTCCAGTCGCGGCAGATTTTACGTGCACCAACCGCCCTTAGCGCACACGGCGGTGGATTTTGTCAGCGCCCAGCATCGAACCAGACGGTCAGGTCACTGACTCGCTGCTTTTGTCAACTGGACCATCCTCCGTCATATATATTTATTTATTTATTGTAGTATTTGAAAATTACTCATCACAATTATCAAATTAGGTGAAAATATAAAGGAAAGTCAAACAAGTATAGAAATATGAAACCTACTGTGTCAACATGAGCTATTTTGAAGAGATCGAAAAATAAATGTAACTATATATATATATATATTTATATATATATCGATATAGCCAATATATTTCATCCTGTTTTATGAGGGATGCATTATTTCATTTTTATTAATATATGATTTAACTGCATCATATCCTTAACAAAGAATATTTATGGGAAGTATGATATGCTATTTCATATTAAATACACCGGAATGATAAGCGGAAGATGAGCACTGCTGATATACCAAATTGCTCTAAACCTGAGATTTAATATAATTTTTAGAGGTAACGGCATCTTACATACTTTCACTTCTTATATAACTATTAAACTGTCAAATGACAAAATCAGTTACTGGAATTTCACATCTTTTCATTACAAATTAGTCTAGATTTGAATTTTTGAAGTTTCACATTCCTTTATTCTATGAGGCTTTTTAAATAGGCTGGATAAAATTTGATATTTTCAGATAATTAAAAAGTAAGCACATTGGTGCCAATTTTTTTTTCTTTTCAAATTTTACTGAAACTGGTGTAAACTCAATAAAATATTTCTTTGCAAAAAAAAAATATAAATAACATAAAAATTAATTTTAAAATAGAAAAAAAAATTCAAAACATAATTTCAACTGCAATCTTGGTGTGACTTTAAGCAATTTAACATCGATGAAAACTGCTGAATAAACTTGTTCCGGAGTACATGAAAACACCATTGAATCAATAGTACACTGAAATTCCAAATACATTGAAAGAAAATAAAACATAGCAAAAACGGAAAAGTTATCGAAAACCGCTTCCTGGAATGTGCTTAGAAAGCACAAACAGTGATTGCTTAGGATATTGAATTGTTGGGGCAGTTTTGCGTTTGTTTCTCAGTCTTCGAATGAAAAAAAATGCGATGCATATACATTTCATTCTAAAAGCATTCAAACTGTAATTTGACAAAAGCTGTTAGATTTCATAACTTTCATATTATATATCAAAATATATTTTTAGATATGTATATATATATATGTATATATATCAAAAGAAATCAAACTATAGTTTTAAAGGAAGGTGAATTTCTATTAAAATATTGTTTATAATTATGCATAAGTTTGAAGACAAATATTCCGATATCTGTATTTCAGTAATATTTTGAATAAATAATGTAATAAGTAATGTGTTTCGGTGGTGGTATTTTTGTCTCGTATGGTATAGACTACTGTTGCCTAAACTGTGTCGCGAAAATAATTGGGGGGGGGTCGCAGATAGTTTGAAGTAACTTTATATCATATTAAATTATCTAATTAAAGAATTTGCCTAATACTCTAATAATTTTAAAATCATGTTCTTTTTCAAATTAATTAATACGCGAGACATTTTTAAATATTATTATGCAAAGTAAATATCTAGCCAAAATCTAGAGTTTGATATTTAAAATAGTTTGTCAAAATTTGCTTATTTATTTATTTATTTTTATTTTATTTTTATTTTATTTTTTTAATATATTTTTTGTTAACATCTTCCTAATTTTAAAACAAAATTTGCTGTTATCAAAAAATTTTCCGTTGGGGGGGGGGGAGGAAGGTCACGGGATTTTTTATTTAAAGAAAGTAGGTGGCGTTATATTAAAGCTTGCGCACCACTGGTATAGGCCATGGGTGTCTGACCTTTTGTCTTGCCTGAACCTCAATGAAAAAAGATGAATTGGTTTGAGCCGCACATAAAATATAAAATATACTTAATGTTTATAAGTAACAAAATTTCCTCTAAATTAAATTTTTTTTTCACTGAAAATTTAATTATAGCATTTAATTTTATAACATTGAAAAGAAAAAGTTACAAAAATATAAAATTAGTGGGATATTTGACCTTGTTTTTGTGAAACTAATGCATCAGTGTCTGGTTCGAAGGAAGTGGCTGCAATCTTAGTGAGTTTTAAAAATGCTCATCAGAAATTTTTCAACTAATTTTATTCTTCATGTACTTCATCTTTGATAACAATTGTTCGCAAATGTATGTAGTACAAAACTGTGATGACGTTGATAAGGCGTGATTGCAAAATGAAGGATGTTTTCCTCTAGGAAGATAGGTTTTAAAGTTTCAGATCTGGTGGTGCTGCATTGCTAGCTGTCAAGGGCTACATGCGGCTCGATGGTTGGACACGCCTGCTATAGACAGACGAACAAAATTAGAAAATAATAGCCGATTCGTACAAACTATTTATTCTGCATACTTTGAATATGTGTAATAAATTCTTTCAGACAATTTTATGCGAAAGGAAAATTTAGCGATTTCATCTAAAATAATAATCAAAATTTACATGATTTTATTTAGAAATGTTAATTGCTTTCCGCTTGAAACTCACATAAATCCATAGAGCACCGTTCAGTAATGTCACGTCACTAACAACTGTGACACTCAAGTGTGTAGGCAATTTTATGAATTATATCACCTCCATAGGCAGATCTTGGATTGACTCGGCTAGTGCCAGTCTCTTGTCGGTTCCTAATGTTGTCCTTGTTTGTTACCTAATAAGCATCTATTATTGTATTGCCATCTGAGATGGTTGACAGAAGGTGGCAGTATCTTAAAAGCTAATATTTTAAGAAACTGCTATGAAACCAGAATAATCCGCCTACATCGATTTTTCCATCTTCTGCTTACCAAGTTCTTCAAAGCTTAACGAAATGTTTTGCATCAAGCAGTCTTCGATTAGAGGAAGCCTGTTCGAGTAGAGGAAGCCTGTAGATGGCTTAATCAGCCTCTAAATGCTTTCCAAGGTCCTGTCAAATTATCTTTTTTAAAATTCAAAATCACGAAACTGTAGTTCAAACCAAGAAACGCGCTACAGGAGTAAGCATGATTTGTCAAAATGAAATTTGGAATGTTTATGTTAAATTTAATTTTCTAAGTTCAATCAAATACTCTGTTAAATTAACTTTTTGGCAATTGTTTGGGAATAAAAGTACAAAGAATGACAACTTGTGAAATAAGTCTTCGTAGAATGTAATAATACCTCTCGATTATTCTTGTAAATAGTTTTAATTTAAAAAATAAATTTTTTCCTTCTCAAAATGAACTAAAATTTCTTTTGTAACGCAATTTTAAGGCTTAAATAATATCTAGAAGTTGAATACTTGTCTATGTGGATGCCATTCTAGAGCAGTATTGTTCTTCCTTAGTCGTATGTCTGCTCATGTTAAACTATCAATTTCTAGTAAAACGTAATTCTAAATGTGTTATTTGCGTACTGAGCAAATACAATTCATCTAATGGTGTATTAAGGTAATTATCTACATTGATTAAGAAGACGAAAATATACATTTGACTCTAGTTAAATTACGCTGTATAAGGGACTTCACAAGATAGTTAAATTGTTTTTTAAGAGAATTTATCCAGAATAATGTTAAACAATTAATTTATGTATAGAATACGTTAGATATGCACATTCGATCTCAAATACTGCCTTCTACTGCCTTATGCATGAATAAATCTATATGTATATTTATAAAAATATATAAATAAGTAAATAAACAAATAAATTATATATCTATATATATATATATATATATATACTTGCTGAAAACCCGCACTTCGCTACGGAGTACATTCAAATTAAATACAACGGTCAATATATGCAATTAATGCCAAAAATAAATAAATAAATAAATAAATTTATATATATATATATATATATATATATATATATATATATATAGTGGAATCTCGATCGATCGTTTTCGGATCCATCGTTTTTCCGTATGTGTCGTTCATTTTATCCAGTCCCAACGATCATATTGCTATGTTATGTTTCCGCATCTATCGTTTTCCCGCATTTATCGTTCATTTCAATCGGTCCCTAGAAAAACGATAGATCGAGATTCCACTGTATGTATATGTATATATATATATATATATATATATATATATATATATATATATACACACAGACATAAATATATGTATGTGTGTGTGTGTGTACGTATGTATAATAAATACGGCGTTCAATGTATACAATTGATGTAAAAAAACAAAAAAATATACACACATATATACACAATGTGTGTATATATTTGTGTATGGATTTATACTCACATGCGCGTGTGTTTTAAACCAATTCGAGACAGCCTTACATTCATTCTAAAAGAAACCTAATATTATTTGAGTTACGCATAATCTGGCATCAATATATGGAAAAATTTTCACTTTCAGAATATCAATATCATTGGAAAACTATAACAAAAAATGAAAAGTAACCCTCCTTTTTCTACTTTTTCTACAGAGAGAGATGAAACATTTCTTTAACTGAATAACTGCCACCTTGCAAATTAAAAAACTTCTAAGAGTCTTTTATGAACTCTCGCCCAAGACTTCAAAGAGATGGAAAAGTTTTGCGGAAACACTTAATGCCTTACGATATGTTTGATACATCTGCGGCGATACTCATTTCTATAACTTTTGTCAATAAGGCAAACAACAGTAAAATTAAAAAAGAAGAAGAAATTGGCCATTCAGCAGTATAGAGGTGAAATTTCTTAGAAAGGAAGGCGTAAAAAATCGATGAAATGTTACGAAAAAGTATTTGCCTGTGTATTTTATACACCTTTACTATGATGCTCATGATTAAATTATTTATTTGCCAAAAACTCTAAATTTGTTTCAGAAAATCATAAATGATCTTAGACTATTGAAGTTTTTATATTTTTATTTGGTTTTTATTTTGTTTCACGAAATAGATTGTTATTATTCCTAATACTTAGTTTTCTTGAGTAATTGATATGTGTCTTTTGCATATTTATTAAAAACTATAGTCCAGTGTTGAAACCCACAGTTAAGTGCCAGTATTTGCCCTGACACTAAACTGTGAATAATTAAATTAAACTCTATAGAAATTTTAAGAATCTGCATTTAATTAAAAAATATAACGTGGAAATTTCAATCTCTTACATTCAATCTCTTACTGATACTTCGTTAAAACATTTATAACGACATCCTTAATTTGTTAGGTATGTAATTCAATGCTACAAAAACAGTGCACTTCTGTAGCGATAAAATGAAACAAAATTCATTAATATAATGGCAGGGTTTGAGAATTTATGTATTATAAGACTGTTTTGTAATATGTATTATAAGATATTTTAGCTTGATGCACTTTGTATTAAATTTCTAATGAAAAGATGCTATATTCCCATCATACTTCGAAATAAAAAGAAAATGAAAAAGTGATGAAAATAAGGAAAATAGCTGATGGAAATTACAAAAATTATATATATTTTCTATATGAATTCACCACTAAGTTAAGATAAAAAATTTCTTAAACTTTTTAAGCAGGCTTTAAGTTGAAGAAGAGGGAAAAAATTTTTTAAAGATCTCTCGAACAGATGTTCGAGCAGTTGTTCGAATAATTACTTCTAACATTTGAATAATCAGTAATACGAATTGGGTGAAAATAAAGTATCTAAGGAAAAACTTCTATATCTGTGTAGTATTAAAATTTGTTTTAGTTCTTTATTATCTATAAAAAAGAGTGAGTGGTTTATTATTGAGACCACCCTAACAGGCTTCTAGAGTTTAAAATTAATTATGATTAAGGTATAAGCAATAAAAGAAATGCTATCTATAATTAAAATATAGTGAAAATATTAAGAGTTAAATAATGTGACTGATTTTTTTTTAAATTCTTAAATTCCGTGACTTATGCAGTGTACCATAAATTTTGCAGTGTACCATAAATTTTTGCACTAATTCAAAGGTGTAGGATTTGCTAGTATGTATATGGATGCCCCTTCGCTAGAGTAATATATAAATTCAAACTCTCAAATCCCTGAAAGGAATTCACTTATCTATTTACAAAATAGTTTCAGTTTCCGTTTCCTTTTAATGCAATAACAGATAAGATATCTTTTCTTGCAAACGGAATATAATTTTTTTACAGAAGTGAAAACTGGTTTCTGCAGCACATAAATAAATAAATAAATAAATATATATATATATATATATATATATATATATATATGTGTGTGTGTGTGTGTGTGTGTGTGTGTGTGCGTGTAATAATAACGACCCATTATTAACTGTTTCGCACCACCTATTTTACTTGAAGCGTATTCTAAATTATTCCCTTTTCAATAAAGCCCAGTCTCTTTTTCCAAATTGCGACCATCAAATAAACGAATTAACTAATTTCTCCCTTAGTGCACGCGTGTTAAAGATATTTTTAAACCACGAATCTACACCACGTGATGTTTTCGCCACGGTGCGCTTTTCGGAACATAATGCGACCCTTATGTAATCAAGTCAGATGCCCAATTATAGCCAATAAAAAGATTTCCTCGCGGTCAATACCCCTACACTTTATAACCTTCTGCAAAGGTTTTCGGCGTTCTTTTTTACTATCTGTCGATGTCTTGTCGTGGTGTCGTCCTATCTCTGTTTCCTCGCATCTCTTATTAACCTTGTTCTGTTTTCGCGCTGCTCCGCTGCTGTCCGATATAACGACGTAAAATCTGCCTTCTGAATGTGCCCCGGCAGGCATCGGTTGCGTTGCTATTGTGTGTGTCCAGTTGTCAAGATACCTGTGTTTTGCTGAATAATATTTGTCTACATTATAATCCGGAATAAAATAATATGCGTCGCATCTCTGTTCTGTGCGTGCCCCCAATGTCTCTCTTCTTTGTGGTTTTACTTCCCCGATGTCAACGGCTCTCGTGAAATGGTCTTCATCTCGTACCTCGGTGTTACGTCTACAACATGATTGTGTTTCATCGCCTCTACATAGTTTTAAATTAAGGTTTATCGTGCGCGTATGCCGATATCATTATATATATATATATATATATATATATATATATATATATATATATATATATATATATATATATATATATATATAAATAATATATTATAATATATATATATATATTATATACTATATATATACGTATATATATATATATATACATATATATATACACCGAAGTGCCACTGAATTAGGGATACCTACCTAGTAACGAGTTGGGCCTTCTCTGGCTTTGATAACGGCTGCCACACGACGATGAATAGATTCAACAAGTCTCTGGAAACGTTCCATGGGAATAGCTTGCCAACTATTGGCTAAAGCTGTCCATAATTCAGTAAGGTTCTTTGGAGCTGTGTGATGGCCTTTCCCGCCTTGTTCCAAAAGATCCCAAAGATGCTCAATAGGATTTAAGTCTGGGCTTCTAGGTGGCCAATTCATGACAGAGAAGTCAGAGGAATGCTCATCCAACCAGCCAGTAGCCAACTGGGACTTGTGAGAGGTTCAGTTGTCTTGCTGGAAAACTCCATTACCGTGCGGATAACAGAACGGCATAAACGGATGGAGGTGATCAAACAGCAACTCTACGTACCGAATTGCGTAGAGGGAGGTTGGTACACGCACCAAAGATCCCAAACTGTGCCACGAAAAAACACCCCAGACTTTGAATGAGCCACCATGCCATTGTACAGTTCCAGCCAGGCATGCATGATCCATGGCTTCATGAGTCTGACGCCATATTCTCAGCCTCCAGTCGACGTTAAGTAGTCGGAATCGAGACTCATCACTCCATGCTACTCGTTTCCAGTCTTCTACACTCCAGTCTCTGTGCTCTCTTGCCCAGGCAAGACGTGCAACCCGATGGCGAGGATAGAGCAATGGTACTCTCGTAGGTCGACGGCTCCCGAAATCCATACGGTGAAGCGAGCGTTGCACAGTCCGTTTACTGACTGTACAACTGGCACCGTCATTAAACTGGGTTGTAATTTGAGCTAATGTTTGGTTTCGCTGGCAACGTACAATACGCCTGAGCCGTCTCTCACCACACACTGTCAAGGCTAATTGTCCTTTGCAGTTTTCCCGATCGCTAGTTTTTTTCCACCATCCATGTATTCTTGGTATACTCTTGACACTGTCGACCTTGAAAATCCTAGCTGTGTGACAATTTCGGAAATTGAATGGCCCATGCGTCGCGCACCTACGATTTGTCCGCGATCGAAAGCGTCTAAATCAGGCAGTTTACCCATACTGGCAATTCCAACAACTAATTCAGAAAAACCACAGTACGCGCTATATATGCAGTTACCACAGCGCCCTCACTTGTACATACATGATGCGCAGCGCTACACAATTTGCATAGGCTTTGCTATCCCTAATTCAGTGGCACTTCAGTGTATATATATATATATATATATATATATATATATATATATATATATATATATATATATATATATATATATATATATATATATATATATATATATATATATATATATATATATATATATACTTATATATATACATATATATATACATACATATATATATACATATATATATATATTTACTTATATATATACATATATATACATACATATATATATATATATATATATATATATATATACATATATATACGCATATATATATATGCATATATATATATATATATATATGATTTTTTCTAGTGATATACAATTGCATAACAGTAAAGTTTTAGCTAAACAAAAATATTTTATTAAGAAGATGAAAAGACGTTTTGCATTACTTTAGAATTGCTGCCCACGGGCCTACTTCACAATTCAGCACACATCCCTAGTAGCAGTTTCCGATAATGCTTATTGGTCCTCTGTATTTATCTTCTCTTTGCTTCCAATCAATAATGCCTTTCCTTTTGCCATTTATTTGATTTTGTTGGTATTATTGTTTTTGATATTAATATTAAATTTTATTTGTAATAGCTAATTTTATTGAAAAAATTTATAGTTTTGTCATTTGAAATATATGAAGCTGGACAACGTAAAATATTGCTCGAACGTAAAATAACTCCCCCTTTCAAAATCACTCAATCTTAATTTAATATTTTCCTTTCTGGTAGATTACAACTGGCTGGAGGAGAATTGAAAATCGAGATCCTCTGCATTCACAGATGTGTTTTACCGTCAATGTCGCGTTATTATCTTCTTTAAAAAATCTCATACAATATCGCTTTGTTTCACTTGAGAAAACATTCCCACGAATGACCCTCGGTCCAAATAAGTAATTTTCTTTGGAGACCCTCATTGTAAAGGTACTAGTTTCTCAATTTACTTTCAGCTATTAAACAGTTTAATTCTATCGTCCAACTGTCTGTCTCCAATAGTGTAAATTCGTAACATATACAAATTATACCAAATTAAACAACAGCAACTGGTATTGCAATTATAAGGAATCTCTTTTGGTAACTTTATAGAATTCATGGACTAATGGAATATATTCCGTCTAATGTGGCAGGCGTAGAAGTGTAAATATCATTCTGATGTGTAGAAAACATAAAGTATGTTCTGCTATAATCTCTCTCTCTGTTTGTGTATATATATATATATATATATATATATATATATATATATATATATATATATATTATATATATAGTATACAGGGTGTCCATAATTAAAGTCCCACTTTCAAAAGGCTGCAAAAAAAGAACCACTGTTCAGAATGACTTCAAATTTGAACTGAATATACTGGAAGAAGGGATAAATGATTTGGCATAATAAAAAAAGTTCCAAAATGTTACAATAACATTTTGGAACTTTTTTTTTATTATGCGAAATCGTTTCCCCCTTCTTCCAGTATATTCAGTTCAAATTTGTAGTCATTCTGAACAGTGTTTCTTTTTTTTTTGCAGCCTTTTGAAAGTGGGACTTTAATTATGGACACCCTGTATATATATATATATATATATATATATATATATATATATATATATATATATATATATATATATATATATATATATATATATATATATATGTCGGACTTAGTCTTCACTCCCATAACTTATCCTTGTCGGAACTCCTTTTTATCCAATGTGGCAGTCGATGGTGATCCGATGGCCAGGAATTATGTAGAATCTTACCAGTAGTTGCAGACATCATACTTCTCAATAGAATGATGACAAATCCAGTATTATTTAATAATATTTATTATATCCTTTCAAAACTCTCAGCTCAGCAATTAAATTTATTCCCATCCCTATCCAAAACGCGTGCCCGCAAAGAGCGGCACGTCTTTCCTAGTCGGTAATTGCATTGTCTCTGACGTTTTCAACCCTTTGTGTCAAGCTTGTAGAATATTGTGCCTACATCCAAGGTAGTCAGACGTTTACACCGCCGATGAGACCCGAGCGGAGCTTTAGCTCTCAAATCCAACCGTATTATTTATTTTCCACGCATTTCTTCTTTTCCGATACTTCGTAAATTAGTAGTATTTAATTGATAATTCTCATTTTCTCTAGCTAAACCTCCCTTTAAAGTTTCTTACGGTTCGCGCCCCCATAATAAATCCTTATATATATATATATATATATATATATATATATATATATATATATATATATATATATATATATATATATATATATATAATAGAGCAGGATCATTCATTAACAGCAGAGTAATTATGTGATTAAATAATTTTTTAACTATCGTATTTTTTCCCTAAATAGAGGTACCGGAACGCCATTCCGGCGCGTTAATCGAGCCATATATATATATATATATATATATATATATATATATATATATATATATATATATATATATATATATATATATACATATATATATATATATACATATATATATATATATATATATATATATATATATATATATATATATATATACATATATATATATATATACATATATATATATATATATATATATATATATATATATATATATATATATATATATATATATATATATATATATATATACACAAATATGTGTGCATGTGTAACCATATGTATACATACTCATCCTTTCTATAGAATTTTATGCTTGATTTCACATTTTGAGGTTTTTTTTTCAGTGCGGCAGGCACTTGTCTTCTGACGGTAGACACTTCTTCTTCTGACATTAGCCCATGCAGATCCGCGATTTTTTGCTGGTTACTTTATTATGGGAGCGTCATTTAGGTCAGCCAGCATGGCTCCCTATGAAAGGGACGACACGGAAACGACCAAGTCTTATTCATGATTTGAACCCAGTGTGTAGCAACTCAGACCGCTAACCACTATACTATGTGAACGGCAGTTTTTGAGAATTAGGATCTAATATAATGTACTCTTTCAAATGGATAAAAGTAACTTTCATAATTAATTTCTTTTTAAAATTAATATTATTATTAGCATTAAATTTACGCATAAATCCAGGACTGTGTTGGATCAATTAAGATGAATACTGTATCGAAATTTGCACGGAATCGATAGTAAACTCCACTTGTTGTATATTTTGTGACAATATAGAATAAATATCCTGATTCTGCATCCTCTCCGAGAGAAAGGACATTGCAGCATACACGAGCCGTAAACAAATTCAGTTAGATCCATTAATATATGACACATTAACTCAATAATTGGGACACATTAGCATAGAAAATACGCTTCTAAATACAATATTTTAATGCTCACGCAAACAGTGAATACATTTGCTCAGATGCGAAACAAAAACTCGTATTGGAACTTAATAATTCAGTAGCAAACCTATAATGATTATGCTTTAAATCATATTTGCGTGAGCTTGAGGTATCTTATTACAATTCAGCTACACAGAGGGTTTTTCTTTATCGCAAATGCGCGTGCATCTAGTTAGCCAGTTATTCTTTAACCACATTTAGCACTGTAAGTTAATTAGATTTTGCGGTCACTAAAGGTTAGATCATGTTAATCCCGAAAAAAATATACATACATATAAAATTTTTTCATACTGGAGTAATTAGAAAAGAATTGAATACGCTGAACAATAACTCTTTTTTAAATCTAAATGTTGCTTATTGAATTTCTAGAGAAGTTTATAATTATACATGAAAATATTATTTAAAAAATGAATTAATTACATGTAAAAATAATATGAATTTCCTTCTAATTATTTAAACCAATGTTTTAAAGCACTCTCCTTTCAATGATTTATACGAAAACAAACAACAGTTCCTGTAAAACTGACACAATGTTGGCACAGTTCTTTAAAAGTCCTTGAAATTACTTACAAATTTTTAATTACTTTGTTAAGTCTAAATTAATAAAAAAATTATTCTGAAAGCCTTTAGTAATGCATCTCGAAAATATTGCATCTCGAAACCCGCCAGTTAAAACAAACCCTTTTCATTTCAGTTTACTTAAAGATGATCGAAAACCAGATTTCCTATCCGTTTCACTTCCAACAGCTTCTGAGCTAAAGAATCAGATATTTTCTCTTGCTACGCTGATATCATTAGAAAAATTGAAAAATTTTCCCCCTTTATACAATAGGATCAAAAGCTGATAAGTGATCAACCATTCTGCTCCAGCAAGTTCCCCTACAACAGGTTAAAGGCTATGATACCGAGAGAAGAACAAAAGAGATCACAATCATGATATTTAATACGCAATGTTGATAATTTTGTTTCGAAAATGGGCTTAAATTTGGTATTTGATATTTAACATACGCCATAAACACGATCACAAATATTCATCTTAAGTTTGGCATTATTTTGCTAATAATTTACATTAAAAAATGACATAAACAGAACTTATTATTGATACTTCTTTTGTAAATTTTTTTCTTTCCTTTATCAGTGCTTCGTAGACAATATTCAAAAACACATAAATATTGTTTACTTACGACTAATTACAATTAAGTATACATGAAAATTTTACTTATACACTAATAACGTATGATGTAAATTGATTCTTTATTTTCTATCATAAATTTCTTTAACAATTTGAATATCTTTTTTACTGCACAATCCCTTTATCTGTAAACATTTCCCTTTGTACACTGCCCCTTAACTTGTTCGCAATAGGGCATTTTTATTTTTATGCTAACAGATGGAATGATGTTAACAGATAAACACACCGTTTTTCAGATACTCCTCAATTCATTGATTAGCTCATCCGAAACTTAACCAGAAAATCCCGTTTCCATAATCTCTGGATGTAAACATCGCCATTACACTATCCAAGGAAAAGCAAAAGATACAGCAGCCACAAAAATGCTCCTTGTATTCTTAATTTTGAGAATTTGAACGATTTTAAATGATTTTATTGAAATTTTGTTGGGAAATTTTGTTTTGTGAAAATCTGAAGACTTGTTGTCACAACTTAGTAGTTATTTGATGCTTTAAAATTCAAGCAAGAATTTATTTACTTAAATTCCAATTTTATTGACTTATTTTCTTACATTTAAAATATCTCTGATATTATTTTCTGAAATTGCGTATGATGAGTACTGAGCAACTATAAGGTACCTGACTATCTTACAAATCTTATTTCATCAAAATCGACGTTCTAAACGTCGATTTTGATGAAAATTCCGATTTTTTTAAAATTCCTGCTTCTTGAAAAATATGAAATTCTGTTCCTAAATCTGCTTTTATTTTTACTGTACAATCATTAGAAATGAAACTAGAGTGATTTAAAGAAGGAAAAAAGCTGTCCATGTAAATAGAAGGGAAAATTTAAATTGCGTTTTTTTTTTTTGAACAAGAAGAACCTCTTTTTCATCGAAAATGTAAACGATTATTACGATAACTTAAAATATAATCATGATATCTCTATGAAATTTTTCAGGGCAGTTTTTCCTAGTACTAAAAATGCAATGATCTACAGTTTTTACTCCAAATATGTTATCTGCTGATTTATAGCTGCTTTCATAAAAAATCTTCTGAGAATTTACTGACATTTTACATGTAATCTATATATATATCCGTAACTGACTGACTCACTGAGTGAGTGACATACAACGCACTGACATACAACGCACAGACCAAACCGCTGGACCTAACGGGCTGAAATTTTGCATGGCGATTCTTCTTATAGTGTAGGGGTGCAATAAGACAGATTTTTGAAAAATTCTTCTTATATTTTTAAAACTTAAATTTGTAAGCTGTTTTAGTAACTTTTTTTAAGTTTGCATTTATAATAATAATTTGAGGGTTATGAAATTTATATCACGAGAAAGATCATAAAAATTCTTTCAAAATGAAATCTTTTTTGAATCTGTACCTCCATTTTCTAATTTTTGGTGAATTTTTAAAGATTAATTTTTAGAATTTAATTTATTAAATGCTGATCACGTGATTTATTTTTCTGGTACTTTAAATTAATTTATCGTCTCGTGAATAACAACTAAATAGACAAAAATTTTTTTTTTCCTTGCTAATGTGGCAGACGATTAGACATAATCCAAAAAAAGTATTAAAATACAGTAAAAGATATGATCCTCAAACTGTACTATATTAATTATACTATATTCTTTAGTACGCCCTATTAGGTTCAATTTGAATATTTTCTTCTACATTATTTTGTCTATGAAAATATTCCTTACGATTATATATATATATATATATATATATATATATATATATATTCCTTTGTTTTTTTTCTACATCAGTTGTATACATTGATCGTCGTACTTATTATATATATATATATATATATATATATATATATATATATATATATATATATATATATAACATGGGAAACAGATCGCAGGCTCAGAAGATATCTAGTCTCCCATGCTACGGTGAGGAGATGCAGTTATGCTCGAGAATAAATTCACTCCATGACTAAAAACGACGAATACGAGCTTTTTACGGGAGCATTTTTATTCAATACACCGACCGCTCCGTCGGTATGGATGTAGCAAGAGAAAATACAGGAGTCCGTCCTACTTCCGGATGTCAAGTCTTATATAAACTTCAGTCCATCACGTGATTAAAGGGTGTGTCTTAATAGTTGATTGGTTTAAAGTTGTTGTTGATGTGCAGAACTGATTTAAACTTGTACTGACTTCGCGCCGCGTCCCTTTAGTTAAAAATGACAGCCATCTTTAATGATATTGCCTAAGGCTGTAATAAAGGAATTTAACGCGAATGCCCAAAGGGAATTAAATAAGGGATTAAAAAAGGGTATGTAATTTTGAATAGTAAAGTGAGGGATTAATAGTTTTTAAATGTTAAGAGTGTTGAATTAAGAAATTACTAGTTTTTTAATATTATATATATATATATATATTTATTTATTTATTTATATGGCATTAATTGCAAACATTGGCCGTTGTATTTAATTTGAATGTACTCCGTAGCGAAGTGCGGGTTTTCAGCTAGTTTTATATAATCACCAGCATTCCATTTAGATTTTAAAATATCGATTAGCATTTAGTTAGTTACACTCATGAGTGTCTTACATACATATGATAAAAAGAAATTAATGATCTATGCAGAACTTTTTGTAGATCTAGAGCCGTTTATGTAAAAATTTGCTCAATTTCGAACAAAACTCTTTTTGAGTAAAAGTTGCATAGTTATTGTCTATTTTTTCACCATTTTCGTATTTTGGTGCAATGTTCCTTCAAAAACTACGACAAAAAGTTTCGGCAGTATAGTTTTTTTTTGAAAAAACTGCTCAGTATATAGAATGATATCTTAAAAGTTAAGGAACTTAAGTAAATTTTTGCTAAACAGAAGCTGGGAAAATAAATTAAATAAAAATACATCTTATGCAAACGTACTTCATTCCAATCTTGTATTTTATGAAAACAGAAGTTTAAAGTAAACTTACTATTGAAAATGACAATTATTTGAAATTCAAAAACGTCGTCTTTTGCGAAATTACACAGGGAAGATAGATACGTGTATAGATTACAAGAGAAAGCGTTCAAAATAGGTTTTTATCAAATCCGTCATTTCAAAGGATAACAATGTTACTAATATATATGATATATGATTAAGCGCATTGTCTGTCAACACTGTCAAACGGTCGAAAGTAAATATTATGTTTCTAAATACGATGAACCATTTGACTTTTTGAATAACTTTTATAATATAATTAGTTTTTAAAATATAATTTGAAAGTATATCAATATGAAAATGCGTGTAAAGAAATGTACAACAAAATAGTTACAAAATAATTTAAAGTAGTTAATAATTCCGTAGGCCACTGCTCTTTTGTCTAAACATTCGTTATCCAAATGTCATTAATATTGAGTTTTAAAATGATGTCTAATTTTAACGTTTTAGTGCATAGCGTTGCCAATCGGTTAGAAAGATATTTGTCTTTTAGTACTCTCAGAATTGTAATCGAATATCAAAATATTTTTAAATAATACTTCGTGTACGGGTTTTTGATCAGATTGCAATTTATTTAAATTTGTGTTAATTTTTTGGTTTTTATAAATAGAATATAAAAAAGAATTGTAGAGAAATTTTAACATTTCTAAGATAGAAGAATGTTCTTATATTAATAGTAAATAAGTCTCAATTACTTAAAAGTATTTTTCATTTGTTCTTTAAATATTACTTTTTGGAAAGTATGTAACGTAACAAATAAAACTTTCTATATTATAATTAGAAAATCTTTTTATATTTTTAATATTTTTTATCTTAAAGGATATATTAGATACGTATTTCTCTTATGAGATTTTTCATTCGGGAAATATTTCTAGACATTTTTATGAGCTTAAAGTAAAACAAAAAAACGCGAGTCAAATCATTTTTGAATACGTCAGTAAAACTGCCATGGAAACTAAAGGATTACGGAAGTTACGGAAGCTAAAAAAAAGTAGTAGTCATAGAGCCAACTACGATTTTTTTGCTCTCCGTAATGTAAATTACTTGGTAACGATTAAGGTGAAAGAGCTTCACTTTTTAAGGCTTAGTAATTGAAATAAATTTCGCTAGGTAAGGGAGCGTGCATTCCATTCCGGTAAACGTATTGCTTTTCACCCTTTTTTAGCGATAATGAACGACAGTAAACTTATTTCTGGAATTCTAAATGTTTATATTCTAAAATTAACATTAAATTCTTTAAATAAAACGTAACTCGGGGAGCTATTTGCAATACTGAATTAAATATGACATATATTTCAAAAAAGACATTTTCGTGGTCAAAAGAAAATTAGAAATAAAATGGAAATTAATACTCGTTTTCAAAAAAATAAGAAGTCTGCACTTAGTAATAGTTTTTTCCATCTGTAAACTCATCATCATCCAGCTGAGGATAAATTTTTCATTTTTTGAAAATGAGAAATTTTGAAAATATTCGAAATTCTTCGAAAAACAAATTATGTATGTTAAATATAACTTAAAATATATTTTGTCTCCTTTAATCAAAACAATGTGCTAATCTTAGTAATAGTTTTTTCCACGTGTAAACTCATGAGCATCCAGCTGAGGAAAAATTTTTAATTTTTTAAAAATGAGAAATTTTGAAAATATTCGAAATTCTTCGAAAAAATATTATGCATGTTAAATATAACTCAAAATATATCTTGTCTCCTTTAATCAAAAGAATGTGCCAATCTATCATGCCCACTGAAAATACAATATTCAGTATTTTTAACATGGGGTGCAAAGAATTTCCACCTCCTCGTGGTGCACCCTGGGCAACGTTGCGACGGCAAAGTGAACTACAGCTTTCAGCATGGTTTCCTCACCTCTAAACTATTTATTAAACAAATTATGCAGTTAACCCACCAGGATGAAATTTTATCCAAAATAGAAACCAAATGTGGAAGCAATAATTGTCTTTTAGATATACCTAGGTTTAGATATACCTAGGTTTGTCTTTTAGACAAACCTAGACGGGAGGTAGTGGCAACTTTTCGTCTACTTACCGGGCATGATTGCCTAACAACCCATCTATATCGCATTGGCATTCTTACCAAGGCTGCCTGCCCCCTGTGCGACAATGGAAACGAGCTTATGGACAGATATCACCTGCGTACCTGTGGAGCCCTTCATGGAGATGCAGATTCAACGAGATATTGGGAAGCGAGAGGACATATGGGACGATAACCTTCGGTTATCTCATGAATTTTTCGATGTTTTTGTTGCTGTTGTTTCTTTGTTTATTTTTTTCTTTTTCATATTCGTGTACATGGCCCCAGTCACTGGAAATTTTAAAAAAGTATTTTTAACATATAGCAACAGTTAATTTAATTTGAAAAATAAAAATTAATCTAATGACGTTCAAGTTTGAAAACGTATTACTTGACGAGCAAATTAATATCCAAATACTGAAGCTGTTCACATATTTTTTAGACGATGTATATTGTATTCAGAAAACAAAATTACATAAAATTCTTGTGTTTTAAATATTCTATTTGACATCCCTTATTCTGAACTATCTTTCGACACCGCAATTTCCAAGACAATAATGCCTTTTGACGTGTCAGAAGAGGTATTTTATCCCATTCCTCCTGAACAGCTTTCCAGTGTCCTGTAAGGGTTTTGGGACGACGTTTGGATAATGCAAATTTGAAAAGTCCGAAAGCACAAAAATCCATAGGTGATACATCGGGAGATTTAGTAGGGATATCAGTGAAGGGCCTTGATACCAGTTTTTGTTCCATTTCTTTTAGGAAATTTACAGTGGATTTTGATGTGTGACTGCTAGCTTTGACCTGATCGAGTCTCAGAGATTGATGGCACTGTGAGCAAAGCTATGGTATTTCATTCAGAAAAATTGGCGATAAAATATGTTTCTGATAGTATTTGGAGTTAATCTTGACATTTTTTCCACTCTCTTTATTTTTAACTTTCCATTATAAGAAAAACCAGCAACAATCATGAATCCCTTAGAAAAATTTTCTTTCGATTCTTTGAACCATGTACTTAAATTTTTTTCTCCCCTTTTATGATAATAAATGGCTCTTTTTTGTTACAATCATTTAAATACACCAATGATTCATCTATTGTGACAATTGTTTTCTATTTTTCATTGGATAAGTGTTTCTCATATAGAATTCTGCAGCGTGTCCTGCGTTCAGCGATATGATTTGGAAGAAGACGATGCACATTGCGTTTTTTCGCTCTCTTAAGATTTAAATCAACGTTTATCATTTTGTTTACAGTGGACACCGAGCATTTTAATGATTTTGCAACTGTCCTTTGACTAGGGGGATTTTCTTTTAACATTAAACAACGTACCTTTGCAATAGTCGAAGATGTCCGTTTTTTTCCTTGGATACTTGTTTGGAATTTTTGTCCCACTTGAGGCTCCAATTTGACGTTTTTTTTTTCCTTTCTTGTTGACGATATTACATATCGACGCTTTAGATATCACAAAACCATGACTCTCACATCATTTTTGGATAACGGAGTATGCATATTTCTCTTCGGAAAGAGCATAAATGTTGCCTTCGAACCACTGCTTTGTTAAAAACGCCATTTTGAATAAAAATAAAACTTTCAAGCCGCAGACGATAATTTTGACTTTTAAAAACATAGTACAATTGCAATTATTTCTTTTGCAGCAAACGATTTTTTATTACCGCTTACCAAAATCGTCTAAAAAATGTGCGAACAGCCTCTGTATATCTTTTAATATCTTCATTTTTCTAACAAGGAGTCAATCAATTGCACTCTGATTATACTAACTGCGCTACTAAAATTTAGCTATTTGTGGACATATAACCGAGGTGTCTTTGTTTAAATCTATAAAATATATGTTATGGCATTTCGCGGTAATCAACATGATGCTCAATACATATGATTTAAAACTTACTATTATCGTGTTGCGATAACAATTAATCATTCACATATAAATTCTTTCTTCATTACTGTAAAGATATATTTCAAACTGAGAAATAAGAGGAATGAACTTCTAAATTGCTTTTATCTTCTAAGTAACGTGTAAAAATAATTGTATTTTTGATAATTTTTTATATTTTTCTCGTTAGCACATAAAAACACACCGCACATCCTTATTCCTCATTCTTGTTAAATAAAATCTATCCAAATTAATTATTTATACTACCATGGTTTAATTTTATCATTTAACATGAATGACATTGATCAAATTATTACATATTTGTATGTGGTTGATTTAATTCTTGTATTTTTTATCAGAGTGAATATCAGATATTAATAATGGAAGTTTGATAATTTAGATCTATGGTAAAATCGTGTAAAAAATATGACTTTTTCATTCATTTCTCTTTTGTAGAATACGCAGGTAACATTCTGAGAGTATTTGAAAAAACAAATAAACTAAAATTTATTTTTAAACAGAAAATACGTCTAATGACGCCAACTGCGAAAAAATACTTGAAATACATTAAAATTAAGATAATTAGATGTTTATTAGCTTTATAGTATACGTATATTGGTGTTTCATATTTTTAAAAGTAATCGATGCTTCCCTCTTTAAAAAGTATACGTTTGTTAAATGTGTTGCTGGTAGAACAATGATTGAAAAACAATAATTTAATGTTACAAATGCTCAAACTACAATATATACCAGAAGGTGAAAATCGATATATTTAATTCCCACCAGAAGAAAAAGAAATGACTGATGAAAATCTTACTTCTAGATGACATTCAAACAAATGAAATATGAAGATTTAAATCCCTGCAGTTTCAGCTGCCACACAGAATCTACCATTAACTACGCACTAGAGAATAACGACAGTTTTCAGCTAAGTTTTTCGCAATTAAAATTAATTATAGGGCATGAAATATTTCCTTTGCGCAATTAATTATTTGTAGGAATAAACACTTTGATTTAAGAAATGTTTAAAAGAGAGCATGGGTAAGGTAATTCTGACAGTTTCGAAATGAAATTTTATGACTTGAAAAAACGAGTAGGAAATGAAGGTATCCTGTTCTTTCTAATGAAAATACTTAAGTCTTTTTGCGCAAAAGAATTAATACTCTCTTAATGTGGTCGTCTTTTGTTTACGGCTGAGCTACTTTGGAGCATTTATTATAAAATATAGCTCATACTATAAGATCCACTGGAATTTTAATATCCTGTATGTCAGAGAAAACACTTCTATTTAGTCAGAGGAATATCAAAAATGAAATTTTCATTTGCTAATAAACGTTTAACTAAACTAGGTAGATATATAAAAATATCATGAAATACTTGATTTGTGATGCAGAGCTGTTTTGTATTGCAAAGACAATAGACACTTCTACAAACAACATACTCCGTTATATTAGAGAACTTGGTTAACTTTAAGGACTGCCTAAGTTCGGAGCCAATTTTTTAAAAAAAATCTTTTTTTAAGGACTTTCTGGTCTTTTATGATAAAATAGCACTTAAAAATTTAAAAATAAACAAAAACTTGCCTGTAAATACCATACATTTTTATAAATTTGGTCAATTTGAAGTAATTTTTAATGAAATTTAGCTAAAACACCTATCACTCTGTGGAGTTACTTTACCCTAGTGGACTGTATAAGTGTGAACAGAACACGTACACATAGCTCCATTTCAAAGAATATTGCATTTAATCACAGTCTAATGAGCCACGTCAGAAGAACATTACACAGATAAGACATCTATAGGTGGAAAGCACATTACTTTTAAATCATGACTGGTAGAACATTTCACTTCACTTCGACAAAGGATGAACACTTCACTTCACTTTGAATGAAGGATGAACACTTCCCTTCACTTCGAATGAAGGCTTCAACACTCTGCACAAAATTCTAATGCTACTATTTTAATATCCTTCACAGACATGATACATATGACAGTTATCTTCAAAATGACAAACAATCTAAGAGAAATTTTAAAATGCAAAAATAATACAGACAATTTTGTGTTCCAGTATGAACATTTTCTACGATTCGTCATTCCTTTCTTTATAAAAACAGCCCTAAACAAAAAACTATTTATTATACATCAATTATTGTACGTCATTTCATTAAGAATAGCATTTAAAACATTTCCTGAAAATTTTATGAAATTATATGCATTATGTGAAATATCATGATATCGGTAGAGATTTGTGCTAAAAATCATAATTTTGAGAAAAACGCATTTAAAGTTGTTTGTCAATTGAATTTTATAGCAAACGATTTATTTAAAATAGCTAATTGATGTAGAATGAAAATCAGAACGGTTTGTGAAAGAGAAAAGATTGATTTACATGATTCTTTCAAATAAAAAATTGACCAAAATAGTCAAAAAATGACATTTTCAACGTAGGCAGTCACCTTAAAGATGGCGAAACTACTGCATTATTATATGCCTTTTCAATATCAGTCATTGTTTTTCATAAAATTATTTCTGAAAAGTTCTCTTTTTCCACCTTAGGAAACACTATCTAAATTGAGCGAGCGTTAATTTGTAATTTCGCGTAGATAAGAGCTACAATTTAAATCGAGGCGAAGAGTTTCAAATCTGTATTTATAAGTCGCTTAAGAGATTTTTCATAAACTGTAAAAGCTTGTCAATACTTTTTAGACTACATTTCGTAACTTTCTTTTACCTATTGTGAAAAAGGACTATTAGTTGATAGAAAAAATACATTCTGAAAGCTATTTAACTGGAAAACAATTCAAATAAATAAACAAACACAATACTGTATAAGGAGAATTTTAGAGTAACTTCATATTTTGACAATACATTTTTTAAGAAAATTGAGAGTATTAGTACATTATTCATCTACACCTATAAGCTATCTAAATCTGAATGAACAGCATTAGACTAGATTGATCAAGTGTAGAATTACTGAACATTTTCATTTTACACTACACAGAATTTTTACACACATAAGATCATTGCCTTTTTTAAGTCTCAGTTTTATAAATCTAGGTAATCAACTTTTAAATTTTGTAATATTTAAGTATTTTGCTTTTATTCACTTATTACTCTTTTTAAGCCTTACGGTTATATTTTGCAGAAATAAATTTAAGCATACCAGATTCCTACATAAAGAAATAAAACCAAGGTTAGAAATTTTCAATTCAATTTCTCCAGTTAAATCTAAATTACTTAATAACTGTTTTTTTTTCAGTTGCAAAATCCGATCTATTCTTATTCCTCTCAGTACTAAATATATTATAAATGCCATACAGACTAAAGTTTTAAATAGAAATAAATTATTATCTTAACCTCCAAAACATGTTTCTATCAAGGGAAGAGGAATGCGAATATTTATTCTCAGAGTTTTAATTTAATCTATATGAAAAAACTTTCATCACATTTACGAATACTTCTTATGATTTAAAATATTACGGAGAAGCACGCTTGCACTATTTATTTTGTTTCGTTTATTACACGTGACATACTTGAAGTACCACTTCAGAGCAAAAAATCCTTTTAGAAATCAATACAAAATATTATATGGATGTTATATGGTAGTGATTCTCAATTAAACAAAGATTTTAAAATATTTCATTGTGAAATTTTTAAACATAAAATAAGTAAGTAAAGCAAATGAAGAAACAAAAAATATTCCTATGTACGATAATGAAAAAAAAATTTCGGAGATTTTTATGATGGAAATGATAACAATAATATTAACTTTAATGTAAGAAATTTTACAGATTTCGATATTAGCTACACAATAATTTTAAAGCCCAAATCACGACTTAACCTCTATTTACAATGCACATGCTGAAAAGAGTTTGTCGCAAGTATTTCGGAAACAATGCAGATTCTGAGAAGTACATATTTTAAGTCGGTAAATTAAGTTATACCTAAATGCATTTTCAGAAAACTTTAGGGGGAAATTGCTTTGTTTTCGCTATGAATTTCCCCCGTGTTTTAGAGAAGAGACTGGTAGACTTTTAAGAGAAAGTAGCACGTAAAATTATAGTGCATCTTAAAGTTTTTGTTCTTTTAAATTAGCTAAAGTTAATTATTACATGCTAATGAAACTAACTATGATTGGATATTCTAAAATTATTGACTCAAAATAATTATTTGTTAAATTAATAAGTAAATTTTTAGATTAATATGTACACATACATCTCTCTCCTCTCCTCTCTCTCTCTATTTATATATATATATATATATATATATATATATATATATTGTAAACAGAGAAAAAGAATCCATACATTGAGAACTCAATTCTAAGACAGTATTAATTAACATTTGCACATATATTGAGCTCAGTAGACCCATTGTATTTCGAAAGAAAATTTCAAGTTATATCTCCTGTTTAAACTTGTGAATTATCTTATATATAAAGAAGAAACGGGAAATGGGTCGTGTGTGTGATTCACAAAATCTGAAGAATCGTGAGCCCTACCTTGATGAAATTTACACGGTTTAATGTGTTTGGAAAATCAGGATGAATGTAACTACCTTCATCCCGCTACGATGTTCCATTCCCGAATTATGTTAGAACAAATTTGAACGGCATCAACAGATATTTTTGTTCAAAACCATTGTAACATTTCATTGTGCCAATTAAACTATAACATTTACGTAAAAAATAATTGACATGATTTATAAACGTGATTTATTCATATATTGGCGTATTTTATATATTATTTTCATATACGTGACAACGCCGGATTATATGTTTTTAAAAATGAAAAAATAAAGATGGAAAGTCATTCATTTTCAAAGAATGTCTTCTCAATCAATTTCATGCATTAAAACTATCCCAAGCTATATGTTTAAACTCAAATATACTGAAGGACACGTTCACTTAGCTAGAAACACGTGCGTTTAGCCTTGACGCGATGCTTTATATTACTGAAGTGACATTGAAATATAGGAGACGATTTAGTTTGAGAAAGAATTACAATCATGAAATACGTGAATATTCTAATTAAGAAAGATTGAAAGTGGCATTGAAACGTAGCAGACGATTTATTTTAGTTTTGAGAAAGAATTCCGAGCATGAAATAAGTATATTGTCTCAGATGATAAAAAAGAAACAAAAAAAGTTGTGTACTGGCAAGCATTAAAATAACAACAAATTAGTTAATAAATGAATTTTTTATTACTGAAAAAATGAAAATTTGTTTAAGAGTTGTTATAACTTTAGAACATCATAACATGAGTCTAATCATTGACAAAAAAATAATAATAGAAACTGAATCCCGAGCGAAGCCGGGTAATAAATCTAGTAATTATATATAGTTTGGCAATCTAACCACGAAGTGCTGTATGAGGTTGCAAAACCTGTCATTGTTATTTTGTGTTTGGTATATAAATGGTCGAGAATCTTTGTAATAAAATTCTCTCATCCCTGAAATACAGATTGAATATTTATGATTTTCGGTTTTTTCATATAGATGACCTGTAATTTTTCGTATTAATTAAACCTTTTTTATCTGATTACTTTAATTTTTGGATGTATTAAATTTAATTATTCTCCTTTTAAATTCATTTTTTAATTATATTGACTACACTAATAATTATGTTTATTCCTTTTTTAAAATTTTCCCAAAATTTCAAAAATTCGAGGTTCAGTTTAAAAATTCCTTTTTGCCATCTAACTAGCCTAAGCATTCTCTTGCTTTGTAAGATTAAATACCTTTTTCTCAATTCGTTCTCCTGAATAATTCTTTAATGCTATTTTTCTGTTACTTGCAACAAGAAAATTAGGTCTAAACGAGTATTCGTCTTATCTTAAAGAACTTTCTGGAACAATTTGATACTTCATGACCTACTTCAGTAGTTTAATTAAAGGAAAGTGGGAAAAACATGTCTCAGCATATCTTTTATTTATTTTTTTTAAAGGAAAGAAATTTTTTATGCTTTCATGAGTCCTGAGTATAACTACTGAGATATAATACACAATATACCTGCACAAAAACTGTGCGTTTGTTTCATTTTATGTACAATGGTCGATAAATAAGTGATTAACTCACGTGTTTACACGTAAATTCACCAGCACTGTTAAAGCTAAATAAATTTTCAAAGAATAGCCGACTTAGATTTAAATTTTTTTGAATAAAAAATTGTTCTCCGTAATAGTAGAACAGAAATTTTACGCATTGAGGAAATTTTTCGTTTTTTTAAATGCAAATATTTTAAAATTTAAATTATTCGGGGAGAAATCTGGATTAGTGTGTTTAAAATGCTTATAAATTCCTTTGGTTGACGAATTTATAAAATGAATTCTGTTGCAAGATACAGAAAACCTCAAGTTATCTAAAACTACCCTTTTCATTTGATTATCAACATTTATGTAGCTGCAAAAAGTGGGAGAATTTTCTCTATAGGTTTACATTGAAGTGGGCGAATCCAAGAGGGTTAGTACACATCAGCCTTATTCAAATTTCGCAATAATTCATTTTATGTGAATTATGCGTGAAATATTTCAAACTATAGTTTCTACGTAGATTTAATGTTCGTCCAATTTATTTTAATGCACACACATTTGAATATATATATATATATATATATATATATATATATATATATATATATATATATATATATCCTGGCTATAGTATCACTGTTAAGAAGCTAAAAACTATATTTTACATTCTTTGTTATAAAAGTCACATATTTCACCCTTTAAAATGAATATATTTCACTCCTAGGGAAATAAAATATAAAAATAAACCCCAGAAGTAAGTTTCAGAGCACAGTTTGAAAGAAATGTCCAGATGCAGCTGACACCGTACATTGCTCATTATAACATACATCAAAATATTTTTATGATATAAAAAAAAGGTTCTTTTCATTTGTAAAGCTTGTCTTGGAAAAGTCGCTAGTTTTGATAAAAGGACTGTCAAGCCTAAGGCAAAACTTCTTCCCTAACCGTTATTTTTTCAATATATTTCAAAAATGATATTGAAGATTTCATTGGTTTTCAACTGCCGAGGCGAAGATCAATATTTCGTTATGGCCGGGGTGTTTTTAAGTTCGAATTCAATCTTCGCGGAAAGTTTAATGCTTTTCTTTTACTTCATGCTCTTTTAAAAAAGCTAAAAAGATACTGATGTGTAAAAGTAGATGTAGACATAAATCCTGGATTAATTTTTCAAAAAGGTTATAAAAATGTAAGTATGCAAATAGGAAAAGGAAAATGTTTATATGAAAATTATTGTTTAAACTTATAGTGCAGTTTGACATATAATATTTAGTTCGGTTCGATTTCTTAGCCTCATAAAAACCAAATTTGTCATACATTGACGAAAAATAGTTCATAGAGACGTCGTTTCATTACATCTTCAACAACTTTAAACATAACTAACAGATAGAGAAAATATTACTAGCTTTTAATATAAGCATAGGTGGACACCTATATGCAACTTGATAAAATTTAAAGTAGTAAAAATAACAACCATTTTTGATATTTCTCCCACCAAAAAAATATTCCTCATTTAAAGATAAAATAGTCACTTTTAGAAAATATAATTTGAAATTGAGGTCTACAATCATACGCACACACACACACACGAGCCTATATTATATATATATATATATATATATATATATATACAGTGGTACCTCGACTTACGAGTTTTTCGAGATACGAGCATTCTCTCCGCAGATATTTTGCCTCGAGTTACGAGCTAAAATTCGGGTTACGAGCAAGCTTCACATACCCCACCGCTAGTTTGCGAAGCGAAAGCCATGTTACGTGCTCATGAAATGAAAACACGAGAAGCATATGATATTTACAACCTTTATGTACAATTATTATACAATTGTATACATATTATTCCAAGACTACTATCCAGTCTTAAACCGAGAGACTAAGGCCGTCCGCACACGGAGCAACTCGAAAGAAACTAATAACTGACTCAAATCACAAACCAGTCCGTGATGAGTCGCAACCTATGTAATTGAATGGAGCCACGCACACGACGCAACTGGTTACAAACCCGTCCGACGGGTTTGTAACCAGTAAATTTGAAGTATTAGGAAGTGTCTTAAACTTATAGTATAAATTTTGTTTAACAGTCGTCGGAAAATAATTTCTAATGTAAAACTTATTCAAAGTTATTATTTGCATAATATTTCAAAGTAATATCAATAGGTGTTTGATTTTTTAACGTAATAAACATTTGTTTCAATCAAAGTTTTGCAGATTTTTTTTGTTAAGAAAGCTAAAATTTTAGGTGCGATGTATGCTTTTTCTATGTAAAACAATTTATTAGTGGTTATATCTATGTAAAATTTTAGATTAGATTTAAAACATAGTAAAATTTTTTTAAAGTCGTGAAACCTTTATAAGGGAACTATTAAGTTATATGTTTTAAGTTTATATGTATGTGCGGAATAAATATAATATTTTCTTATGCAGTTAAAGCCTGTTTTTGTAAAAAAAATTATAAGTCTTATGCTCATAAACTATTGATTTTAAAGGTAAGATCAAATGTTAATTATTTTCTATATAAAATGTGTCATAGCGTTTGCAGAATATTTAAAACTGCTATGTTATATATCAAGCGAAAGTGGTAGAAACAATCTTAAAATTTAAGTTCAATGCAAATTTAACATCTTCTATTGCATATATAATAGTATGTTTCAAAGTTTCGAATCATATATTTTATAGTTCTTTATTAATAATTAGTGTTTGTGGGTAAAACATCTAAGTAAATATATGTTTGATGTTCATTTTAAACATTTCTTTCGATCAAAGTTTTTCCACGTTTTTGTTTAGAAAACTAAAATTTTATGTGCGATGTATGCTTTTTCTATATAAAACAATTTATTAGTAGTTATATCTATGCAAAATTATAGATTAGATTTTAAACATAGTAAAAAATTTTTAAAGTCGTGAAACCTTTATAAGGGAACTATTAAGTTTTAATATGTTTAAGTTTATATGTATGTGCGGGATAAATATAATATCTTCTTATGCAGTTAAATGTCTGTTTTTGTAAAAAAAATTATATGTATTATGCGCCTAAACTATTGATTTTAAAGGTAAGATCAAATGTTAATTATTTTCTTTACAAAATGTTTCATAGCGTTTGCAGAATATTTAAAACTGTAATGTTATATATCAAGCGACGGTGGTAGAAAAAATCTTATAATTTAAGTTCGATAAAAATTTAACATCTTCTATTGTAATATATAATAGTATGTTTCAAAGTTTTGAATCATATATTTTATAATTATTTTTTAATAATTACTGTTTGTGGTTAAAACATCTAAGTTAATATATGTTTGATGTTCATTTATTAGTAAAACTTTATTAAATACTTCTATTAAGGGGGCTCACAACCTTTGAATCTTCAAAAAATCGACTTTTGGTTTTTGCTATATTCTGATTTTTGGGACATTTCTGAACAATATGCAAAAAACCGTATAAAAAATTTGCATTATTTCTCGAGTTATGAGAGTTTCTGTAAAGCTCACTCTGTTGCCATGGCCATGTTATTCCAACTTTAACTTCAGTTTTCTCAAATATGTGATGTTTTGGATTGCGCGCACTGTTACTATGTGTTCTAGACACACAAAATTTTCATCAGATTTGTATTATAAGCTTCTTTACACACTAAAACCAGAAAAGTAAAAAAAAAAAAATTGTAAAAAATTTTTTTACACTTGAAAATGTTTTAAAAAATTGCTAAATTTTAAATTTTTTTTAATTTATGTACATTTTTCAATTTAAACTATATTTTTTGTATATTTTTTGGTTTTACATTAAACTTGAGTGTATTCTTAATTTAATTTGACCAAAAAAATAGTTTCTGTATGCATATTTCTTAATTTTATGATGCGCGAAACATCCGATGATTTTTTTTTCCCTTTTTAGTAATGTGTACATTTAAAAATAAAATCTAAAAATTATTTATGGCTTTAGAAGTTCTATTTTTGTATAAAATATAACTGAAGACTTGTAATTTTGATATAAAACAAAAAAATTATATATATATATTAATATTATTGGAGTTTCAGTAGCTCGATTTTGATCATGTTTAGGATCATTTCCCAGTAGTCAAAGGTTGTGAGCCCCCTTAACCTTTAATGAAATGCTTACTACTAATAGACTAAAAACCGTTTAAACGTTTAAGATATAAAACTTATTATAAATTAATTTAAAGTCTCCTTAATATATTTTATTACTATTTATAGAATATTTTTTCAAAGACATATTTGATTGCATAAGTTCTATAACGTTTACGTTTTTCCGTGTTAAAATTATAATTTCAACTTAATATAATTTAATAATATATCTTATAAACTTCATATTTAAAGTCTTGTAAGCAATAATTGAATAACTTTGTTATAAAAATTCTATTAGCTTATCCTACTTTTAAATTATTGGATGTATATTTTAACCAATTGTATATATTAAACCATCAACTGCTGAAAATGTTAACTATGCCAGTTTGGTATATGCTTAGATTATAAAATCTACAGCAAAGTTTTATTCTTAACAAAACTCATTTTAATTTTAAGATGTGTTGTAACTATCTTCATATATAAAAATATTGTCTACGTATACCCCTACCGCTGTAAGATTTAAACCTTGGTCAATTTACTTCTAAAATTAAGTGAACTCATGTAAATATCTTCTAAACATGATAAAGTCTGTACTATTTCTATTGCTGTAAGAATCTTCTCTATTAACATTGGGAGACAAATTTAATACCTTCTCTTGCAGATTTAATAGTATGGATTGATATGATATATATATATATATATATATATATATATATATATTTAATTTAAAGAATTATCAAGATTGAATCATATTTTATTTTTTATTTCTAATATTAAAAGGAAAAAATAACCTTAAAACTTGTGAAATAATCTGTGTAATTTAACATTATATTGCAATTTAGGTAATCGTTGAAAGCATGTAAGATTTAAAATCATATATTAATAGTCTACATTTCTGGATAAGATATAATATTTAGGATTAAAACTTGTAAATTTTATCTTTCAAGTCTTTATCTCTATAAATGTTTTTAATTTTAGTAAGCGTGTTAAGTTATAATACAGTTTCAAAGTTGTAAAAGTGCTTATGGTTTGTAATATATTCAAAACTGTACATAAACTATATAAAGGTACTTAAATTGATACATATATTTTTAAGTTTCAGGTTCTAGATGGTAATTGTATAATTTAAAGTCTTCATGTTTGCACATACCCTCTACTGCTGTAGGATTCAAACCCTGATCCATTTACTTCTAAAATGAACTCATGTAAATATCTTTGAATCTTCAAAACATGATAAAGTCTGTATTATTTATGATAATGTAAGAATCTTCTCTATTAGCATTGCGATACAAATTTGATACCTTCTCTTGCAGATTTAACAGTATGGATTGTTATGGTATGTATATTTAATTGAAAGAATTATCAAGATTGAATCATATTTTAGTTTTTATTTCTAATATTAAAAGGAAAAAATAACCCTACTGGGGAATTCTCGCTTTGTTTGAATAATTTTATGCGTACTTCTAAAGTGAAGTTAACATGTAAATATTTGTGAATCTTTTAAACATGATTAAGTTGTTATTATTTGTGATATTGTAAGAATCTTCTCTATTAACATTGTGAGACAAATTTAATATCTTCTCTTGCAGATTTAATAGTATGGATTGATATGATATATATATATTTAATTTAAAGAATTATCAAGATTGAATCATATTTTATTTTTTATTTCTAATATTAAAAGGAAAAAATTACACTACTGGGGAATTCTCGCTTTGTTTGAATAATTTTATGTCTAAAAATATCCCTTGTTAGCTTTAATGGAATGTTTTTCAAGGTAAGATCAAATAATAATTTTTTCTATACTAAATGTTACAAAGCAATGGTTTCAAAGCTCTATCTAAATTATATTATACTGCAAAGTAATATTCTTAAGAAAAAATTAAAGATATTTTTAACTTAACGCTTGTCGTAAATAATTTCATGTGTAAAAATATCCCTTGTTAACTTTCATGGAATGTTTTTTTTTCAAAGTTCAAATAATATTTCTCGTTTTTTCACACTAGTATGGAATGTTCTGTAATAGATACACTTTTTTCCAAACTATTAAGTTGTTAATATGTTTTAAGTTTAAAAACCTAATAAAAAATTTAAATTAGAAGAAAAAAAATATTTGTTTTAGCCTATCTATGTAAAAATTTATTATTATTTTGTATTTTTTTAGCGAATGTATCTATGTAAAATTATATATCCCGTTAAAAAAACATAGCAAAACAATTTTAAAGTTCTGAAAATAACCCCTTTTGTTTTAACTACTAAGTTGTTAATATATTTTAAGTTAGAATTCGACTAAAAATATTTAAAGTTTTGAAAAATACACTCAAAACCGTGTATTAAATTTTCTAAGTTTCATTTTTAAGCAATAGATAACGTTATATTTATTTTTGATAATTAACTCTAGTAAATTCATAAAAATATTCTCTCCATTATAGAATATAATTCACTGAACTTCCGATGATCCATAGCTTAACTGTATTGTGCCGCTAAAACTGGTCAGGTAATATTTCCTTAACGGGTTCAATTCCCATTGAAAATACTTTTAAAAAATTCAAAATCTAGTTATGATTTTTACAGATAGATGGCAGTACCAGCTTAAAGCTGCTTCTTGTATAAAATTTAGTTCCATATTTAACCGATAGGTGGGGCTCCCCAGAGCACATACTCACTCCAAGATTCTGCTGAACTACAAGGTTCCACTCTTTCCCGCTAGGGGGCGATAGCAACGCTGCCTTCTCCTGATTGGTCCAAATCGAGTACCAGGTGGCGAGCTGCACTCTGATTGGTCCACGTCACTCAGTAAGCTCCGCCCACTTTAAGCTCCTCCCCTCTAAGCTACGCCCTGCTCCCATGCTTCCTGGCGCAAAACTGTCAATTTTATACTACTAACCTCGAAGGCAGGCCTCACACCGAAAAAGCAGATGTTTCAGACAGCCGCTCGCTGCTACCTCCACAAGCGTCAGCAATGCGACACGTGAGATAAATGTCGAAAGTATCCGCACACCGGAGAAACGTACTTTTTGACACACGCATGCGCCGTACAAGGTAAACAAACGCGCTATCGCAAGCATATGGTAGCGCCATATTCAATTGTAGAGAACACGATGTCTGGATGGCCTGAGCTCAAAGATTCGTCTTCGGATGAAGACTTCGATTTAATACTGATCCATCACTTGAATAAAAATAAAAACGAAAAAGACAGCGAATACATTTTGTTGATTAAACCAAGTATTACATACATTGCACATTAAGCAATTAGTGCTAAGTTTGATGATTTTCAAGATGATAAAAAAAATGCTGATCTTTTCACAAATCCTTTTTTTAATTTCTCTGCAAGACGTTAATTGTTACCCCCTGAAATCCAAATCGAAATTATTGACCTACAGTACCATACTACACTGAACAGCAAATATAAGGAACTTATTTCAACTGCAAGTGATCCTAATTAAATTGAATTTTAGAAATTTGTACCAACAAGCAATTTTTCAAATTTACACAATTTGGCTGTCAGATATTGTTGTAGGTTTGGATCAACATATGTTTTCTATTATGAACATAATAAAATCAAAATATTGTTCAAGATTAACTGATATGCACCTAAAACACCTAATTTTGTTAGCATCTTCAAGAACTAATCCTAATATATATGACTCAAAAGCCACATTAATTTAGTACTCCCTGTTTAATAGTTATTTAGAATTAAATGTTTCAAATTATCCATTTTTATTTTGTACATAACCTAACTGACTGAGCCTTTAAAAATGCTTATTAATGATTATTAAAAATGCTTATATAAGTTTGTTTATTTGTTTGATTTATTTATTATTTTTTAAATCTCCACTACTCAGCCTTATATGAAAAAAATATGCTACTTAGTAAAAATCCCATAATCAACCTATAAATAACATTTTTTACTTTTTTATAATTTTTAGTATGTTGGAAAAGTTGGAAGTGACACACATTATTTTTTCTGAAAATACTATCAGTATCATGATTTTTTTCTTAAATCCTGTTGAATATTAGGTATTGAATAATCTAGGCTACAAGTCCCTTTTGGGGTTGTTGTATTAGTTCTTTTCAAATAATAAAAAAGTACAAATGGTAGTTTATCAAGTTATACTACATGTACACACAATCATTGGCTACAAGCACATTATACCTATGAAATTCTTACTCACTCCACTATTTCTGAACAATAGAAGTATATTGTGTTGTTAGTGGTTTGGCAATTACTGATCTGTCAAAACTATTTTATTTATGAAAGGGACTCCTGCCTCTTTGGTTTAAATAGGTTCTTTAGATATGTATTTAACTTTGCAATCTCTTTTATTACAATTCAGACTTTTCGATACAGTTATCTTTAATCAACCAATGAATTAACTAGCTTAATAACAAAAGAAATATAACTTGTATAGAAAAGACTTGAAATCCTCATTTGAAAACTGCCTTTAAATTGAGACTATTTATTTAATATTTAGGATAATCTTGGTTAGAAGTAGATCAATTACTGCAGTAACACTATTAGAAATTTCATTAAATTTACAGTTTTTCAGTAGGAGTATTTAAAATATTATTACTAATTATTACTGCCATAATCAACTTATAGAATTTCAGAGTATATATAAATAGTTTGGCTTACTTAAAACTCCAGATATGTTTACTAACAGATTTTTAAAATTTGCACAAGCATGTTGTATTTTATATAAGTTATACTGACTGTTGCTTTACATAAGCTTTGCCCATTAGCAAATAAAAGTAGGTTGACTGTAATACCCAATTGAGGCCAAAAACATTATGTACTTCAAACTAGTATTCATTAAGAGTAAAGTGGACATATTTTTTTAAAAAAAATTGCGCAAAATTTTCTGATATATCTGTATGCTGATTGAGGAAGTTTACAAGCAGCAAACTTGTTACTGAGCATAATTTTTAAAATTCATATTTAAAAAGGCCTGATGTATATGCAAATTCTCTGCAAGATACATTTACTAAAATTGAATTACCCATGCCAAATTTTAATGTATGCTTAAACACATGTGAAATATCTATCACTTTTGGCACTACTCTAATTTTGAAATTTTTAATTAAAAAAACATGCAAAATACAAAATTACCCTTAATAACTTTCCATAACTTTTGATTGTACATTACATTTCAAAAGTATATTTAAATAAAGAAGATGAGTAAATATTCATGTTAGTTTGAAACAAAATTCAGATTATGCATGAGAGTATTCTCAAAATTTTTTTCTTAACATTCAGCTTTTGCTTTAAAGAAATGGAAAAATGTATATGTATAAATGGGGAGGCTCTTGACTGCAGACAGAATTCTCTTAATGTTTCCTGAACTTTTTAAACACTTTTAATCATTCAGTCAAAATAAAAATGTGCATACATTTGTAAAAATAATTCAAACAGTATAAAACCAAACTCAGTTTTATCTAAAAGCATAAAAATACTCCAGTTCACATAAAATTTATTAGTGTGTGTAACTTTCATCAAATTTGAATTTATTGACTTATAATTTTTTCAATGAAGGGGTTTTATTGTGTAAAATAAAGGTAACATTTACACTATAGCCTCTTGCTTGGTATTTCTTCGCTTATGTGCTTTTACTTGAGCTGTATGTATAGTGGAATGACAGTAGTTTTGTAACTTTCTGGACTGAAGCATGTTAGTTGTAGAACCTTTGCTTTTATGTATATATATATATATATATATATATATATATATATATATATATATATATATATATATATATATATATATATATATATATATATATACTGTATTGCTGAATGCCTGTTCATTATTTTTTCTGCTACTTTTTATCACTCTTTGAAACAATACAGTTCACTATTATCTAGCTGCTTAACACTTTTTACATTAAACATTGAAGAATAGCTAGCTATTAATGTGTTTTTAAGAGAAATAGAGTGATATATTTCAGAGCTTGAAAATTACTTTTAAGTCAGTAAATAGCATATATTCACTAAGCGAATTTTGTGTATTAAAATGCTAGTGTTCACTTCATAGATTTTTTTATGCCTGTGTTCATCAAAGTCTACATTTTTTTTAATTATCTCTTTTTTTATTTTACTAATTTTTATTCACAATTTCATTTCAAAGAATTAAATTCAAAACTTATAAGTATATAAAATTTTATTCATCATCATCATTCTCACATTATTTCTTATGCATCAAATTTTCTATTTGACGCATAGCATCTCTTTGGTGCTTTTTTTTTAAGGCCCTTCAACCTACAACATAAATATTCACAAAATTTTCCGACAGCATCATCGGTACTGTGTCTTTGATTCAAGAAGTATTCATGAATACTTTCTGTTGTTTCTTGAATCTTAGACATTAATGGATCCAGTTCAGTCTCCCTCTTGCGTTTCCTATTTTCTTTACTGGATCTAAAAATCAAAGCATTTTTGTTAGTAAAAGTTCCAGATTATAAGAAGTAACTTTTAGCAACTTAAATAATAAAAAGAAACGTTAAATAAATATTACAAATATAAATCAAAAATGTAAATTATTTTAAAGTACTTATTGAGTTGTTTCTTTGCCTATAATAATAAGTTAAAGTTCATGAATTGGTGTTTGACATTTTTCGACTTAAGTTTTTCTTTTATTTATTTCATATATATTCTAAATATATTACTTTTCTAATTATAGACACCCTGTATATAAATTTGAATGTATCACTGCTAAACATAATTGCAATTTCTCATTTCTTAATTATGAATAAAGAGATGAACTAATTATCTTGTATTCATTTTATTTCTTTAATTTACGACTTTATGGTATTATGATTGGTGACCTCTTGTGTGACATTGGCGATGGATTGGTTTAATAGGAAAGTATCCATTTCTTCTAAGAAATTTAATAACCATTATTACTTGTGCTTCTGATAAATATCAGTAAATAAATTTTGTACTGTTAACACTCATCTTTTATCTTACACATAATTTGAAGTATTTTAAAAATGTTACTCACAAAGATCATTGCACATATGTTAGATATTCATAACAGTTTTGCATTCTAGCATTAAGAGCACTTTATCAATATTAAAATAAGCAAGTTTAAATATTAACAAAATAAACAGTTATTCAGATCATGGATGTAGACAAGGGGGTGTTAAAATTAAAATAATTCAATTTGAATGAGTACCATGTTTTAAACTTTTTAAAATGGATTATGTACTTATTTTTCTCAGAACCTCCCCCACAAAACTAAATCCTAACTACACCCATGATTCAGTTCAAATATATTACATAAAAAAAGTATAATACCCAGGTGTAGGTGTTGAGAAACTTGTAAATGCCAATGGAGGGGAATTGGCGCCATCCAAGTTATTTTCACTTTCAGATTCATTATCATCCCTAAAAATGAACATTGTTTTTGCATAAAATTCTGAAATACATTGCGATTTATATTCATTTCAATTTACAACATTTCTAAATAAAAGAGAAGGAAAATCACTAGGTAGAGGATTTAAAATTCTCCTTTGCATGGTGAATTTTTCAAGCGAAATCCTCAGATGTAATATAAGATAGATCCAAATACACTTAAAAAGTTTTTTTTATGTCAATTTATGCTTGATTTACTATTGAATATTTAATTATTTTCCAGTGTATTAATAAATAATTTTTAAAATTATTTTTACATAAGAATATAAAAAAATAACTTAATACAGCACTTACCTGATTTGAGGATCATCAAATATTGGCTGCGAGGCAGTCAGCTGAGGAGTTTCCCCTATGCTGCTTATGGAGCTAAAAATGTTAAAATAATAAACAACATATTATTCATATAAACGAAGACTTTTAGATTGTGCAAAATTTTATAACATAATACACAACATATACTTCCACCGAGTCTTAAACTGTTCAACTAAACAAATATAAAGTTGAATTAATAAAAAATATAAAGTTGTTTCTAAATATTAAAGTATGCATTCCTAAATTATGATTGAAACACAGATTTACAAAATCTGATGCACTTTTATTCATTATTAAATTTTAAATTATCCTAAATTTTATAAACTATGGTTTTAATTTTAAATTCTATTCATATTTCACACTTTATTGACTAAATCTCAAGAACAGTACCATAAAAGATTTATCTCCTTTATGTTTAATTACTTTGATCAAAATGATACTTAGATAAAAGAAAATCTTTGGTTATACATCTCCTGTAAATGTACTGTGTTAAACCTTAAATATGATCAAATATACAGAGAGTAAATAAAAGTTTTCTAAACTTTCAACTATTTTTTAAGACTTTCATACTGCAAAAATTGTTTTATATTCACCAATTTTCAATATAACAATTTTTCAGCAAACTGACCAGAGTATATACCATATCATAAAAATTGAAAACTATATTTCAATTAACTGGTGCAAGATTATCTCTTAAAATTATCAACGATATTTATAGTTGTTAAAATTTACATATTTACAGTTTACAACAAACACCAAGCAGTTAATCATTTTATATCAATTTATACAGACTCAGCTTAAATACACTTTACAAAAACTAACTGTTCAATTAAAAATCTCAAAATTGTTACTTACCCGATCAATTAAGCTGAGAAGAAATCTCATGCCAGGCTTTCTTTACGCTATGTTTGTTGAAATATTCTCGAAGAAAGCGAAGATAAAAATCCAAATTCTCGGGAATTAGATCCGCCATGATGCGACAGAACAAAACTCGCGACAAATATACTGCATGCGCTATCCATGAGACGGCGATCAGATTCAGACAAGATGGCGCTATAGCGTCTGACGTTTCATTGGTGTGAGTACTCGGCGCGGAAATAACTGGTTTTCCAATGCACTGTATGTCAGACATGCGCTATCGTGTCGCGTGCTTTTTTGGTGTGAGGCCCGGCTAAAAGTGACCAGATGAGACACGGGAGCTGGGCGATTGTTGCGTCGTTCAGTGTGGTGTAATGTCCGGATTCCTCTTTCTCAGAATCCGTATAAGGGTTCTTTTGCTTGCGATCCGAGGACCAAGATCATCCCATCCCCTAGACCCCATGGTGAGTTCTAGTGTGGGGAGGAAACTGAAGTTATCTCTCTCCGAGAGATGTTGGACGCTGTCCGGTTTCGGAGGGCTACTCAAGTATGGGCAGAGCAAGCTGCCTCGGGTGATAATTGTTGAGTGTTAGTCTCTCGGTTTAAGACTGGATAGTAGTCTTGGAACAATATGTATACAATTGTGTAATAATTGTACATAAAGGTTGTAAATATCATATGCTTCTCGTGTTCTCATTTCATGAGCACGTAACATGGCGTTCGCTCCGCAAACTAGCGGTGGGGTATGTGAAGATTGCTCGTAACTTTTGCTGCTATTAGCAAAAGTTTTCAGGTAGCATCTGACGAATACATCCCCCAGCAAGTCTCCAACTGTGACGAGACAGGACTTTTTTGAAAGAAAATGCCAAAGAGGATTTATATAACGGCAGAGGATAATAGGATGCCAGACTACAAACCCATGAAGAATAGCGTTCAGCAATTGCAAGATTAAGCCACTGCTATTTTATCATTCGGAAAATCCCGGAACCTTTAAGTCACAAAAGATTCTTGAAGAAAACTGCATGTTATGTGAAGGGCAAATCCGAAGGCGTGGGTCACCAGGCAGTTCTTTATTGAGAGGATGAATTTGGTCTTGACGTTAAGAAATATCTCCTGAATAAAAAACCTACCCCTGTAAGCCCTTCTCGTTCTGGACAATGCACCTGACCACCCACTTAACCTCGAAGATGAAATCCTCGAAGAATTCAAGTCTATAAAGGTTCTCTATCTTCCACCCAACACCACCCCTATCCTGCAGCCCATGGACCAGCAGGTGATTTCTAATTTGAAGAAGCTCTTCACCAAGCACCTCTTCCGCCGCTGCTTTGAGGTGACAGAAAGCACAAACCTCACCCTTCGAGAGTTCAGGGAGGACCACTATAATTTTGATATGCCTCAGAATTATCTATATGGACTAGCAGGGTGTCACAAAGAGGACTTTAACCTCTGCGTGGATAAAGCTGTGGCGTGAGGTGGTGTCTGAAACGAACTTTGAAAGACTCGATCCCGAAGCGGCAGTTGTGGAGGATATTGTATCCCTCGGCAAGTCCATGAGCCTGGATATACATGCAGGTGACATCAACAACCTCATCGAGAAGCACGCCGAGGAACTGACAACGGAGGAGCTAAAGGTACTACAGACACAGCAGGGCATTGTTTTGCAGGAAATAAGTGACGCGGAGGAGGTTATCTCTACAAGTGAGATGAAATAAATGCTGGGAATGGAGAAACTTTCAGACTTCATTCAAAAGAAATACCCAGAAAAAGTTGCAACTGGGCGTGCTACTGTGATAGTTAATGACACTTGCGTAACTAATTTCAGAAAATTTTTGAAAGGGAGGCTGAAAGAGACCTCATTGGACAAGTTTTTATCGAAATCCCCTAACAGCGAAAGAGAGCAAAGAGTGGCGAAAAGGTCAAAAATCAACGAATAAGATTTAATTATTCAGTTAAGTTTTTCTCCTCCTCTTCCATCAGCATCTTATTTGTCTGATAGCCAAAGTAAATGTTGTACATTACACTAAATAAAACAAGTTTATTTCTGTACATTCTATTGTATTGCGTTTTTAAACAATGTTCGTCATTAATAAACACAATTTTCTTATTCAAAAACAAAACAAAAAAATTGCGAGGTGTTTTGGGAGAGCCGGAACGAATTAATGGCATTTTCATTCATTTCAATGGGGAAAATTGACTCGAGATACGAGTATGTCCAGCTACGAGCTCCGTCATGGAACGAATTAAACTCGTATATATATATATATCAATGAACAGTAATAAAAATGTGATTTTCAAGACATGATTATAATCAATGATTTTCAATTTAGCGTATTTGTGGTACTTTGATTGATCCATTAGAGATTATAATATTAATATGCTAAATTTGTTCAAAATGTTAGTATTTTTCTATCTTGTACATTTATCTTTCGTATCTAGGAAATATTTATTTCACATTTGATTTAAAAATTATTATCAATATCCCTCATTATATAGAACATTTAACGAAGTAACATTCTCTACAAAACACTTCATTAAACGGAAGAAAAATATTTAGATGATATATTTCATTTTTCATTTTCAAAACCTTTCTTTTATTTTACTTATAAGCATGAGAAGCTAATTTAATTGTAAAAATTCCGCGATGGAATGCAGCACTCTGACTCAAGTTTTTCATATTACCTTTACAGTATTTAACATAATAATGAACTTTGAACAGACATTTATTTCCTTGGATAATTTCTAAGATGCCTCCTCTAAGCATTTACGTTGCAATATTTTTCTTAACCATTCTTTTTTAAGTTAAATTTCTTTTTTCTTGGGTGGGCTTGTATTTGTCAGTGAAGATAACTGAGTTAAGAGACTTCTCTTTATCTTTCTAAATCTGATATCTAAAAAATGTCTTGTTATTGTTCAATCTGACATTTTTACAAGATGCAATTTTTGTACTTTTTATGTTTCAAAGTTTAAAGAAATTGACAAAAATAGATTATGGTATATAAAATCTTTATAAGTCACTCATAATGTATTACATCAGTATGTTTTTCTCTTGTTGATGATGTATACTATAATATAGTATTTTAACATGCTGATTGTTATTATAGAAAAATACCGCCTGAAATTTTATTTTTATTTTTATCAAATGAATATACCGGGTTTGCAAAAAAACCGTAAAAACTTAAAAAATTCATGAAAACCGGAAAAATAACCAAAATAAAAAAACGTTTGTAGGATTAGCATCGCTAGGTCACGGTTTTTTTAAGACAGGAAAAAAACTCACAGCTGACACGTGGCGATGATGTACACAAGTAAACGGGTGTATCATCCCGGGTGTATCTATCTTGTCCATCCAATCTTTTGGAACTTAAAGATGGGATGCGCCGAGAGGTGTCATGTATGTATTCGGACTTGCTGCACTCTGCCGTTGCTGGATTTGTGACTCGCCTGCAATGTATTATCCTCTGTGTTGGGGGTCACGTGGAACACCTACTGCTGTAATAAACGATTTAAAAGCAATCTTTTCGTTATTTGCATATCTTTTTTTTAAACTTGTGCATGTCAGCGCCACCTGTCGGCTGTTTTTTGAGTTATTTTTTCCTGTCTTAAAAAAATATCCCGTGACTTAGCGATGCTAACCCTGCAAACGTTTTTTTGGTTATTTTCCCATCCTGTGGGGCAGGCGTTATTCTCTAATGGCAGTCCATATTACCAAGACAATAACGCACATGTCCATCATGAGAGACTTTACTACAAGTGGATTGAAGAACATAACTACGAAGCCTGCAAGTATCCTGGCCGCTTGTTTCCAGTGTTCAAAACTAAAAGAATCACGTAAAACATGCCGCCACCTTCATAGTATGATAATCAACTTCATTTCTGAAGAATGAGGAGCAAATATCTAATATAAATCAATTAATATACTTCCTATTTGCTGTTAAAATCACAAAAACTATGGACAAAAGTAATTAATTTTTTTTTGTTATTAAAAATAATTAATTAGGTATTTATTTACAATTTTAAATTAGATATTTTTTTCACATATAACTGACTTATACGACTTGTATATTAGTAAACCTGCATATTTAGATATCGCTTGGCTTAAAATCTATGGATAGGATGCTGGTACATGACTACGAAAGAATGCAGACATATTTTGAGCAAGAATTTCTGAAGAAACATGCAAACTACCAGAACGGTATTTTAGATAAATGACTCCAGCATGAGTACACTCCCGAGTTCAAAAATACCATTACGCTATGTACAAAACCACTTTTCTCAAATGGCAACATTTTGAGAGTTAGTTTCTGCCTCATTTAATACACACATCACAACACCTGGTGACTAAATCTACACCAGAAAAAAATGAGCTTATTTTTGAAGCAAAATTTGACCGGTGTTATTAAACTTGTAATGTTACTTTCCGCTTATTAATTTCTCATTTCGTTCATTAAACGTTTTGGAAAAATGTGTGCCGCACCCAACAAAATCAATACCTCCCCGTTTATATCCATGGACTAATTTGACTTTCAAATTATTTGTTGATTGGAGTGCCTGGATATGGAACATAAAACTAATTGAGTCATGCACTTACAATTTATGCTCCATTTCTTTCATTTTTTTTTGTAAAGATTGAGTTATAAATCTATCGTTGTCAATTCTTATTAAGTTTTGATTTATTTATGTCTGTATCGTCGTAAATTTCTGTAATATTAGAACTTACTTTTAGTTTTCTGAAAAAGGTTATTTTAGGATAATTATATATGATTGTAATGAGTAACATACGCTTGTTATGGCTGAAGAACATAACAAAGCCACTCGTAGATTAGATCTTATCACCAATAGTTCTAATTTATCGATTACTAATATTTTAATACCATTTTATTTAATTACAGAATTAATGGAATTATTCGAAAAAATAATGCTATCATCACATTAGAAAACCTTCAGTGGATGTAAATATTATGTAAAATATTTTTTTTAATTAATTCAGGCTTTTTAAATGAAACCTGCTATTAAAAGTTAGTTACAAATACCTGTACACAAGTGTCAATAAAAGTGTACAGGTATATCTCTGATCTAAACAGATGCTACTTTGTGAGTATGAAACTTAGGCATGTATAGGTCTTTCTCATAACACTCGGTACAATTTCCTTTTTGTAGCCTAAAATATAGAAAGAACTAATTATGTGCTCTTGGGCATATTTATTAAGTTCCATCCACAAATGCATATGGAAAATACAAGTGTAAATACAGACGAACTCCGTTATAGCGAACCCGGTATATAACGAACGAAAATTTTGGTCCCGTCGTTTTCCTATTGCACGCAATTTAATTAGTATTGTGTAAGTTTATTGTAATCGATTTTAGTCGATTTAATCCATTAATGATCATTTTAAATACATTTTATCTTTTTTTAATATATCATTATTGAATACACATCGCAACTAATAAGTTATGCATTTTGTAAACTCTAGCGTTTTTCTTAACGGTTCGGATATAGCGAACCACTGGATTAAGCGAACAAAACCTTTGGTCCCTTGAAGTTTGTTGAAGAGTTTCGCGCCATCGTGAAAGCGCACAAAGAAATACGTATAGAAGGCAAGTTAATTGGAAGATATGATGGTAAATAATAGTGAAGAGAAATTTTAGGCCATAAACGAATCGCTGAAAGAGGGCTTAGAACGCAAAAGAGGGAAGAAAATAAAAGGAGATATATAAAAGTCTTGCAAGTCAGGGAGGCAGAATTTATTGAGGGTCATAAAAGTGGACCTCACAAGAAGAGGATACCCATCCGTGGGAACAACGAAATATTGGTCAGGACGATAGATACGCCCTTTAACTAGGAATGGTCACCAAAGAAGTAATAATTAAAAACCCAAGCGAATGATGGTGTTTGGATGTTGCGAAAAGGGACTGGAGACACCAATGACATTTCAGAGTGGGCGGAACTAAGAATTAAGTAATGGAAGACAGTTTGAGTAAAAGGAGAAAAAAGAGGCTGCACGACAGACAGACTGAGATTCGACGGTTGATAGAGAGAGACTGAAATGATTTGACGGTTGATAGAGATGGATTGAGGAGAAAAGGAGCCTGTTGATATAGATAGACTGAAATGATTTGACCGTTGATAGACATGGAATGAGGCTGGTGTTGTTGACATGAAACGAATTAAGCGAAGTTAGTCAGAGCGTACGGAGTAGCGAAGGACGGCCATTGAAACGAAGTAGCCCATATAGAAAAATATTGAACACGATACTTCTGCCCGATGATAGAGCGTCAATCCAAGACGAGGCCCCCAACAATCAACTGAAGCCCTGTGGTCCCACCTAAGAGATGTCAAAGAACCCCATTCTACTGCCAGATGAATGAGCGTCAATCCCAGACGAGGCCCCAGCAATCAACCAAGCCCTGCGACCCCACCCGTGTGATGTCTAAGACTCAGATGCTACTGCTAGAGGTATGATGCCCAACAGTGCCCGACATATCATCAAACGGAGGTATTGTCTGTTATTTCCCAATTTGTCGTAAGCCATGCTACCTTGTCCTAAGTAATTAATGATAATGCGGATATTGATAGATGTTGAAGTAACGCTAAATATTGATCAAGTATATATATAGACGATAGTGTGCGCCAAGTAATAGTGATGACAATTATTGATTAAGGGTGTAAAGTATATGTATTGGAAGAATAAGTAGTAATTAATTGAATGTGCAAAATCGATTTAAAGTGTGGTGATTATTTTGATTATGAGTGTATACATATATGTGCAATTGAAGGATGAAATATTTAGTAGTATTGTATCGTATTGTTTATGTGTTTAATATTCAATAAATTAATTTGTCAGTGCAAACCAGAGTTGTTTCCATCATTTGGGAATCACAACGAATAATGCAATGTACTAACCACAATCTTGACCAATATTAATCAATGAATTCAAAATCATAATTATTATTATAGTATGTTTATTATACTATACCCCAACCAATCCATATCTTTTCACTGCCACAAAGTTCGTTATAATGGGTTTCGACTGTATTGTCTTAACTGATAGAAGAACACAACTTTATTGACTGATTATTTAAATATGACAAATTTTCTATAGTAATACTCAAAGTGATAAAGGATTTCAAAGAATTATTTAAGTGAAATTTGAGAAGAGCGCAAACTAGTAACACCCAGCTTATTTAATATCATAGTAAAAATTACACCTACACAATTACAGCTAATGCCCATCGGCCAGATGAATTACTGTTATTTCGAAACCATTCTGCAAACTCACTTTTCATTGTGGACTTTCAAAAAGTATACATTTCTGTATGCAAAGTAATTTGTTAAAAAATAATGAGTAAGGTAAATTTATAGCATGATTGTTAAAAAACAGTATCCCCGACTATCTGAACGATAGGATCGTTCTACTTAAACTTTTTGTAAGCCGAAATGGTATCAAACAGAAAGAGTAGCTGCCATTAATATACATGGAAGAAATACCTTAACATTCTGAGATCAAGAACTGCCTTCAAATTCACAGCTACAATCAGTAACAAAATATTTCAAATTCCTAAAACTGGTCTTGATCCATAGTCAGACGTCGGTCGACAATAAACATAAGAAGTCACCACAACAATTTATTTCAGTGACTCGATCAATATAAGCATAATTATTTTTTGAAGTCACATTAAAAGTGCATGATGCATGATTTTCCTTGTTTTGGACCATAAATAAGAAAAGTGCTGGCTTATGACTACTACTGCGCACAACGAAACTTATAGTTTTTATATCATGAAGACCATGAAAAATAGTGTCTTTTCATAAATTCACTAAATGTGTCAATAATTGAAATACACATTTCATACAGAGGAAGTTGGATTGATTATTCATTCACACTTCATGAAGCCCTCAACTACTAAATGAGAGAAACTAACTGAACTCATGGTTTTAGGAGAGATAATGCGAGGTAACTAACAACAGTTAAACTTATAACTCAGAAATATGGTAACTAATGAATAATTCAGTTTCTTCTTTTCTGAACATTCGTAGAGCTTCTTAAGTTTTCTCTTTATTCGACAGGGAGAAAAACTCTGCTCTCCCCCAATTACTATCTTGTCAATAGAAATGCTAGAAAACTAACAGAGTTTTATAATAAGTTAGGAAACGTTTTTTTTCCGGTTCATATATTTTCCGTGGCAGGCATTTGTCGTTTCTACATTTACCCCATTCCACATTGCTTCTTTGCTGACTTCTGTTGTAAAGGAGTACCAAATAGGGGAACCAAAATCACTCCTTATCCGGTGACAGTATAAGAGCGCATATTCCCTAGTCAAGATTTGAACCCAATCCCACTCTGATGATGCTCATCTTGCTAACCATGCTACGATGCAGGTGTCAAGTCAGCGATGATTATATATATAAGGGGAATTCAAAACTCAACGTACAAACTTTTAGGGGAAGTAGAAAACTCAAAAGCAAAACTGAATCTCATAGGAATGTGTGACCGGAAACGCAAACCTGATCAGGTAGAGGATAAACGAAGATGCAGAGATGTAAAGCCAATAATGGGGGGAAACTTTTTATTTAGCTATACATTACACTAAACTTATACTGTACGTGTACACGTTTAGTTTCACAACAACTGCTCAAAGTACTTACCATCCACAGTTTTGCCCGCTTCACAACGGCGGCGCATCGATTGTCGAACCCTTTCAAAAATTCCCGGCATTTCGCGGACGTTTGCAGCTGCGACGGAGATTCTTGCGAAGAAGCTGCAGTGTCAACGGGCGTCTCGTAGACCAGGTATTTAAGGGTACCTTATAGGAAGAAAAGAAAGAAAAAAAATAAATCGAAACTAAATAAATCGAAACTAAATAAATCGAACGATCATGGTGGCCATAGGACGAGTCCTCGACATCCAATCCATGAAGGTGCAAACATACTGCTCAAGAAATCACGTACGACACGAGAATAATGAGCTGGAGCCCCATCGTGTTGGAATCACGTTGCACGCCGAACAGACATTGGAACTATGTCCAGTAATTCCGGCAGTACCTCCTTCAGAAAAATGCGATATATCCGGCCATCCAGTGGGGCTGGTAAGAGGTATGATCCGATCACGTAATCAGCAATAATACCCGCCCATACATTCACTGAGAACCGTTACTGGGCAGTATGTAGTCGCATACATCGTGGGTTGTTGTGGCTCCACACGTCAACACTGTGTTGACTAAAGATCCCTTCGCGAGAGAAAGAGGATCCCAACTACAGCGCTGATGAACAGCACCCTCCAGCGTCAGGTATCTGTTTCCGGTCATTCATTCCTATCTGATTATGTTTTAGTTTTGAGTTTTCTACCTCCCCTAAAAGTTTGTACGATGAGTTTTGAATCACCCTGTATATACCAGAAGAATCTCTTATGTGATACTGTCTTGTCCGCCACGGAGGGTTTTCTATATCTTTGTAACTATTGAATGGCACTGTTTGAGCTAAAGAACAGAAGCTTCGATTAATTGGCTTGGAATATAAGATACATAGGTTCATGAAATTGGGCTATTGAATTGAAAGGAAGAGGGACATCTATTAACGCGCATCTTTGTCAGAATCCATCAATATCACTGTTCATTTTTTCCCTTTTTCGCAACAAATGCTAATCTGAACGTCATTTTCAATTTTCACATTTTTTGTCAGTACAAAATCCATCGCGGATTTATTACTGATCTCAAAAATAGGTTCTTAGGTAAACCTTTCGTACCAGCGAAGTAACAAAATTGATAAAGAGACAGAATTCCTGTACTTTAAAGATGTGATTACTTTTCATAAATTATATGTAAGAATGCTTATAACACATAAAAGCAATTTCAATTAACGACAAAAAATATTGATTTTATTCTGAACTAAAATGTATTTAAAAAAATCTTATCCATCGTGTTATTTATGAAATTTAAACTGTAAAATTTAGAGTTGTGCATGTCTACAATTACAGTGATGTTTAGATTCAAATTTCTTTGCAAATAAAATGTATTTTAGGCTTAGTCATTAGAGAATGTTAAAGTCCTGGATGTTCATTCGTATACAGCTGACAAATAGAAAATATATTCTATACAGACAGATATTCAGAGTAAAAGTGATCGAATAAATTTCATTGTCTTTTACAGAAACTAAATTTAAAAGTTATACAGTTTTTAGTATTTTACCTACTGCACTGATCTTCCGAGAAATTATAAATGCATTATATTAGAAAAAATTCAATAATAAACTGCCAACTTTCGTCGAGCATGTATAAGCATTTTAGACCTAAAAGTCAACAGAAACATGAAGTACTATTTGTTATTTACATATGGATTAATACAGAACCGACAAGGAGAATTACCACACTGTAGATATATGTTCGCATATTAGGAAATTTCCAAAATTTGACAACTTAGAGTTCGCAAAATTAATAATTCACTCAATAAGAACCTAAGTAAATAAAGACGAAAGTAATTACTAACTCAAGTTAAAACATATATATGTGAACATAATATGATGTTCTCTGGATAATGGAGGAATGCTAATTATCACAAAATAAGACATCGAAAGACGTAATATATTATGATCTCATAAGTTGGTTATTGTACCATTGTTCCTTTAAATAAAATGTAAAATTTTACATTGCTACGTAGAGTGTTGTCAAGGTTCATAATTCTTTCAAAACAAAATGCATTTAAGGATTGGTCTCGGGAGAATGGTGTTAAAAATTGTGCACGTACATTAAAGGTAACGGAGACTTCACGAGAAGTTTGGGATAGCAATTCGGAGGTAAGAGAAAAACTGTTGTGAGAAAAACAATTTAAAGTAAAACTTCCTAGCAACAACGGAATTGTTCAATTAAGCATCTGGTTTTAAATGAAAGAATCTGAGTTCGGGGGATCGTCAAATGGTAAAAGGGTGCTTATAACGTTAAAGAAAAGAAATGCTTCAAGATAAAAATTCTAATGATAATATATTCGGCAAATAAAATTTCATACGCATGTGTATAAGTGATGTTTTTTTACTATTTCTTGAAATCTATTATCTTATACTTACACAGACTAACAAAAAATAACCAAATTTAATTCATTCTATTTTGCCCGGTATAAAGGGCTTAAGTCAAAAACAATGATTTAAATGTACCAAGTTCTTGGCTTTTATACAAATCGAAGAGTAATAATTTCGACTTGAGTCTTTTGTACAAAGAAATGTACTTTTGTATACAAAATTGATAGATTTAAGCCTTTTATACAAGTCAAAAGATTTTTTTTATAAATACTAACAAATATCTAAAAATATTTTTTTTTACTTATACCTTATATTTATACCGGACACCATTCTATTTCCCTTACATAAAATTCCAAGTTTTTAGGAAAAAATGAATTAGATTCTGTAGTAGCTACATGAGGTATGTCAGTTTTCGCATAAACCATTAAAGCAATAAACATTTGTAAAAAGGTACAGTTTAGAATAATGTGTCTAATAAAGTTGTTCAAAGGTTAGAGCTAGGCTATTGGACTGAATGTGTAATTTTAGGTGTTTTATTAAACCTAAAATAGCTCTCTCTTTCATAAAAATAAAGAAAAGGTTGCTTAAACATTCAGTTATTTTCTTATTTTGAAAAGGGATTAAAATTAAATTATAATTGCTATCAGTAGGAAAAATTTTGATTATCCCGTGTATTATTTTAGAAAAAGATATTTAGTTTGAAATAATTAAATGAACTCATTTAAATATAAAATATTTTTAGAAAAGTATTGAAAGTAAAATTAATTCACCTTAATAATGCAACGAAAACATTAAATTGAATTTATCTTTCGTGAATTTATTAACTGCATTTTACATTCAACTTAGCAGCAACATATTATTACTTCAACCATTTGAAGCTTAAATGATAACATTTTGTTTATTTACTAAATTACCTTTTAACGAAAAAGATTTTCTAATTAATTTCTTCACCTCAAAATTTAACATGTAAAGTATAATAATTATAATTTAGGAAAGTAAACTAACAGGATAAATTTCCCCCTAAAAGATAAGCATTGTTATTTTTAAAATTGAAATTCGCATTGTGTAGTTAATTTAATTACTTCCTGTTTAAATGTTATTGTCAATACAACCAAAACATCATCTTAAAATCTACAAACAAAATTTAAATTGGCAATCAGTTTTTAACTTTCACTTATTAATCCTTTAAATATTCAGACTATAATTAATTTCAAAATTAATAATAAAATAATTATGATCATAAGTTCGAAACTAGTGACTTATTTAAATTTTATAAAGGATTTAGGAACAGTTTTTATGTTATAGTGTATTCCACATAAATTTCATGTAACAAATATAAGTAATAATCGATTATATTTTAAAATGAGAACCTATGATTTAATGATTATTAAGGATTCACTATTTTTATTTTTATAAAGCCTCTACTTTTGAGTATTTTTCTTTTCTATTAATTTAAGGAATTTAAAGGTTTTTGAATAAAATACCTGTTTTCCAGTTTTATATATAATAATTATGTTTTGTACTAAATGAAATACGATTGTTACATGCAAAATTTTATATTTTAAGTGGAGGACATAATGCAATAAAGAGCTGTCTTAATTTCACTTTTAATTTTCAGAGTGACATTGCATTAGCCATCTAATAGCAGATTTTTAAAAAATATATTTATAACAAGGAAGAAAGTGAAAACCACTTTAGAAAATTGCTTCTCTGACAGAGAGACATTCAAAAGTATACAGATTTACTATTTTCTGAAAACAAAATAGTGATTTTCCGAAGAAAATTTTGAAAAAGCTTATGTCTAGAATAATAAATGTCTCCTTTGACAGAATTTAATATCTTTAAGAGCAGTGATGAAAAGTACTAAAAATTAGAAGAAAAATATTGAAAGACACCTTTACTTTATATTATGATGTATTATTTTTATATAAATTTGCTAGTTTCCTTCTAAGTAGAGATAAAAAAATGGTTGTTAACATAACCTAATCAGTATGCATATGATTACATTTGCGTATTAGTTATATATATATATATACGCATATACATATATACATATATATATATAAATACACAGGTGGTTATCAAAATAATGGAAACACTAAGAAACATCATGAAAACCTTTATTAATACGGCGCAGAATCACCTTTGTGATGTAATACCACTTGATTCACCTTCGAATTGGATTATACAAGTCATGAACAGTGATTAAGAATATATTATACCATTCTTCAGAGAAAAATCATGAAAGTTCCCGTAGAGATGCAGTGGTGGATATCGATACCTAGCTCTATCCGCTTATACAGACTACAGTGGTAGGATGATATATAGTCGGGGGTGAGGGATTGTACAGGTCAAGATAAGATATTTGACTTCCTTTTTTATTCTCTTCAAACCAATACTTGATAGATTTAGCTGTATGTATAGGGGGATTATCATCCTGGAGAACGCGAACAAGACACAATATTCGCACCATACGAGGGACTAGTGAGCTAAAATATCAACATAGTCCTTCCCATTCAATCTCCCTTTTAGGGTTACAATAGGGCCTGAAGGAAATGATGAGATGCCATCCCAAACCCTGATAGATCTATCTCCATGTTGACAGTTGACACAACAGTCTACACAAACGTAAACAGCCTGAATTTACGTTTGTGTAAGTGTTCTCCAGACATACCTCGCACATCCTGCTGCGAGGAATAGTGTGAGCAATGATTCGTCGGACCAAATGCCGTTTTTCGACATATTACTCGACCAGGAATTGCGCTCGTGGCAACATTGTGGATAATATTTTGTATTGGCATCTATTACGAGTCCTTTGGGAGTAGCTACTTTTCCGTAAATGTTTTGTTTGTGAAGTTACCTTCTTCCTCTAATGGATGATACCGGAACATGCAGATGCAAACTGAGCTCTTCGGCCATTTTAGTTGCAGTTGTTTTCTTTCATCATGTCACAATCCGTTTCAATACCTCGTCCGTCTCTTTCTCCCAGATCTCCCTTTCATCCACTATTCTATTTGAAAAAGGATGTTTTTACGTGCACTCTGTATGCTATCATGTCTTTCGATACCGTAGCTGGAAAAACGCCGATTAGCCTAGGGGTTGAAATAACAAATACTACAAATTAAACGCGCTCAAACAATTTGCCCTTTTCTCAAGGTCTGCAAGGTTTGACATTTTACGCTGTTCCCCCCAAAAACATGATGCCCTTAGCTTCATTACTGCTACCTGACAGTAGAATAATACATACACTATATTATATAAAAAAATACCGGTGGCCAGACCTGTTTTTTAAGGAACACGAAGCAAATTCATAAACACCACTGATGTTGATAAGTGTTTCCATTATTTTGATAACCACCTGTATATTTATACAGTGGAATCTCGATCGGTCGTTTGCCGAACGATCGTTTTCCCGTATGTATCGTTTATTTCACCTAGTCCCGAATAAATTCCATAGAAAACAAGCAAAAACAGCCCGCATGGATCGTTCCTCGGTCCATCATTTTCCCGCAATATTCGTTCAGAATATCGCAGCTTTATAATAATTTATCGGATCGATCGTTTTTTGATAATAACTGAACCTGAAATATAAATGTCTGGATTGAGCTAGAATGACGATCTAATTAAACAATGAGCAGAAAATTTGAGATGCACGGTCTCGTATTTTTATTCTCTTCTGTTTAGCCTAGTTTTGCCTTATCGTACCACTCCCATTATTTGTTCGCCTTTGGTGTTCCTTAATTCTTTAGCCCCGAAGGATGCTATTTTCGGCAACTCATTCCAATTTCTCCGACTATTCAACATTCCTGTTCTTATCAGCAATGGCTCACAGTCAGCCGACCTGAGCAGTTCCTGCTGCCCTCTGGCTTTTCTGGTGGCCTTTGGATTGAGGCGTCTTGGTGTTTGTTCTAGGGTGTGAGAAGTTTCTGATTGCTGCAATTCTACACTGGCCGATGAGGGTTTCACCCGGAAGCAGAACTTCCTGGTGGTCTTATGTTGGACCCCATCCAGTGCAGTGGAATGGTTCTAGTTACAAACGATTCACGGCTGCCGCTACTTTATACTCTCACACAATAACTGATACCGAAAAGAAAGCAATCTGCAACACAGAAAAAATATTGTTTACTTGTGGAGAGAAAAACCACCAAAATACAAGCGAAGATTAAGTACTTTTATTTGAACCAAATTTCCTGTGTATCTAAGTGTATTTCTTTTTTTATTATTATTATCTTGGATTTCAGTACAACTTTGTAATTTTATCTTAAGTTACACCACAGGTATGAATGCATTTATGTATATGAGTAAATATATTTGAGGGATATCAAACTTTAAGTTATGTTAATATTTTTTGTATGTTCCCGCATCTATCGTTTTCCCGTATCTATCGTTTAGTTCTGTCAGTCCCTTCGAAAACGATAGATCGAGATCCCACTGTATCTCTCTCTCTCTCTCTATATATATATATATATATATATATATATATATATATATATATATATATATATATATATATATATATATATATATTCTCCATTAGATGGAGAATACGTCTTCCCAAGACAGTTACAAAATCCGAAATAGTACAGGTTTGTTGATCAGACGGCTCATATAAACTTTGTCATGTGATCATGATAGTTGTTAGGGATTTGCTGTTGTCGACAAGTCACATGGGGTTTTATGTAATCTGCGCAGAGCCTATATGAAATCTTGTCTAACGCTACGCAGGTTTGAACAAAGGAAGCCATTTAATATTTTCCACCGGAGGCCTTTTAGGACTTAGAATTGAAAGCGAAAATTAGCTCGTACGCCCAAGGGAATTTAGAATAATTTTAGAATTTAAAATGGTATGGGGTTTTTAATGTTATATATATATATATATATATATATATATATATATATATATATATAAATAAGTGCATTACTGGACTTTATTTTTTATTTTTCTTTACCTGTATCCATATTCTTTGCACAATGACTTCATCAAAGATCTTAGAAGCGTGCTATGAAGACGTTGATAATATTTTCCTGTGATTCCTGGCGTATTATAAATATATTTTTTAATTGACAGGTGACTTACTCTCTTAAAATTGAATAATAGAACATTCTTAAAAATGTTTCTAAGTGTTTTTGTTATCAAATGTTTAAAATGGGAGACTAGGATACGATTTTCTTTCAGGCAGAAGTTTATGTTACGTAGTACGCTCTTAACCATTCACATCACTCGTCAATTCCTCTCCAGAAATCCTCAGATACTGCCTAAAACTATCAAGACTCTGTAAAATAGTCTTTACAATTTTAATAATTGAAGTACAAAGGGATGTCCTCACATGCTACAAGGAATTATATGCCTCTGGGCTGTGTTTCTTCTTCTATAACCACCAACCAACTATTTATCTGTGTACCACTTGCTTCTTGACATACCATTTCTTTGTCGAGAGGTGTTTTAAGACTTGCGTTAATTGGAGATCAGTTGACCCAAATTTGATTCAATTTTGAAGTTTTATTTAGACCTAGAGAATCAATCAATTTTGACAAAGTCATAGTATCAAAACATGAAATTACCGTAGTTTAAATTTCTGTGTCAAGATATATAAATGATATTCTGTAGAAATCCTAGAGATCTAAGGGTATTTTTATCCAGTCTCTCAACTTTCGGTTCACTCTTTTAGTCTGTATCCTTTAGGAAAATCATCAATAAGATGTCACTGAATCATATCCCTCTGGTAACATTCATTTTCTAATTTTGGAAGAGTATATTTGGTATGCTATTACCAAGTTCTTATGAGCATAATCATGTTGCCCCTTAAGGTTTTTAGACGGTTTAGGGAAATAACTACAACAGACGTAAAATGAAATGTAATTAGGAGTTTAGACAGGCACAGTAAATATTTCAATGGAAGATCCAAAATGTCTAGAGCAATCTTACTCTGGTGTTCCTAGTGGTCATATTTTTAACTATCATCAATCAATAGGTTTCTACAGAAGTTTTTCTCTCCGACATTACTTGCATGAAATAGTTTAACATCATGACTGTCCATTTGAACAAGGAAATTCCAGTAATTTGCAATGAGAAAATACGTGAGGTTTTGGCCGAACCCACTTGACAATTTATTATGTAGAAACGGTATCACATAGACTTAGACTTTTGCATACGAATATTCTCACAACTAAAAACTTATTGTTTACGATAACAACTTTAAACGTTTTTAACCAGTATAACGAGCTAATTGATGAAAATTATACTGGTTGAGATCGCAAGAGGTTTCTTAATTTCTACTTTTAGATAATCTCCTCAAAAGAAACAAACAAGAGGTTATAATATTAGTGAAATTACAAACGAAATGCTGTTAGGTTATGCCAACAGGTAAAGTAGTTACAGCTTAATGCTACTTCTCTGTGTCCACATCGTATAACGATGAGCTTCCCGAGCTTCTACATAGCATATTGAGGTTTGAATCTTAACTAGGAAAACACTTTCTTGTTTTGTACATTCATAAGCAGTCATGCTGGCTAAACCTATATGGTACTCCCCTAATGAAGAAGTTAACAAATCGGAGATACGGAGTGGTCGAATGTGTAAAAGATAAGGTGCCTATAGCGTTGGAAAAAAAGTAAAGTACACAACTTAAGTCCATGTATCACTTGTCCAGGTAACAAGTTTGTTAAAATTGTGTTCAGTCAATAAGTATTTTAGAATTACAATTTCAAACTGCACTATTAAGAAGATTCTTATATAAAAATAACAGGAGTGCTAACATGCTTAATCTGAGTCACAAAATATTTAATTTGCATATCATCGCATTAGGAACTAAATTCTATAATACGATTCTTATTTTTTACGAAACTTACAGTTTAACATTTTCTCGACAGAAAGTAAAAACTTTAAATTATTCCGACAGGAAAAAATATTTTCCTTAAATTTTCTTCTGAAGTAATTTGAATTTCAAATTCTTGTTTAATTACAGCAAAGCTGAGAAAAACTTTGGAGCAATTTTGAAAAGAAATTATTTTGAAGATTTTGTCGATAACTAAGCAATTAATTATGCAAATGTTTTGAAAATTCAGATTTTATATAAATACAACTTGTGTTGACGATAGAAATATTAATTTAGTAGAGGCTTAACTAGTTTTCTTTTGTAATACTCAAAATTTATCGTATACTCTTTCAAGTTTTTTTTTAAATACCCTGCGTTATTGAAGATCTTCATCACAATGAGCAAACAAGCATTTTATTATGCGGTTTTCTTTCGAAATGAAATTATCACCTTTCATCAAAACCTAACGTCACTGCTATTTTGAATCCAGCCTAATATATTTCATTAAAATTCCTGAAATAATAGTATTTTCTACAAGATAAGGATTTACATTTTTTGTGATGAAGCCATATTTTGAAAAACTTAACCCAGAAATTCCTATCTATTCCTTTTTAAGTTTTAATTTTCTACTATTTTAACAGACTCAAAATTCTAAACTCTAATATACGAAAATTTAAAAGATATTTCAATCTTTCAAGGAAATATAGTACTTCTTTAATTTAATAAAAACCAAGTAATTGGAAATCCAGCATATGAAGTTTCACCTTCATTTATTTCCACCTTTAAAATGGGCTTATAATATGATTCATAACCTTTAGATAAGGGTTAAAATAATTTAATATAAAGGAACCCAAAATAAATAGTTCTTAGAAAGTCCCACGTTAAATAAAAAAAATGACTGTAAATAATCATATAATGTTTTATTAATAAAATTTCATGCTTAAGGTAATGTTTTTATTCGCTCTTTCTCCTGGAATAAAAATATTACTTCCAAACAATATCAGATAAATAATTTCCCAGTTTTCAAGTAAAATATTGAGGAAATATATTTAGATATTGTTAAGTTTAGAAAGTTTTTTAATTAAACCCGAGACTGGTGTAGAATTAGAGGCAAGCTTCACATATTGGGATAATAAGTTGAAAAGAAAGAACTTTTTACAGAAATTCTTTTGGTTTTGATTAACTTAGTGCAATGTTATTTTCCGCCTAAAAGGTTTTGCCTGTCGCTTTTTTTTAAATCAGCTCTCTTTAGTTATTTTATTTTGAGCATTTTTTCTCAAAATTTGAGCTTTAATTGTTTTTAATTGATGTGAATTCGATTTCACTATTACCTTCTTTTGCTTCATTATAACCATGAATAAGAGTGGTTTAAAACCGTTTCTATTTAAAAGTCAATACTACTGACAGCGTTTAAAAAACACAGTGACTATTATGATATTTATAATTTTTTACCATAATAAGGTTTTTTTTTTGTATAGATACAATTTCTCAAGAGCAATTTTCTAAATGACGTATATCTATGAAGGGACATGACACAAACCTATGGATCTAACAAATGAGGTCAAATAACTAATCTAAAGGATGAAAGACGTAAGGTACAACTTTTGGCACTGTTACTCGACATGGGACACCTTTCGAGTCCTCACCTTTATATATAACCACCAGTTGTACAGTTAATAGCGCATATTTTTGAATCACTTGCATGCATGAATATTTCTATGGTACCCGGTATAAAGGCCCGGTAACACTGTTTTTGGCTTAAGTCAAAAACAGTGATTTAAATATACCAAGTTATTGGATTTTATACCAATCGCAAAACAATAATTTCCACTTGAGTTTTTTGTATAAAGAAATGTACTTTTTTACACAAAATTGATAGACTGGTTGATAGGTTTTTTTTATCAGTACTAACAAATATCTAAAAATCCCTTTTTTAGACTTAAGCCCTCTTATACCTTGCACCATAGATTTGTTAACTCGCATTAATATCTTTCGTTGCATGAAATAATTTTAACATTTCCTTACGTAATGTTGGTAAATCCCATTAAAAACTTTTAAACATTTTTCAAAATGAAAATGTATGAAACGATTTTTCTAGTCTTTTAATTTTTTTTATTTTGTATTCTTAACATATTGATTTAAATATATTAAGTTTTAACAAAATACTAAAATTTTTACTTCGCATTTATCTGCGACATTGTGCTTCAGATTATTATCTTCATTTATTACACTTAGAACACAAAAATGATCAATTGAAACTGATAGCAAAACTGCTATGAAAAAAAAGCACTACATTTATGATTAGAGTTCTCGGAATCTTCAAGAATAATTCCCGAAAATATTTCAGATAACAATACTTTAAAACTGAAGTTTTCCATTTCTCAAAGTTACAGATAAGAAGAATGGCAATTAATCAATAAAACTAGCAGTTCTTTAGATCAAAAAATAGTAATAAGTCTAAACGCAATCGAAATATCTATGATAAATCTAAATTTAAATATACTGCTGGAATGAAAAAAAATACTTCTTATATGTTATATTAGTACTTTTTATTATAAATCACTAAGATGAATATGTCTTGGAATATTAAAATAATGTCTAGGCAAATATATAAAACTGCCTAAAGCTTAATTTCAAATTTGTAGCTTAAACTATGTTTGATATACACTTGTGAAATTTAACCATATTACGTAATGTTAACAAATTCGACATTGAGAATGCATGAGCAAATTTGGTGACTTGAAATTGAAATTAAAAGGGTTCTTTCTGGGTGGGTTGAAATACAGTACATTAAATTTCTTGAATGTTTCTCAATTTATGTGGAATGTAGAGACATTCGCAAACAAATAATTGTGTAAAACAGTCGCTTTGGGCATCTCAGGACATAAAATACTATGTCATTTGAAAGTTTTACGAATTCACAGGAAGAGGAATTAATTTGGCATTTCAAAGTCAAATCATATCTTTTCGAGTACTTGTTGTCAGGTCCTTTAAGTTCCACTTGTGTCTGTACGTTTCTTACCATTTAAGCTTTTGAGTCGGATTTTTTCATTACATACTTTCATATTAAGGTTATTTGTGATGGATTATTTTATCTCTTCGTTTGACTTTTTAAATGTACATCAGACACTGCGTATTAGATACTTTTGAACAGCAAACTGGAGGATGGAATAATCCATTGCAAACACTTTTTAAGCTGAAAGCAAATAACGGAAAGTGCCTCTCAAACGCACAGAGGATTAAATATATGGGTTCAAAGCACGTAAACTGCCTCATTTCATAAAAGTGGTTGAACAAAATTACAAAGACAATAACTTTTTTTAAAATTTTAAAGAACTTTAGAATACATAACCCCCCCAGTACTTCGCTATGATATTATATCCTAATATATTGTTGTAGCTCATGATACAATGTTGCATAAAGAAGTCGACTAAACGTGTTCTATAGGCAATATACATATTAGAGCATGTTTACAGGCTCTTAAGGTTTTGATAAGTACAATGCATTTTATTTTGAAATATTTTGCCAATTTCCACAGATATAGGTATATTTATTCCCCTACAAACATTTATATGGTACCTGCATTTGATAGAAGTATTTATATGATTACTCAGGTATTATAAACTTTGTACAATTTTATTTAAAGAAGGAAGTTGCCATACACGACATTTTAGTAAAAAAATTATTCTACTTCTGTTAACTTTTAGCATATTATGTCGAACTGGGACGAGAATACTGACACTTTAAAAAGATCCAATAAAACTATTCCAAACGAATAGGGAATTTTGGAGTCAATCCTTCACCATTTATTTTTTGATAAAAAGTAATGAAGCTTCCAGTTTCTTAAATTGTTAGATCCCCAAGTAGATTTCCAACTTCAGGTCAAAATAATATATTTACCTGACTGGGATTTGGATGTCTAATAAAGACTTTGGAGTTTGGCGGAACACAGTATTGCAGTTATGAAATGGGGGTAGCTAGTACTACATCCCCTCTTTCTGGGAGCTAAAAAAAATCAATTGAAGAAACTAATTCAAGTGATGGTTCATTACATACTATTAAAAACCCCTGTATTTTACCAGTAAAGATAACTCTTATAAACAGGTCCTAGATGCTTCAGTGGCGAAATGCACTTTTCAGTAAATGATACAGAGAAGTTTAAAATTTTGTATTTTGCCTTCAGATTTTACGGCACATCAGCGTACAATTAGGAGGGTTTGTTTACGACAGTTAGTCAGTAAATAGCAACTTAAATTTCACAATAAACAATAAATTTAGCAACTATCTCTGGAATTATATGTGTATGTATCTTATTCTAAACAAATCACAAAAGATAAGGTTACTAATCAGAGCATTTTATGTAAAAAGATTGATTTAATTGAAACTGCATTGGTGGATAACTTTTAAAGTTGTGGTTTTATTCAAATACTTAAAAGGGAAAAAATAAAGGGAATTACCACTTATATTGTATTTTCTATTGTATTTGTTATGAGAGGGCATGCGCTATATACAAAATATTATCTTACTCATATATATTTATTACGTAAAACTCACTTATTTGTACAAAACGCAAATAATGCATGTTAAATATACCATGAAAGCACTAATACAAATAAAAATAGAAGGGGAGTAGAAAAAAAGGGAATAATTTTTAAAATTTTTCTAGTTGCTACTTCACATTAAATTTTCAATAAATTTATTCTGATTTATTCGGTTAACACAGTGAAACGAACTATATGTACATTTCTATACTTATTAATTAAAATCTTTCTGAATAGGAGTTTTCCAAGCCATCCATTTTTGACAGGTTCCAAGTAATAAAGTCTTAGTCTATTTAGAATGCTATAAATTTTGGGGAAATCTTTAATTTAAAGTTCTGAGCAAATAGGGTATTTTTTCCATTCCTCTCATTCTCCCTTTAAAATTTTTCCTCGCAGCCCATTGCATTAAAAATCTGTCAACTAGTCATTCTCGAAAGATTTACGCATCATTTGAGGGGCACTTCACAACATCTGGTGATACAAAGGTGAGAGAGAAACATATCCTGATTTCTTTAAGAAAATCTGATAGGTATGATTAAGTTTGGGTAATTTTATTTTGGCCATGCTAGATTTACCCGTCACCGTAATTTGAAATTGAAAATTATTTCACTGCCATTTTTGTCCGAATATTTTTATAGGGAGTAAAGTAATTCTTCTGCTACTATATACACTTAATATGTTTTTAATAAAGGCAAGAGATGTAAACCAGAGTTTTACTGTACAGATTAACAATATTCTAACCTTACAATTGATAATATAAAGTGAGTTATGAATGGAAATAATTTAAATAAAAATGCTTTATGTAGATTGTTAGAATACAATAGCTAGAGGCAATTCAATCCATGATTTTTTTTTACTTTTTAAAAAATTTGGAGATTTTTATTGAATTTACTTCTTTCAATTCACTTCTTTCAATTTATAACAACCCTGACTTTGAAAACACAGGGTCATAGAAAAAGGTGTCCATGATTTCAGTTGTGCACACAGGGATCAACAATCGACCGATCGGATTTTGCGTAGCAGCAGATGGTATGCTAACTCTGGGTGTTTTATTTATCTACATCATGGTAGCCGTGACTGCGCTGGGGGCATGTGCCGACGCTGTGACGTCGCGCTTCCTCTTACGCGGATTTTGACGTTGGAAAGGAAGGGACGGTCCCATTTTTTGGCCACCAAGATGCCCCGATTCGACCCCTCTAGCTTTTATTTCTATAGGGTTTCTATAGGCTAAAAAACATTATGTACTATGAGAAGATCCGGTACTACGCCATTTATCGGTCAGAATCACTGCTGCAATTACTACTGTGATTCCTGCTATGAACGTACCTGGTTGGCGATCGACTATCGCCTAGATGTGTGCCGAGCGACGAGGGGTGCTCATATCGAAACCTACTAGATAATGTCCAAAGCTTGATTCGTTTCTGTATCATTTGGATGGGGGGAAATAAACAACATAAGTTCTATTAATATGATCATTATTTTATGTTGAAATCACGGACAACTTTTTCGATGACTCTGTATAATACCGAGAATTTTTTAGAAGGGGTATCAACGCACTGTAGAATTATTTTTTTTTAAATTGTGGAAATATTGTTTACAATGACAAATAACTTTCAGCTGGGACAAATATGTAAAAAAATTTGGGCTAGTATAATAAAATTTTAAAATGACAATTGATAAATATTCGTAATAAATGGGATTCCCAATTGTATAATAAAAATTCAATTTATGACAATCTTCAATAGTCCCAGATTACACATTCTGTTGTGGGATTAGTACCAATAAAAGTACCTTGAAACCTTTATTTTTGAAAGTTTCGATCTCCATGCAGTCTTTTCTGAGCAAACTCATTACTATTACGAATGCTTTAGCCGAATGACATGCTAGAAGAAGCGCAAATCCTTCACTCTAAACCAGTGCTTCATAACCTTTTTGTTGAACAGGGACCACCTGTCAAAAAAAAAGTCGGGAGCATCTCCCAATCAATCCGTTTACTGGCAAAAATGGGTTTTATTTTCTGAATAAACAAACTATTTGTGGGTAACAACTTTAATAAAATGTTACAAATAAACTTAATAACAATAACAAATTTAACGTAAAAGAAAACTTAGTAGCAAACGAAAACTAAAAAATTAACGATATTGTTCAGCTTTCATTTGCTCTACAAGCTATAAAGTTGTTGAGAAGTCTGTGACGCTGCACGTCTGCGTCACAGTAAATATAATGGAAAATTTTTAAGCAAAAGAAGGATTTTTTTCGCACTCAAAATGTCAAAAAGAGAGAAGAATTCAGGAATTTTTAGAACTTGAACGAAAAATTGGGAACTAATTTTTTCTATCAAAATTTTGAAAAAAAAATGTTTAAATTCGCGGTAGTTTTGAAATGATGACAGCAATTTTTTTTATCAATCCTGACTTCAAGGACCACTTTTTAGGTTCTCTTGGACCACCAGTGGTTTGCGGACCACTGGTTAGGAACCACTGGTTTAAACAAATGGAAATAAATCCTATAAATATACGAGTAAAAGTCAAATTCTCATTCCTTCGATTGGATGAATGTACCTGCAAGAAATGAAATATTGTTACAAATCCTTCTAGACTCAGTTATCCCAACAATAATATTTATTCTTAGTGTGGAATTATTGGGCTGGTTTTTATGGTTTATTTTTGGATTACTGTGTACTATCGATAGAAACATGTATGCAAGCTGATACATGGACTGCACAAAATATTTACATGCTGATATATTTAGTAGAATCCCTCTAAATCAACATGGTAGGGGGAAAAAGCAGACTTATGCCATCATGATTATACTCTATGCCATATTGTTTAGTTCTTTATGTAGTGGCTTCAGGTCATCGAGCTGTTTCAGGATATTTAGAAAAAAAAATTAGACTACCAACTAAAGGATCGGTGGTAGTGTAGTGAAACTTCTCTTCGGCTTCCATTAATGGTTCCGAAAAAAATGGACGTTTTGAGGGGTGGTCGTAGAAAAGGGCTTGGTTTCTTCCATAACATTCACTCTAAGGAGAGTTTATTCGGTTTTGAATAAAATATGGCCGTTTAAAGGGGTGGTCGGCTAGAGAAGTTTCCCTGTATATGCATGTTAAAATCATCAAAGGTACGAAACCGGGTTCATGACTGAATAAGTTTGAATAGAGGATGATTTCATCTTAGTTTTAACAAAACAAGTTTGTTCCAGGCATGCCATGGAGTTCAATGGTCATGGTCGAAATCAGATGTAGACTATGGGCTTTTAACCTTACACCTTAGAGATATTTGGAATTCAATAAAACATAATTTTCAAAGTTTAGCTAATAGTATTTTACTTTTTTCAGATTACATCTAAATATGTTTTACAATTTATAGTATAAACAGGGATAAAATTTATCGACTCAAAAATAAACGAGAATAAAAAATTCATGTTTTTATATTGACTTGAATTTGTACCGAACCGGAAAGGGAATGTATATCACTATTTTAGCGTCTTAGAAATTTTAGACTTAGAGACTTATAAAAATTTTATTCCCTTTTTTATCACGCTAATACAAAAGGGTGAGGCTTTCATGACAGTAACCTCTACATGGTGTTATATTTTTACTAAGACATATGTGCATGACTAAACGTTGGATAAGTAAGTTCATAAATTCTTTTTCACAGTCATTTCGAAGTTTCGTTGAAATTTATTATTTAGGGTTGTTTTAAAATACTAAGATCAATGTAAGTCCATCTACCTGATAACGAGATACAAACAAAAGTTTGGGGATTTAATGTTTTTTACTGACTCTAGTAGTTTAAAATTATGATAAGTGATATAAAACTTTATGTCACTTGAAGTGCATCTATAAAATTCCATTTTTTTTGGCCTCTCGAAGTAGTTTTTTACTCGCAATAGTCAACAAAAATGAACAGACGTAGAATATAGTTTGTTCAGAGCATAAAATAAATATTTATGATTGTATAATTGTGTCAGAAGAAAATAAATTATGACAGTTATGGGGATAATTTTATGATTGTTTGAATTGCGGAGTAAGTTTCTTTTAATATTTGCAGTTATTTACATTTTAGGATTTCCTTATGACGCTAAATGTTTTGACTGCTTGCTGATGCTGAATTGTTGTACATAACGTGAATAGATCTATAAGAATTACGAAACATGAACTGATTGATTACGGAATTGATTGATTTCAGTATTCTCATAATCCATATTCTTTCTGTGTGAGAAAATAACACTCATGCGATCACACTTAAATCGAAATAATTATGAGTGACAAGTTAAAGAAATTTTGAATTATTATCTCCCATTACCTTATGTTGAAACGTTTAATACACTGTCACAAAAAATATATATGCACCCAGAAGAAATCGAGCTACTATGATGCAAATTGGCAGGAAAGTAGTCTGGTAAGAGATATGCAAATGATTAAAATTTCGACGCCAATGAGACAAGGGTAAGCGTGCTATGCGCATATGAAATGCGAAGCTGGAAGAGTTTAAAAGCATGATTGCTCGTGCCATAGGGTTATTCAAACAAATCTGACTTGGATGGACTGTATTGTGACTAGAGATGCCTCTGACACGTAACCGGCGACAGTACGAACAATTGCCGGACTTTGAGAGGGGGCGTATAGTAGGCCGCAGAGAAGCAGGTTGGTCGAACAGACGTATCGGCCACCATCACTGTCGAAGCGATATGGTAATTGCTAGGTGTTGTCAACAATGGATCACGGAATGGATAGTCTACCGTCGAGGAGGGTCAGGGCGTCCCAGGAACACAAATGCTCGTGAGGTTTGCGCAATAATAAGAGCAGCCACGTCCGCACCAACAAAGTCACTAGAATCGGTTTGACGCCATTTACCACCTTCCAGACATCCGGTGGTATCAAGGGAAACCATTCGGCGACGATTTTCCAACGCAGGTATAAGGAGCTGACGTCCATTTGTAAGGTATACACAAGATTCGATTCACAAGAATCGAACTTTTGAGTGAATGAATTAAAGAAGCTGCTTTAGATATGCTAATTTCGGCATACGTGCTTAGTATAAATACCATGCAGCGTCATTAATTAAAAAAAGGTGGTTAAGGTTGAAAAGGTGTTATCCTGCGCTAGTGCTTAGCAGGCCCGAAGTTTACGTGGCAGTACTGCTGGTTTGACTTACTGTTTGTGAGTATTCGAAATGTGTATTTCTATTGAATGATAATATATATATTCCGTACAAGTAGTACGTATGCTTATTGCTGTAAAAGCCAATTATATGTGCAACGAATTCAATAAACATTGTATCATGTATAAACTGTGTTTGTTTCAAATTCAAATAGAGTGCCACTTCAAATTATATACACCCAAGTCTGGGTAGAAGTGAGCTATTTTCTCTATACATTAAGACGCCTACGACTGACCCCACATCATAGGCAGTGTGGATTGGGTTTTTGCCAACCTCGGACAAGCTGGAGTATGACCGACTGGAGGCGTGTGATCTTCAGCGATGAATCCCGATTCAGTCTGAATGCTGATGACCAGCGCATACGCGTGTGGAGGCGGCCAGGCCACTGGTCCGATCCGGCATTTGTTGTCGAAATGTGTGGCGCCCGAAAGTTTATATATACCCTGGTTGTTAGCGTTACATTTATAACGAACAACATAATTGAAATTAAAAACTGTGTACTGTGTACTTATATTGATAAAATTGTTGCAAGTACTTATATACTATTTAAAAATGAGTGTTGTAGAACAAAATCCTGCTGGAAATTTTCCTCGGGTAATTATGGTTCAGCATTTTGCGCCATTCGAAGCCACCTTCAATGGCGGCCCCTCAAGCCAATTCCTAAAGAAAATTGAGCATTACTTTCAGCAACAATGCACCCCAGAGGGGGATAAACTTAAAATTGCTCTAGCCGCTTTAAGAGGTAGTGTATATAAGTGGTACACGTGTATAAAAAGCAGTAATCTGATTTTTGACTATTTGTCATTCAAGCAACAGTTTCTTAGTGTTTTTCCAAAGACCTTTAATCAAAGTCAAATTGAAGCGGAAATTTATTCGCTAAGGCAACGTGAAGGTCAGTCTGCGTTAGATTTTGCTATGGAAAAGATTTCCAAGTGTGAGGAATATCTAGAAGGGGCGACGGAAGCGGTAATCTTAAAAATAGTTATCCAACGTTTGAAGCCAAGTGTTCAAGATTTTTTAGATAATCAAACAATTACAAGCAAGGTTACCCTCCTTCAAGCTTTAGCTAAACATGACAATAGGCATTTCTTCGCTACCCCGTACCGTCATTCAGGTACGAGAAGTTTTATACAACCGCGCCAAAATTTTTCGCGATCTTCAAACCAGCAGCGTAAGCAGTACCGCAGGCAAAATAATAGAAGCGCACGGCGTTATAATGAAATTAGTGCACTTAAAGTAAATAATATGCAAGCACCTTACTTGCACTGGCAAGTTGATTCACATGATATGGTTCAACCTGTTGAAACTGTGTGGTAAAATGTATTATTTTGTCCGAGCAGTAATCATTATTTTGAGAATAGTGAAAGTCAGGGTATATTTGTGGCTTATAAAGAAAGTGAGTCTAGCTGGAATAATGCGGTAATTCCAGTACAAATTTCTGAAAATAGTGCCGTTACTAATTTTAGGTTTAGAAAATAAATCATCTGACACTTCTATTAATGCTATACCTGATATTATTGATGCTATACCTGATATTTTAGATGATATTCACACATCTGTTAATGAAGGAAATTTAGTAGATGACGAAGTATGCGTTACGGAAGTTAGTGAATACTTATTAGTTGACGACAATAAAAATTCTTTAAACGATAGTAGGAACTCGCTAGGTAATGATGATATTATTTCAAGTTCCCAGCCGAATGGGAATTGTGTAGGCCAGGTTGATAACATGGTTTTAAATAAAGTACATGAAAACCAGACTGAGAATCAGGATGAAAAGTTGACACAGAGTTATACTGTAAGTAGTTTAGCTGATGCTTCGGAAGTTATAGACGTAGTTTGCATTAAAACGCACCAGTACGAAAAGCTTAATCTTCCTAAAACTGAAGCAGTATTAACGAATATAAATGATAACGAATCTGATGTCGCAAGTTTCAAAGAGAATTCTTCGTCAAAAGAGGATAAAACTATAGTTAAAGGGGATAAAAAACGTGAAAAAGCGCCTTCAGGTTCCAGCATTAAAACTGCAAATACTGAAGTAATTAAGGCGGTAAACAAGAAGTCGCATAAGCACCAATACCAAAAACAGAGTCAGTTTGTTGAAAAACATGACAGAAGTAGAGAGATAAAGCCTGTAACTAAACACGTTGGTGCGACGTATAAATTTGACAAAATAGAATCTGCATTAAAATCTAATACCGATACAAGTAAAAGTACGACGAAAGGTAAAGTGTGCACTACAAAAACTCCATCAAAGGATGAATGCGTCGCTGATAAGGTACACAAGGTTATCAAAAGGAAGAACGACAATTTTAAAGTTCCTTTGCATAAGTACAGAAAACGGAAGATTTCTGCCGCCCAGCAAGGTTGGCCTCCTCCCAAGAGACCTCCTGTCCATCATCAAGCCGGACCAGCGCCTCAGGACCTACGACCTGCTTCACGAAGGATGACCACACGGTCAACGAATCCCTTTACTAGGACTGCAACCATTAAGAGAGGTTCCAGGAAATGGACAGACTGGTGCAAGGAAGTTGCTGCATTCATGAGGAACAAGTCTTGTATCAACTTTCTTATTCTAACTCCCACCCTTTAATAAAACCGAACCAAATTGGTTTGAAGTTCCCCATTATATATACTGTGTAAACATTTTGAGGGGAAGGGGTGAGCCACTGAAAAAAAAAACGGCATACTGTTGTTTTAGAAATTTTTGAAGGGGACATGTAGAGAAAAAAAATACATACTAACTACAGATAACAACTAACATACTAACTTCACAAATCATAACACATGTGCATTATGATTGGGGAAGAGCAGATACAAACAGTCAAGAAATGTCATGCTGTGCAATTGTGTTGTCACTTTTAACTAAAATAGTTTTTTTAGGGCGCAGTTGGCAGCCCAGTATCCGCAACTCTGCAAATCCACTGTGTGTTGGTGTCACCTGGACCCTTCGGGGTTAGTTTTGTAAAATGGTAGTGGCGTTTTTCCCCCACACAACGTGTAGAAGGTTTTTTTAGTTTTGCCACCCATTATGTAAAAAGTCAGACCACGCGTTTTCAATTAGTTAACTGAAGCCGTTCAGACCTCAGTTACCTAATTTTTTTTTCGAGGGAGGCCAGTGTAAGGTATACACAAGATTCGATTCACAAGAATCGAACTTTTGAGTGAATGAATTAAAGAAGCTGCTTTAGATATGCTAATTTCGGCATACGCGCTTAGTATAAATACCATGCAGCGTCATTAATTAAAAAAGGTGGTTAAGGTTGAAAAGGTGTTATCCTGCGCTAGTGCTTAGCAGGCCCGAAGTTTACGTGGCAGTACTGCTGGTTTGACTTACTGTTTGTGAGTTTTCGAAATGTGTATTTCTATTGAATGATAATATATATATTCCGTACAAGTAGTACGTATGCTTATTGCTGTAAAAGCCAATTATATGTGCAACGAATTCAATAAACATTGTATCATGTATAAACTGTGTTTGCTTCAAATTCAAATAGAGTGCCACTTCAAATTATATACACCCAAGTCTGGGTAGAAGTGAGCTATTTTCTCTATACATTAAGACGCCTACGACTGACCCCACATCATAGGCAGTGTGGATTGGTTTTTTGCCGACCTCGGACAAGCTGGAGTGTGACCGACTGGAGGCGTGTGATCTTCAGCGATGAATCCCGATTCAGTCTGAATGCTGATGACCAGCGCATACGCGTGTGGAGGCGGCCAGGCCACTGGTCCGATCCGGCATTTGTTGTCGAGAGGCATACGGCGATTACACAAGGTGTGACATTGTGGGGAGCGATTTGTAGGGACACACGATCACCTCTAGTCGTCCTTCAACGCACTTTGATGGCACGCAGTTACGTAGACGAGATTTTATGCCAGTTGTACTGCCTATGCTATCAAGTCACCCAGGTTCCAATTATCAGCAAGACAACGCTCGTCCACATACTGCGCGACTCTCCCAACAATGTCTTCAAGGATAGGACGTACTCCCATGGCCTGCCAGGTCACCAGACCTCTCGAAAATAGGGCACATGTGGGACGTGCTTGGAAGGCAACTGCAGACGTCTCGGAATATTGGTGAATTAACTGCCCAGTTGCAAATATGATCGCATGATCTTCCGCAGGAGGTCATAGATGCCCTCATTGATTCGATGCCGCGCCGTTTTTCGGCTTGTATATCTGCCAGAGTTGTATTTACTACTTACTGAATCGTAACCTTTTTTATGCTATATCTTCTTAATAAAACGGTCTGTGCTTCTGAATTTGTAATCATTTGCTTATCTCCTCATACACTACATACGTGTTAAGTTTCGTGATAGTAGCTCGTTTCCTTCTGGGTGCATATATTTTTTTGTGACAGAGTGTACAAAATGTAATTCACAAGCAATGAAAATTTAAAGATAATGTGAAATTAATTTAAGTAATTTCTGAATTTTTTATTTATTTATTCTAAGACATAGTTATGTAGATGAGTTATGCGACAGCAACAAAGATTTTTAGTGTATTTCATTAAAGGATATTCACATTAAGCGTTTTCCTATGATGGTAGGACTAGCAATTCACAACAAAGAGAAAATACTTAAAAGTCTACGTTAAAAAGTAAAGTTTTAAATTGAATATGAAAATCTAACTTTACTGTATTGTTGGTTCTTATCTTAATTTCTAAAATGAAATAATGTTGTTTTTTACGAAATGCTTAAAACATTTCAATATGCAGTGAAAAAAAATTAAAGATATCTAATACAATGATTATTTTATATAAATGTACTCGAAAACTGCTAATCGGATAAATAAAAGGAATATAACAGTCGAATTGTAGACGTCAATAGGTGCTGGGGATCTAATGGGAGATTTAGAATAAAGTACTTTTTTGTTTCATTCACCTCTGTAATTAGTGCCGAGGATTCCGTTTCAGAAAGAATATATATATATATCTATCCCTATTTTTCACACATATAAACGTACGGAATAACAAGATTTGCAATACGAGTATATTATTACTAAAGATATTACCCATCTGATAGAAAATCATGTACGAGTAGTGTCAGAACAGATAAATTCATCTTTATGACTATTCAGCTTCTTATAACAACTAAGCTTCAAAGGAAATTAAAGAATCCAATCAATATTTTTAAGGAATTGTCACTGTAGTAATTTGAAAGAAAAAATTGTGATATCATGGATTTTACGTGATTTGACGTTTACTAAGTAACGTCAATAATTTAATTGATGTGATAGCAATCACGTCATTTTAAATCAACTGCACTATTCTTGTCTCTGTCGTTTGATGAAGTCACATTTAAAAATCTAAAAAAAAGTCACGAATAGCAGTGGAAGACGAATAAGAATTGTCTTGTCAAAAAATTGTGAATAGCCGTCTAAGAGGAATAAGAATTGGCTTCTTAAACAAGATGTGAATAGCCGTAGAAGAGGAATATGAATTGGCTTCTCTTGGTATCTCTGGTAAGATTTTTGTAGAGAGCAGAAAATGAGCGATGGTGTTGTTAAGTTGTAACAAGGAAGTATATTTATCGATGTGCGTTACTTTCCTGTATAATTTACAACAGTTCAAATTATATTTTGGAGGTTTTCTTTATGCTTCACTCTCAAGATAAAGAATCTGTAAGGAATGAAAATATTGTTATGTATGGGGACTTGCAGTGTGAATATGAGATGGGCACCGGAGAGTAGGTAATACATGCCTCCTCTGGACTTTTCTTGGGTTCAATCATGTGTGTTTAAGTACTGAAGTTTGTGAGGAAGCATTTTTTTAAAATAATAATTTACTGGTTTATCAATCCCTCCACTCTGTATTACATTAATTTTAAAAAGTGGCAACAAAATGCTCGTGTAGAAGATTTTGATTTATCGGACCATTACCTTGCTTTGGAAGTAAACAACCACATTATAATGTGAGCAAGTTGTAAGTAACAACTTAAAATGTTGGGGTGTTTCTAAGCAGAAAACTATCCAGGAGTCATAAATATGAGGCAGAAGAAATAGAAATTTTAAAAACTCTTTCTAATGTTTTTTTTCAAGAGTAAAATTTTTAATTTAGGAGTTATTGCATATTTATTTACTAAATATTAGAAAACGTGGTATACTCTAAACTCATTAGAGGCACATGATATTTCTCTCTGAAGGAAATGATTCTTGATAAGACATACTTAGAACCTGTAACCAACTACATCTTGTGAAAGTAATGATAATAAAACTTAATCATGGCAATTCGTAGTTTTGCTTTTCAGTGCATAAAGTAAGGGGAAATACCACAAGTCAAAGATAATTCAGTTGAATTGATGAAGGAGTGAACTATGATCACATATTTCATAATGCTGAATGTCCTGGCACGTCAAAGAGTGTATGCCAAGCAGAACTTTCTAAACAGATATGATCCATACTTGAAAAAATAATAAAAATCCCGGGTGATACGAAATTAAGCATTGAATATTTTAGATATCGAGATTTTACGTTTTCTTAAAATTCAGTTTCAAGAAAGTAGTTTTTAATAACATTTATTAAATAGTACACTCAATAAAAGCATTTCAATTACCATAAATTCAAAAGTAATATGTACTACATATAAACTCCAATTTTATATAATTAATGAAATTCTTTAATTTGTTATTTGATATAAAACATCAGGAGTATTTTAATAAAAGTATTACAATAAAAAATAATTCAAAGTTTAAAAAAATGTCTTTTTGGCATGTTGTGACGACTATGCCAGATCCGGGAATCGATCCCAGGTATAAACCTCTGTATTGGATCTTCTCTCGAAACTATCTCGACCATGTGAGGGATGTCTATTTGTCAATCCTTTTCCTGACGTTTCTAGCTATCCTCTCTTCCTTTTATACGTTGGAATTTTATAAGTCTTTTTTTACAGGCAGAAAAGCGTTTCCTTGCATGTTATATTATTTATTTATTCAAGTTTTTCCACAGCACTTATTTTCTTTTACCCTGTGAATTTCTTGTCACATGTTCCTAACGGTATATGCAACAAACGTCCATTCAAAAGTTCGATGCAACCAACAGTTCGACGCAAGTATAAGGTTTGACTACCAAGGTGTAAGCATCTGAGTTCAGAATTTTCTCAGAATCAGTACTCTCTCACAGCATTATGAAAATTAATCATGTTTAATTTCTTTATCTTCAAAAAGAAATTATTTTAGCGATTATTTTGTACTACCTATCTTGATTAGTGCAAATTAATCATTCTAATATTTTTAATCGTCACAAAGAAATTATTTTAGCGATTATTTTATACTACCTATCTTGATTAGTGAAAATTAATCATTTTAATTTTTTTTAATCCTCACAAAGAAATTACTTGAGCGTTTATTTTTTACTACCAATCTGGATTAGTGAACTTTTTTTTTTCAATGCGGAGGCACTTGTCGCGAAGACATTCACCTATAATTCACCGCAGTTTTGCTGGCCATTTTCTTATGGGGGAGCCATATAGGCAGACCAGCATTGCCCCCTATGAAGGGACGACACAAACGGAGGCATTTTAGTGGCGCTTCGTCAGGATTCGATCTGAGCTCCCTCAGCACCGAAAACCAGCGCGCTGTACCACAAGGCCGCCACGGCCCGGATTAGTGAAAATTTATCATATGAATTTTTTTTTATATTAACAAAGAAATTATTTTTGCGTTTATTTTATACTACGATTCTGGAATAGTTAAAATTAATCATTTTAAATTATTTTTATCCTCACAAAGAAACTATTTTAGCGTTTATTTTAAACTTCGAATCTGGATTAGTGAAAATTAATCATTATTTTTTTTTATCCTCACAAAGAAATTATTTTAGTGTTTATTTTATACTACGAAACTAGATTAGTAAAAATTAATTTAAAAATTTTCCTCACAAAGAAATTATTTTAGCATTTGTTTTATATTATGAATCTGCATTAGTAAAAATTAATCATTAAAATATTTTTATCCTCACAAAGAAATTATTTTAGAGTTTATTTTATACTAGGAAACTGGATTAGTGAAAATCAATCATTTTAAATTTTTTTATACTCACAAATATATTATTTTAGCGTTTATTTTAGTATCATTAAATTTCATCACTTTATCTAATGACCAGATTGGTAACATACGCAAAATATCAGGAAAATGAAATACTTATATTAACCTGCATTATTTTGAGTCTATATTTATCTCATTCATAAAGTAAACGATGCTTTTCGCATTACTAAATACTGTTCTTAAGGGTAATGTATGAAAAAGTTTAAATCTGATACGGCTCGTGGCTGCCTCTTTTACAGCGTACGAATGACTTTTTAATGTTCTATTAATATGGAAGCCTGCAATTAGAGTAAGTATCTAAGAGTCCATTTAAAAGCATTCTGTTTTTAACTTACTCTCTTTCTTTTTCGCTTCTTCATTCGATAGTCGAGTAATCTTGCTATGCGTTTATTGACATTGCAGTTGAGATACACTCCTCTTCCAAGAAATCAGCCATTTATAAAACATCAAAGTCGGGATTATGAGTCAGAGGAAGCTAAAGTTAAACTAAAAGTGAATATGACACATAAGCCAGTATTTAATGAAGATTTGCGATTAAAAAAGGGGCATGTCTACAATTATTCACACGGCATATGAAACCCATCAGATAACTTTGATTCAAATATTAAGTCTGTACTTAAGCCATATTTTTTTTAAACTTATGCTTCATTTGTCTTCTTCATTACTGCCAACGAAAAGGCATCAAAATGCCAACGAACATACATGCGTATATATATAAAGTGTTTACATACATGCGTACATATATGTGCTTGAATAAGTTAAGGGGATGGTGCATGTATAACATTGATATCGTGAATAGTTGCTAATTTCACATTAAACGAGTGTTTGTTAATTGATTAATAATGATAAAATCAGAATACCTATGTAATAAACACTTTAATTTGTCACAATATTAAAAAAAGTTTGATCAAAAAGTCATACAAAAATAAATTTACTAGTATGTTCAAACTCTAGATTTTTGATGATATAATGCCGCAAATTATTAAATCTTCTTCGAGAAAAATCCTGGAAATTTGAGGATCCTTTATCAGCAAAAGCAGATCCCAATCAGCTAAATTAACACTAATGATTATAATTTTTGTAAAAGAGATCTCTAATACCAAGCGGGGACATCAGATCGTACAAATCTTTTGAGCATATAGACGCTGTCAATTGGTATGGTTGTAATTTTAACTCAAGGAAAGAGAATATACTATTTTATAGAAAGGACACTTTTTAAAAAAATCGTAGCAATTTATTTCCGCTATGGGCATCTCAAAGAATTATGTGTTACTGTCTGTTGAGCATATTGCTTACATTATAAACTTGAAAATAATGAAACCATGATAGATTCTGTTACACATTAATAGAGAAGTTTCTCCCCCCTTCTAAGCGATCGCATACTTTCTGTTTTATACTAATGATCTGGAGTCTTTGTTTATTCAAGGGAGATTAAAGTTTATCTTGCTCTTAAAGCCCTGAGGTAGTTTTATATGAGCCCAGCAGATTTCTCAGAAGAACCTTTCGAAATGTCGCTATTACTATCATATGCTCTTTCTTTTAATATTTTAATGATCAGCTTTGGCTTGATAGTGGAAGAAACTCTTTTCTTGAGCTGGATATCCACTTTCTATAACATCATTTTAAACATCATGCTCATGATACAGCAATGCATGGGTAACTGACGTATGGACAATTCATGTACAATCCTTATTTTCCCTCTCCTGTAATTCGAAGCTCTGTTCATTCTTTAGTCAGAGTCAATGAATCTTCCAATGGCAGTAATTTCGCCAGAAAAAAATAATCGAGGACCACATGCCCAAGGAAAACGCAATTAAAAGCCACTTGTGGTTAATACCTTGCAGTAATAAATGGACTATCTACAATCTGAGATCTCCCTATTCCCCCTCCCTTGTGGCTCTGCCCGTAACTAATGTTCCATGGCTAATGTTAAATTGCTCTGTAAAATAAGTAACATAGTTATACTAGAAAAACTTCTTATTTTATTTCCTGCCATAAAGAAACATATGTATATATATATATATATATATATATATATATATATATATATATATATATATATATATATATATATATATATATATATATATATATATATATATATATATATATATATATATATATATATATTTATTTATTTATTTATTTATTTATTTATTTATTTATAATGAATACAACGGATACAACGGTCAATATATGCAGTTAATTTGTTTGTTTAATGTCTATAAAACATACTGAATTAAATTCTTAAAAAACTTCCATCTCAGTTAGTTTAGTGGTTAAAGTTTATCTTTTACCGTATTTTAATATTTTTGTCAATTTATTTCGTTGTTATGCACGTGATGATAAATTAATTGAAAGTTTCCCAAAAAGAAAAGAAACCACGTGATCAGCATTTAAAAATTTAAATTCTAAAAATTGATCTTTAAAAATTCACCAAAAATCAGAAAATGGAGGTCAAGATTTGAAAAAGATTTCATTTTAAAGGAATTCCTATGATCTTCCTCGTGATATAAATTTTATAACCCTCAGATTATTATTTTAAATTCAAACTTTAAAGTATGTTACCAAAACAGCTGAAAAATTCAATTTAAAAAAATCTAAGAACATTTTAAAAATCTTCCTTAGTGCACCACTACACTATAAGAAGTATCGCCATGAAAAATTTCAGCGCTTTAGGTCCAGCAGTTTCGTCTGTACGTTATCTGTCTGTCAGTCAGTCAGTCAGTCAGTTACGGAACTGTTTTATAAACATAGATTACAGAAAATCTATATTTTAGAATGCTAAGACAAAAAATATAAGGCATGTTTTTACTTTTTTGATATGCGGCAATAAGTAAATATATAATTAATGAAACCTAATCATAATAATAAAAATATTCAACCATTATGAAGAATCCTATAGGACAATTTCACTTTAACACGACCTCTTTCTTCTTCGTTCTTGTTAGTATCTTTTATCAGAAAGTGTATTTTTCTTAGTGCTATGTCGGCTACAGTTATAAATTTAAAATTATGTGTTCACCATAAAACAAGTAATTCGTATAATAGTCTAAATAGATGATATTTTTATTTTTGTCTCAGAACATTTTAATTCGAACTTTATCTCCCTTCCTTGGATAAAAAATTTAAGATGCAAATTTTAATATTTAATGCTTGATTGGATTTTTCAAATGGTGATATAATAAGCCCTTGGGCAAAATTCTTTTATGGCCCTATGGATGTCATACGAGTTAGATATGCATATTAATACACACAATTACTTTAAGTAAGAATTTATTTTTATTACACTTATTAGTATTTTCAAATTTATTATGCTTTCCTATTTTGTCCTTTTTTAACATAGTTTTTTTTGTCATGAAATACATAACACCTTGTCAAAACATCCTGTATTCAAAATGAAGGAAAATAAATAGGAGTTCGGTAGCCAAACTCCGATGATTCCATAAAATATAATTTAGCATAAAACTGAGATTAATACAGGGACGAGCAGAAAGTATAAAAACACCATTTTGTCAAATCAATAGTTCACTAATTTCCAGTCAGATACAAAAAAAATGTATACCCTATTAATTTCATGTAAGGTGATTTAAATCCCAAACTGTATGTAAATCCCAAACTGTAAATCCCAAACGGTATTAAAATGTACAAAAAGGAAGGCATAAACATCTGTAGAGAGGTTTCACAATATAGTTCGATTAAAAAATTAATTAATTAATAATCGCAACAGGCAACATAGCACTGAACCCCAAAGCCGAAAGAGAACGCAAAAAGGTGTGTGATTTTCCATTTATACATGCATAAGTACGAATAGTTTTCCAAAACGCAGTGAGAACTGAATTTGAAGTTTTATAAGGAGTTATAAATACGACGTATCTCAAATAATGTTTTCAAGATTTCTCTGTCTAGACACATTATATTTAGCTGCTTTTCTCAAAGCTTTATAAGATCATAAATCAATCCAAAAGCTTTGACGTCTATTAATTTCTTTATGCTTCCTAAAGGTGCATATTTCGTACTTGCATCATCACCGAAATTTAAATGATACATCCTTCAAAAAAATATTTTTATGTAAGCTCCCCCAATTGACTTAAAATAAAGTGTACGGTTTTTAAACGAAAAAAAAATAAGTGAAATTTTATACTTTTTTATGTTGTTTAACTGAACAAACAGGGGATATCATACTTGAGTTCTTTGGAAAGGAATCGCAATGGAAGACTGAGTTTTAGATGCGGTCAAAAGCACTTGTAATGCTCCAGCATGGGGTAGTTTATATTTCGGACGGGTTAAACTCTCTACCATCTTTAAGTGCATCATTTAAATACAGGTTTGTCGAGACCAGGGTTAAGTGAAAGGGTAAATTTCTTCTGGTCTAACAACTTTCAGTTGAGTTGCTAATTTGTCTGCAGTAAGGACAAATTAGCATCTCAACCAAAGGTTTGTTCTGTCACTCCCAAGAGTTCGACGAGAATTACTTACCTCCGGCACACGAAAGGTCTCCATGCTTAAATACTTCAGTGGAATATTCTTATGGAATTTCTAGTGGAACGTTAACTATCAGGAAACATGAAAGTGGAGTTACACAAAGGCTTAACCAGAATGATAAGCTAGGAAAAAATACCAATGGAGTTTATAAGCTCTATCGTAAGCATTAATGACGTCCCATTTCGTTACATTTGTCATTTTAGGACAAAAATATCATTAGCTTTAGTTTCTCTTTTAAGCACATTTTTCTATATTAGCCTTCTCGTTTGGCATTTCTGAGACTAGAAAGGAATAATTCGATCGTCAATTATCACAGTGAAAAGGTATTTAAAACTTATCTTTCCGTGTACGCCCCACCTTTTTCGACTCAAATTCTATCATGGTATACCTTAACACAACCATTTGACTTTTATCCTGTATTTTTCTGGGAATTCAAACACGTAATAATAGCTCCCATACTAAAGGAGAGATCTGATATTAAATTGATATAATTGATACTCTGATTATTGATATTATGATTATTACTCATCTTATATAAACATTTATCAAATATTAAATAGTATTTAAAGTGAAAGGAACGAAAAATATTTTTTCCGTGTGATCGAAAGTTAAGATTCAATGCTGTCATTATTTTATACATAGGTTTTTGCTTTTTTTCTGGCTGCGTAAAATTCTTTTGCGTGTCATTCATAAATAATAATACTCTACATAATAGAGATTAAATTATGATTGCATACTGTATATCATTTTAATACCTTTTGTTGTTATTCTATACAAAATGATCAAGTATATCTGCTACTGATCACTATATTACCGACATAAAAGGCACTGTTTTACTTTTTTTTCCATGTATACATAGAATTCGTCTAGAATTAAAGTAAACTTCAGCGTTTGAGTCCTAAGAAATTATCAAACATGCAACATAGAACCGATACTTCTATTGTTACACCAATGAATTATTCATATGAAATTTATCGGTTTTGATCACTTTCATCGTTAGTTTAATATCTTGAATTACTCGTATTTCGGCAGTAACACAAAATGGCTTTATATATGTTTACTTGATACTGATTAAAGTTGAATATTTATTCCGTTTCTTGCTATTATACATTTATCAGCTTGCGTTATTGTACTAAAAATTGTAGAGTTCGAATTATAGAAAATCCGTCTAGCTCTCAATTCAAACATAAACATAGTGTTTTCGACTAAAACGCAAGTTCAATGAAACGAAATTAGATCAATTTAGCGGACAGTTTGATTTAACACGCGACATCTTTATTTACCAAAAGAAAAGTTATTTTCCCTTCTACCTTGAAGCAAAACTTTATTTTTTAAATTGCCATAAATAAAGTAAATTGTTATATTAGGCTTTGAGTTCTGGCTATTTGATAACTGGTTAAATTCCATTGTTACTTGAGTTACGATTCTATGGATCTCAGTTATTTTCAGTTAAAAGAAATTGGCAGTAATGTGCCCGAAAATGACATAACTATGTAAGGTATACATAACATTCGATTCAAAAGAATCGAACTTTTAAGTGAATAGATTAAAGAAGCTGCTTGAGATATGCTAATTTCGGCATACGCGCTTGGTATAAATACCAAGCAGCTTGATTAAAGAGGTTGATAGATAAGCGAGTTAGGAGTTGTTACGCAAGCGAGAGGGAGCTACGAGGTAAGCAGCTCCATTTGCTAACCTACGCTTGTGCTTAGGGGGCCCAAAGTTTACGTGGCAGAACTGCTGGTTGACTTACTGTTCGTGAGTATTGAAAAATATATTGTTCTTGAAAGCTGTATTTATATATCCGTACAAGTAGTACGTATGCTCATTGTTGAAAAGCAAAATCTATATGTGCAAACATTTAAAATAAACATTGTTTCATGTATAAACTATGTTTGTATCCAATTTATTTAGAGTGCCACTTCAAATTACATACACCCAAGTCTGACTAGAAGTAGCTAATTCTCTATAACTAGAGCGAATAATGAAAAAATGCAAAAAGTCATCTTAAAGATGTGTCTCTCCCCGTTTCCCGTCATTAATCGCCTTTCTTCGACAATGGAAAAATGTGCGTAACTTCATGTAATTCACAGAGATGGCAGTCTGGTGAAAGTCGTAAACAAATACGAAATAGCTGTACTGCGGGACATCCATATCTGAGACGAAAAACAATTTACAACGAGGTGCATCAACAAAAAATTAAATATATCAGGTCTATTCCTTTACTAAGTGAATTTCTTGAAATTTTTTAGGGCTGTGAATATCTGTATAAATAAATTCGCTCTATAAATAATACATTTTGTGTTTCTTGACACAGAATTATTATTTTTTTTTTTGCTAGCATTTTCACGTGGTATCCCAACTAGAACAGTGGGCTTTAAAAAAAATAATGAGGGAATGATAATTATGAAACGCTGAATCTTCTTTTAAATTAGATGAGGCAGTGAATCAAAGGGATAGTAGCATACCGTCTTTTAACGACTCCCGTACAATAGCGAATTTTTTGTGCGGGGAAATTCCGGGAAGACCAATCAACGCGCGGTTGGCGCACATAATTGATTTGGAAGACTGCAGACAGACAGTCGCCTGGCGACATAATGGCCTGAATTGCTACCGACAGCTCACAGAACAGTTCGTCAGCTACAAAAAGGGAAGTTGCCGACCGGAGACGTCTAGTCGTCTGGGAGCGTAAAGAAAGGTGGCGTTTTACAGACCTTTCGAGAACGTTCAGCAATGGAAAATAAAGACGCCGGACGTGAGTTAAGGTCATTCAGTGATTCAGAGATTAAGTTATTCAGAGTGACGCTGGAGCCGGAGACCAGGAGATACTATCGGGCCTATATATACTTGAATGAGCGCAGCGATAACTCAAGTCTGACCTCCATTGCCGATGCCGTGAACCCACGAATTTAATTTTTTATATACATTGTAAATAGCCTGTATTTAGTCAAGAAATGCAATTAAAGCGTGAAATGGAAAAAGGCTGGCAGTCGTTTATTTAAGGCAAATTCCTTACAGTCTGTTTTCCGAAAGTTTAAGTTGCTTTACTTAAAACTGTTCTACCATAAAATTCTGCCAGATAGGAGAGGTCGCTTGTGCATGACACATGTGAAATGAAGATCTCTTCTCAGGTCTCATCAATCAATTTAGTTTATTAGAAACATTTCAAATTGTTAGAAGCAGTTTTGTCTACTGAATTCTCATTTCTTGCAAATAATTTAGATCTAGATTTTAAAAACTCCTATCAACAACATACAATTTTCATTAGGCAAACTGTACGCATAAGAAAAAAAATAATGTCACTAAAACATTCAGCATTGAGTTCAAAATGTTGAAAACTAGCCTAGATTTTCCTACAAATTTCGAAAATTTTTTTTATTTTGGTATCTTCCTTTCTATATGTTATACTTTTTATCACTTACAGACATCTGGATATTTTTTAAAGAAACGTACAAAATGGTTGTCAACATTAACTAGAAAGAAAAAATAGAAAATAACACACAGAAAAAATATCTGTAACCCGCTGCGATAAAGCATGTAAAGTTCATGAAATAAAAACTCCTTTATCTATGCACACAATGATAAGGTGAAAGCGACGAAATAAAGCATTGAGATAATAAAGGAAATTAATTTGGACATATTTCAAGTTCTCGAGGAAAAAAAACCTTTAGGGGAAAAAAAGGGAGTATACATACGTTATATTTCACTGAATCTGCTTTCCCAGGAGTATATGGTGGATTTGGTACGATCTACAGATATGCACGATTATTCTTTTGGCTGCGAGCAGAGAGATAAAATATCTTTCCGAAATTCTTTCAACGATAGATAATAAAACGCTGTTGTCTGAACAATCTACAGAAATATTTCTATACATGCATATGATACTTATAAATATTTATACATGTGGCTTTTTGAAAATAGGTCTTTAGAGGATTTATATGCTGCTTGCCTAAAAATGAAGATATGAAATGCCTTTTACATTCTTTTTTTATACACGATTAGTTATCATATCTGTATAACTTCGTCCAAAAGAAATGGTACTAATTAAATGGAAAAACATTTAATATAGTATATTATTAAATTAAAATTACGAAGCAATTTGTATTTAAGTTAGAAAAATAGATATACAACAAATATTTAAATTCACAAATTTTATATATTATAAACAATGCTTAATATACTTATTTATTTCATAATATTTTTGGTGTGATATACAAAATATTTTTATATGTACTTCTGTATTATTTTGTTACTTAGAGTTATTTATTTTTCTTGAATCATTTACAATGATGAAATTAAGTTTAATTTTTACCGAATTCTTAAAATGGTAGCTTTTTACATTACATGTTATAAAAACATTTAATTAATTGTTAATACAGTTTTGACGGAATAATTTTCACGATGCTTTGTTTAGATTTAATATTTTGATAACATTCAGATTGCAATTCTGAAATAGATATGGTAATTACTTTACAGCAAAATATTAAATTATGATCTTAAGAAATATTTTTATTTAAATATGTAATATAAAACCTAAAAACGTGTGGGGTTTTTGAAAATTGGTATTCAGAGAATAACAGTCAGCCTAAAAATGATTCCATGCAATATTTTTAATCTTTCCTACAATTAGAGCATTTATTCTATGTGACTACAATACTTTTGAAAATAGAAAGGTCTATATTAACTTTGTTTCTAGGATTTTAAGAGTTGTTTACTAAATATTTTTCTATTTTATATTTTGAAGATTAGAATTTCTTATGCTTATTATTATTATTATTACTTATAATGTTTTTAATCACTATGCAAAATTTGCTGATGATAGGTGTTCTGTTATTTTGAAAAAGTGTACCAAGCTGACATACAGTCAGAAAAGCTTCATCAGATGTAAATAAAAATCAAGCATCTATAATAAGTAAACTTATGTATGTATTAACTACTTTTTGTGTTTTATATAAACGAAAATATATGTATTTTAAATGGAAAACAAATCTAACTTACACATTTCTTTATAAATAAATTATATGCAGACAAACATAACACAAAATTTGCTCAGTTTTCACTGTCGAGATGCCACATGTGCCCTAAAAGTTCTTTCAATGTTGTACTTTTTAAAAGGGAGTAAAAATAACTTGTTTCATTAGACTTCTTAAAATGGGGTGTTTTTTGTAATATGTGTGATGAGGGATGTTAAAATAATACTTACGAATCTTTTGTGACTGTGAAAGCTACTTTCACAAGGGAAACAACTGTTTAAAATATGTTACTTTCACACAGTAAAGGCTGCTATGTACTAACCCTACTGGATACGCTCCCGTCAATGTTAACCCACGGAGAAAATTTGTCTACTATTTAGAGCTACATAAATGCTGATAATCAAATAAAAGTGGTATTTTCAGATAACCTGAACTCATCTATCTTGCAACGAGATCCATTTTATAAATTTGGTCCACCAAAAGAATTTATGAGAGTTTAAAACACAGTAAACCAGATTGTTTTCCCTGAATAATATAAATTTTAAAATATTATTTGCGTTTCTTTTAAAAACGGAAAATGCCCCAAGGTGTAAATTTTTCTATTATATTACGGAATACAATTAAAAAACTTTAAATCCAAGTCGGCAGTCAATGGACCAATTATCTCGATGGTTAATATTGAGGTGAGCGAATCCAACACGGTCAGTACAAAACAGATTTATTTTGTAAATGATCTCGTCAATATACTAATAAAGGAAAGATACCTGCGTGATTCCCATAAGTATAAAAATATATATAAAATCCTATGGTAAAATATGATAAAATATATGGTAAAATATATGGTAAAATATGGTAATATTTATATTGGGTTAACATTGACGGGAGCGTATCCAGTAGGGTTAGTACATAGCATATTTTAAAATATATATAAAATCCTATGCCTTTACTGTGTGAAAGTAACATATTACTGATTAAACATAATTTTTTTATCCACTCTGAGATTCACTAAAAAATAAATGCATGAGAGATAAAAACTATCCAACCGTAAATGAACTTTAAAAAAATAGAGGTTGTTTAAAAAAAGTTTCCAATTTTAGAAGATTTCAATTTATTAAGATCATCTCATTTAATTTTTATTCATCAAATACAAAAAACAATTTTGCATTCAAACATTGCTGGTAACCATAATTAAAAACCTTTTTTCAAGCCAAATGTTTTAGCACAAAGGATATTATTTAACATCATTCCCATGACTGTATTTTTAAGTTAGGTGAAATTTTTAAATCATTCTTAGTTATTTAGTAAGTAAAAATAAAGAAGCTTTTATTTTTAATTGACGAGTACAGACCTTTTAAAATATTTTTATCGTTTGTTTATATTATAAACTTATATCCACTTAATTTTAAAGTCCTTTTTTTTCTTTATTAACTGCAGAGTTTAATTGATAGGAAATTCTTCTGCATGCATTCTTTACATGTTTTTAAATTTGTTTTGTGCTTAATCAACATTTCAGAAAGAATTTTTACCAAGTTAATTTTTCTATACGACTTTTTTCTAATGGGGATTTAGAATTCAGATTCAGTGAAGGATAAAGAAGCGACCGTAGAATTCAACAATGCGATTCAAAACAGATAAGTCCGGCCTTAAATTATAAACTGGATCATTAAATATACATTGAATATTGTGTAAATAAATAAATAAATATACTACATATATATATATATATATATATATATATATATATATATATACAGAGAGAGAGAGAGCGATATTTACTTATTTATATGTCTACCAAATTTAAACAACGAGTATGATATTTTTATAATCGATTTTGTAAAAAGAAATTTAATATCTCTTTAAAATATATTATTTTCAGCTTGTATATTTCACACCAGCATGTACAATCATAATAGTCGACTCTATTTATATGATGGAATTTTAACATTCCTTATAGTATTCATAAATTGAACTTTAAAGATTTAGATGTATTAGGTAAAGGCTGACAACAATACACACGTGCCAGAAATCAGGGATATACGATCCCAGTCGGGGATAAATAAATAAATAAATAATTAAATATATATATATATATATATATATATATACAAATCAAGTTCTGAAATACATTCCTTTTTGCGCTTACTGAAACTCTGTTTGCAAATATTACCCTGCGGTTTTCTCTCTCTGTACTTTAAAAGGTCCTTCCTTTTTTTTAACATGAGAAAATGCTTTCGTCTGCTCTCATTTTTTCCCCTAAAATTCACTCCCATGTATCTTTTTACAAACCCATTAATTTCACTTAGTTCTACTCTCCGTACCCCTCTTATAACGACTTAGTTGTAAAACATGCACACATATCAACAGCCACCAGGAGTATCTTTTCCAAAAGACATCATTTAAAAGATTAGATAGACACCTTTTTTTATACACAAACATCTCTTGAGTACTCGCTCCCTTATGGATTCTAGGAAAGAATTTCTCTTTCAATACTTCCTTGCGACTCTTGTTTGCTGCCATTTCTCTCGGAGCCTTCTTATTTTTTTTTTATCTTTCAGTATCATCTGCTTAGCGTACTGTGTAACAGGCTTTTCGGAGAGTATTCGGGAGATAAAAGCTGCTCCAGTATTCCGCTATTAAGTTTTCAAGTAAATACAGGCTTATCCATCAATGATGATTCTTTTTTCAGCTTCCGTTTTTCGAAAATTATCACGAATCTTCAAGTTTTATGATAGTTTAGCTATATTTTTACGTTATCCATTTTTAATAATTTTTCTGGTATTTATAATTTTAAAATAATAAAGCTTAACATATTTTACATTTGTAATATCACTACAATATCCAGAAAGTGAAATCTTTTTGTTTCTGAGCATTGTAAATATACATTCTGTGGGAAAGAAACAACTGAGATATAATAATCTATTGTTATGCTGAGAATCAGTGAGCAATTACTTTTTTCGTCTCGACATGCAATAACTGGAAATTTATGGTTAGTGAGCCTTTTGAAACTATCCAACTAGTGTATGTGAGAGGCACATCTCATAAGAATAAAAGCAAAGGTTTCTCATTACCAGCACAACTCTGGAGAACAAACCATCCCGATTAAAAATGCCTCATAGTTATCACTTGTAAAATTTAGAGACCGAGATGACTTCAGCAGACGTTGAGTTATTGTACTTAGTATTGCTGCTTGAACCTAATTCAGACCTATTTCTCGGAAATGGGTCTAAGTGACGCGGATGTCGGCGGTTGTTGGCTCCAATGGATCCAAGAACACACTCATAATTACCCCGATCCATATAAAAGGCCCGTGGAAAAGACAGTGCGAGTGAATTGTGCTGTTTATTCTAGATAACAATGGCATTAACAAATATCCTCAGATGCAATCAACAACTCCCTGCTTTCTCCCACCACCAGCTATTTAGAGATAAAACAGTTGTATGCGACTAAACTATCTTATGAATGGGTCGGCGTATGACAGTATGAGGTATATGGTGTTGGGAATTTCTTATACAATCTCCGGTTAAATGAAAACATAGTTAATTACCATTACCATTATTTTATTTAAGCTTTATGAGTTCAGAAGTAACTTAATTGAGTGTCTGAACTCATAAAGCTGAAATCAGAGAATGAGTGGTCTAACATTGATGTTTCTGAAACTCGGTCTTGATTAGTGTTTATAATCCGGACAAGAACAGAAAAATAGGAGGAGCATATTCATCCAGCCTGTAATCATTAGGGTGGAGTATCAATTGACCTTCAACTCCAACGTCAAGATATGAGGAGTTTTCCTCTCAGTATTCTTTATATTCCGTATTAGTTAGTGCATATTTTTGAAATATGATTTCTGCAATTGAAAAACAAAATCATCCAATGGAAAGCTAGTATTTTTCACAAGTATTTTTCTTCAACTATATTTTTCTAAAATCCTATTTTCATTTTAAATATCAATAATTTAGTGTCTTGTAAAGAAAAGACTGTGTAAATATATATATATATATATATATATATATATATATATATATATATATATATATATATATATATATATATATATATATATATATATATATATATGCACTATTTAAACGTCTATCTAGGGTAGAAAACTTAATTCAAAAATATGCATTTCCTAATCTGTGATGAGAAAAATATTGGAAGAAATGTTCCCCATATCCTAATATAGAGATTAAATATCTGAGATGTCATGTGATGTCATGTGATGTACCACCTTAAAATCCCGGTAACAATTTCTTTTACATGTCCCGATGTCGACCCTCGACGCCTCTGGGGTTTACTCCTAAAAATTCAGGAAAGGTTCCGACTGGTTGTGGTGTAGTGTTTTGTAGGAATACCTCTTTTGCATCCATGCACGTGACTACGAAATTCATGTTTGAGGGCTTTTGAAGTACCGTATGTAGAAGCATTTGCACCCAGAATTTGTAGTCAAGATAAACTGGTGCACTGTGAATATGCTGGAATATATTTAGGGAAACGTATGCATAGCGTATAACACAAGAAATGCAGCAAAACAATTATTAAATTTTCTTTATTTAAAGAATAATTAGTTAGGTGTACGATACTTTGAAAATGAACTTGGTTATAAATATCTATATGATATTTATAACCGATATTTATAACCATACTTTACGTTATTTATAACCATACTTTACGTTATTTATAACCATACTTTCAGATAATATAAGATAAATACTGTTTATCTCTAAAATCTTTGCTTCAACTAAATCTTCAAGTTCTGAAGTAATTTCGTAGTTGAAAAAAATCTTTGGTACTAACACAATACCAAACTTTGGTGCTCAGTCGTATTATAGTTATGTATGATAGTACTTCCGAATTTATTTTTAGACAAGGTTCTGTCTTCTGTATATATATATCTTATACTTTAGGATGGTATTTCGTTTTAATTAATTTCTATTCGGAAATGCACATATACATATCTGCGGTGTTTATAAAAGTGACGTAAGAAAATTATTAAAAAAAATGAGTTTATTAGTTATTTTCAATTGCATTCTTTTACATTGACATAATCTGAAGTAACCTTTACAAAATTGTAAAAACTGAACCATACATATTTTCTGAATTTTTATTTTATATGATATATTTTATATATTTTTATTTTATGTATTTTTTAATTTGTTCAAGTTCAAACCTTTAAATATCTCGAAAAGACCAATTTCACAATCACCGCCACAATGATTAATTTAATAGGTATGTCGGACTCTCGTCTCCCAATCTTAAGTGGAATTGATGAAGGTGAGTAATAGCGTCTTCAATAAGCCCAAAAGAAAAGCAAACAGGTGTCGAACGATATACACATTTGGAGATGTGCGACAATGCAAGTCATTTAGAATGACTTGTGAAACCCATTAGCGCTTTTCCAAAGGGAGTGCGGTCAGGAAAGAAATTCACGATAGATGGTCTGCAGAGGGTGGAATCGGAAAAGGTCCGGTATTCGAGATTGTTCGAGAAAGGGTTGAGAAGAATGCATAAATAACGACGCGGTTGCGAATGAAGAGGAGAATACAGAGGCTGTTCACACATTTTTTAGACGATGTATATTGTATTCACAAAACTCAATTACATAAAATTCTTGTGTTTTTAATGTTCTATTTGACATCCCTTATTCTGAACTATCTTTCGACACCGCAATTTCCAGGATAATAATGCCTTTTGAAGTGTCAGAAGAGGTATTCTATCCCATTCCTCCCGAACAGCTTTCCAGAGTCCTGTAAGGGTTTTGGGACGACGTTTGGATAATGCAGATTTTAAAAGTCCGAAAGCACAATAATCCATAGGTGATACATCGGGAGTTTTAGTAGGGATATCAGTGAAGGGTATGTTCTTGATACCAGTTTTTTGTTCCATTTCTTTTAGGAAATTTACAGTGGATTTTGATGTATGACTGCTAGCTTTGCCCTGATGGAGTCTCACAGATTGATGGCACTGTGGGTAAAGCGATGGTATTTCATTCAGAAAAATTGGCGATAAAATATGTTCCTGATAGTATTTGGAGTTAATCTTGACATTTTTTCCACTCTCTTTATTTTTAACTTGCCATTATAAGAAAAACCAGCAACAATCATGAATCCCTGAGAAAAACTTTCTTTCGATTCTTTGAACCATGTACTTGTACCCCTTTTACATGATTCTTTGAACCATGTAAAAGGGGGTCTCCCCTTTTATGATAATAAATGGCTCTTTTTTTGTTGCAATCATTTAAATACACCCATAATTCATCTATTGTGACAATTGTTTTCCATTTTTCTTTGGATAAGTGTTTCTCATATAGAATTCTGCAGCGTGTCCTGCGTTCAGCGATATGATTTGGAAGAAGACGATGCACATTGCGTTATTTCGCTTTCTTAAGATTTAAATCAACGTTTATCATATTGTTTACAGTGGACACCGAGCATTTTAATGATTTTGCAACTGTCCTTTGACTAGGGGGATTTTCTTTTAACATTAAACAACGTACCTTTGCAATAGTCGAAGATGTCCGTTTTTTCCTTGGATACTTGTTTGGAATTTTTGTCCCACTTTAGGCTCAATTTGACGTTTTTTTCTTTCTTGTTGACGATATTACCTATCGACGCATTAGATATCACAAATCCATGACTCTCACATCGTTTTTGGATATCGGAGTACGCATATTTCTCTTCGGAAAGAGCATAAATGTAGCCTTCGAACCACTGCTTTGTTAAAAACGCCATTTTGAATAAAGACAAAACTTTCAAGCCGCAGACGATAATTTTGACTTTTAAAAAATTAGTACAATTGCAATTATTTCTTTTGCAACAAACGATTTTTTATTACCGCTTACCAAAATCGTCTAAAAAATGTGCGAACTGCCGCTGTAGACTTGGACTGTTGAAAGGTCGCCACGCGTACGGAGAGAGAAAGAGAGGGTCTCGTACGGACTTTGAATAATGAGCCCTGCTCTCATGAGTGTATTAACGTTCGTCGGAACGAACCTTTGTAAATGATTTATTTAACCAAGATTTTAATGTGTAAATAAACCAGATGTAAATAAGAGTTGGTTCTACAGTTATGATTACTTCTACAAGATAATGATTTGTCGGATCACGACCATTCGTTAATAAAGTTTAACAAGGTATATTGAGAACAATGTGTTTTTTGCACAACGTAAACACTAGTGTGGAGCGCTCGTATATGGGAATTTTTTTTTCAAATTTTCATTTCTAACAGTGATCAAAGTTTGACCTATCTATAGAGGAACAAAAAAAGTATTACAAATTTGTTATTAATATTTTCCTTTTACCCGCGCATTTACTTTGAAAATTTGAACTTTTGCTGGCATAGAGATGAAACTTGAACGATGATATTGTTCTAGTTTCTATATAATCTATTAGTTATTAAGAATAAAACGACTCCCAAGGAACAAAATATTACTAATTTAATTAAAAAAAACTTCGCTTAAACATAAAACATACTTAAAACTAGTCAAAGGAAATTTTAAAATCACGTTTGGTGTCGAATAAGGGCATCAATTTTCTTGACTAAATTTTGGAATTCATGAGAACTTCTCTGGACTTTTTATCCCATACCTGCATAGAAACCTTCATTAGCGTCTTCACTGAACATTCTATAGCTTGGGTATTACATGGAAATCTTAGAAAAGGTACTTTTTCACTTCCTTTTGTTTCCACCATCGAGAGCAAATCTTCATCCTTGACGTCTCTAAGAAAGGGAGGTTGGAAATATTTTTCTTGCCAATCTATAAGGTCTGTGTATGATTTGGCCTTAAGTTTCATTTTAGGGACCTCAAAAACACGAGGAAACTTTCTATGATGAATCGCGTGTCTCGCTTTTAAGATTCGTCTAGCAACAAGTTCCCGAATGTGATTTTTCAGGATCTGAGAGCATCGATAATAGAAAATTCTCAGGATGCGCAAAGAAGCTGTTCCGCTCGATGACAGGATCGACTACTTCTTTTAGTTGAGGTGGAAGGTATCGAGAATCTGAAACCAATTTCCAAAAATGTCTAGATCCATCTTTGCATGAAGGATGCATTTTAATTTGGAACCAAACAGACCAGTAAACTTTAACAACAAACGTGGCAAGATGTTTAAGATTTTCAGATGGTTTTCTCGTCCAAATATATAGCCTTAATGTCATGTTGGCTTTCGTTAATCATCGAGTATGCGACATTTTTCCTGGAGCTCTGTTTCCTAAATAGGAAGAACACTCGCCACTTATTACAGTTGATACAATATTATACAAATAACGTTGATACAAGCTTAGATCTCTGATGATATCCGACTGAATATCCGGCAACATGCTTTCTATCTTTTCATACTGTACAACCTGATTGTTTTCCTATTTTTCTAGTAATCTTCCAATAGTACCAGAATAGGAAGTAGGCCCAGTAGTTTCGCCATCTAAGTATGAAAAAAAAGTTGTCTTAAATGCAATTCATTCGCGTGTAAAAGTATTACATGGCATATGATCCATTGTAAAGGTTAATTCAAGTGTTTTTCTAACAACATTATAGCACCACCGTTTTTCCCTGTATTTGTAACTGTTCCATCACAACCAACCGCTACAGTCTCTCTCAATGAAATGTTTTCAGAACAAGTCCCATATAGCAAGTTCTATGCTCTTAGCCGTCCCAGTACTTGGGACAGCGTAGCTGATATAAATAGAGTCTGGTTCCTTGATAACTGCACTGTGCTCTTCTACCACCACTTGGCAGTATTTTTTACACCCTTTTTCACTATCGTTAAAGCTTTATCCTTAAAAGTGAAAGAATCCCGTCAAAGAATAAAGCTGGAGCTTTGAAAACTCGATGCTTAGATAATATTTCTGTGCGTTATTTTGCTCTTTCACGGCGTAATTCTGATCTGCCTATTATTTAGACATCTGATTTTATGCCATAAAGAACTGCCGACTTGATTTCTACACCAGCTGTATCAGATAGGCCATTTCGGTCACATGTTTTTGACAAAGACGGCAAGCTGAGATTTGGCTTTTTCTGGTGCACTTGGAGCTTTGAAGAACACGGTTTTAAATTGTCACCTATATCAATTGTATATTCTGACTCGTCCGATATAACAGAGCTTCGTGGAGAAAGTTCTGTATTCTTGCGCTTCTCTCTATTTGTCACAGAAGCATAATATAGTTCTAACTTTTATTTCTATCATTTCGTTTTTCTATTTCTTTTGTTTATGAAAAGTCTATACCACCAATAATCATTTTTCTTTCAGTCCTCTGATGAGTCAAAAAAGTTTGTTCTTTTTTCGCTACTCTTGTTCCTTTTGGACACTTACAATGTAGAAAATCGTTTCATTTACAAGAAAAAATATAAAATAGTTTGTTACAACGGGTGTGGAAATCTTCTTTTATATCGTCAGTCAATCGTTTCCAAGATTTTATGAAATTTTTGCATTTCGAATGGTATGCTCTTATCAACTGTATAATGCGGGGTGTGGAATATGATAGGAATTGAAGCTTTTTGCCATATAGTTTCGATTCTCGCCGGAACAATTTCCGCAATATGTCAAACAGCTGGCTCCCTTCGAGTATCCGATTTAAGCTTTAGCTGAAATCTTACAAAATTATAAAATTTCATGACCTCCTAATGCGAAGGTAACATATTACCTTTCACCTCTTCAATGTTGCCAAAAATACAACTAGAAGCTTTTCTTGTTTTATCCATATTCAACTCTATAACAACTAGAAAACGAAACTCTAGATACGACCGAACTATGAACAATAATCGCGGGAAGTCACTGATTCTGACCAAAGAAGTGTGAATGGCAAGTGTGCTTGCGCATGCGCACGGGCAGAGAGGTAATGACCAAACAAGGACGTGCATCCCAATACACCTATGGGTTGCAAAATGCGTTTCATTGGCTACTTAATTGATTCCTGTTTCCTCGCTCTTTCGCGGTTACAAATGATATAGAAAAAGAAAAATTTGAACAGATTTTGAGAAATTCATATCAAATGCGCGGGTAAGTAGACTTAAAATAAATTTAAAATATTTTAGGATACGCTTTTTGAACGGTTGGGTCAAATTATTTTCTCTATTAGGAAAGAATTTGGCAAAATTGGATTTTTCGCTCCATCCTAGTAAACATATTTATTATTAAATTGGTAGTTCTCAGTATAGATATCTCGATATCAAGTGACATAAGTAATCATTTTCTTGAAAGATTATCTATAACTGATCTTAATTTTCAAATCATAAATACATTGCATTCTATTCCTAAACATTCCAGAATTTTACATATCTGCAATAACATAACATATTCATCTCATTAAGAAATTGGTTTTTGTTGTTAAAAGTATCTTGAAAAACTTATCTAATTTAATTATTTCAAGCAACGTTTAACCTTGCACAATATTTGTATATCATTAAAAGCATATCTTTTAATATTTCTTCATTTGGCTAATATAGAGAATAAATTTCAGGGACATTAGATACGGAATGTCTTCTGTTTAAAAAAAGTGCTCCCGTTAAAATTTGTAATTTTTTAACGTTTTACATTAATTGCTGAAAACTCAAACTAGATTAGTTTGATTAACTATATTAATTTATCCTGATTTAATCTCTTTTTACCACAAAATTAAATTAATTTTTTCAAACAGATAAAAAATTGCGAAGAAGGTTTAGGAAATTTTCTTTTAAGTGTTCATAATTTACACGGGATATCAACGGGTAAAAATTTGAAAAAGTAGAAATAAAAATAAAAAGTTACAAAACACTAATCCTTTCCAAACAGGAAAAAAAGCTCTTGATTTTGATTCCCTTAGCAAAAAAAATCCTGAAAATGCTCGCAAAAAACTACCATCCAACTAATCTCGCAAATGACATCCTTTAGAGGAAAATGTTGCGGTATTTGAGAACTAAATGTATCTTTTACATCTCTTCTCCTTTACAAAAAGTGAGAGATTATAAAAATGATACGACTTTTTTGTGGGAAAAAAATATTTATTACATAGTTTTAAAAACTAACGGATATTAATAGGCAGCTGAAAATACACCGAAATCTTTTTGATATATACGTCAAGAGGGGTAAGATTTAAGCCGAAATAAAATGAAATTTTTTTAAATCTCTTATAATGGCAAAAACATCTAATATTTATGTTAAAATGCAGAGATCCTTATTGATTATTATTTTTTTACGTTTTACCTGGTTACGATTTAAATTCATGATTCTAAGTATGAAAAATTTTCCAATCTTGTTTATTTAATCTCTTATACCTAAAATTAATTTCATATACATTACTAAAAACAGTTAAAATATTTTTAACAGTTTTTAGTTATGTAAAATTAGCACGTCGTCGTAGGTTATAATTTTGGCAGCGTGCCAAACCGAGTCTGTATCGCTTGGGCAAGCAGCAAACAATTAAAAAGAAAAGTACCAAAACGCGTCAAATTTTGAAAGGCAAAGTGGCGTAAGTGGCGTAAGTGGCGGCACATTTTCAACTTTTTTTATCTCAGGGCAAAAATGTAATCTCCATTTTCAATTTATAGTGGAATTGCAAATAATAATAATTATTAAGAATTATAATTTATTCAATTTATAGTGGAATTTTTTGTTGTTTTTGCAGTAAAACGCTTAGGATTTAACACCATATATATATATATATATATATATATATATATATATATATATATATATATATATATATATATATATATATATATATATATATATATATATACATACATATATATATATATATATATATATATATATATATATATATATATACATATATATATATATATATATATATATATATATATATATATATACATATATATATATATATACATATATATATATATATATATATATATATATATATATATATATATATATATATATATGTATATATATACATATATATATATATATACATATATATATATACATATATATATATATATACATATATATATATATATATACATATATATATATATATATATACATATATATATATATACATATATATATATATATATATATATATATATATATATATATATATATATATATATATATATATATATATATATACATATATACATATATATATATATATATATATATATATATATATATATATATATATATATATACATATATATATATATATATATATATATATATATATATATACATATATATATATATATATATATATATATATATATATATATATATATATATATACATACATAGTTTTAGCTATGTAAAAAGATCTTTTAACCAGGATAGAGGGGTCTTAATCCCCCTCACGTCTTTTTAAATACATCAATTTCCGTTTTTGTTTCAAAATTTCCTTTTTGCTTCAGAAATTCACTATCCTTTTTTAGCTTATCTTGGTGTATCATTATTGTTTTAATTATATCTTATATAGTATTGTCTAATAATTGCAGCTTAGCGCATATTGACAATATACATATTAAATGCTTATATTTATAATGTATTGGTTTTGGTGCAACACATGCTTTAAATATTTTAGTTATATATGCTCTGTCTAAACATTGCAAAAGCTACGCGCATTTTGGACGGAATTGCTATAATTTATTGCTAAAATTTAATTCTAATTGGGGTACACCATATGAGTTAAGTCCATATACGCTCCCTAGCTCGTCATACAATTTTCTTTAACTTATTTTCTATATAAATAAATAAAAAAGTAAAATAAAAATCACAAAATTAGTTTAAAAATTAGCCAAGTTGATATTAATCCACAACATGTTTAGCAATGGTACTGCTGTAGTGATGTCATAATTACATCTTCGTAAAGTAGTTTTTTCACGTAGAAGACTTACGGAATGGATTGATTGCGGATTGCGCCTATTGAACATGGACTTGATTAGAAGCTAGATTTCTTTCTATTAATTTATCATGAACAAGTACACTGAAAGGTATCAAGCTACTGGCAAAGCGGTTGAATTACATTCACCCGATGCCCGGAGTGTCAATGTTGGGGATTTGAACACTTCGTTAGCCCGTAACCCAGGTTTGATTACTTCTTTTTTTGCTAAAGCTCCTAGTGTGGTAAATACCTAGTGTGCTAACAAAACTAGCTCCTAGTGTGCTAACAAAAAAACCGTAATAGACATTAGTGTTCCTAATTTTAAATTTAATTATTACTCACATTATCGTAATATACGTACTTTCAAGTTCAAAAGATGTACAAATCCACGCTGTAAAACTTGTCCTTTTGCAAACAAAAACCAGTTGGGTACTAATACTAGTAATAAAGTGTTTTGTAAAGTATATAACTATATCTATTGTTTAAAGTGTAAAGAGTGTAGTCAGGCCTATATAGGTCAAACATCAAATAAACTACACATCAGACTAAATTTGCATAGAAGCAACATTAATAATAAAAAAGATCCTTCTTTCGAGATGTTACACTTCAGGTCACACAGTTTTACATCAATCGAAGTTAGTATTTTGGACATAGTTCCAAAAGATAGACTTCGTTTATGGTGGGAGAGTATGCACATCTCGCAATTTAACACACTTTATCCCTTCGGCCTGAATACTTCATGTTTTGGTAAAACGAAAAACGAAAATACTTTAGGCTATATAAACACTCAAGACTACATCTCAATACAAGTAGATCCAAAATTCTCCCTAAAGCGAAGACAGCGACGCGGTAATGGTAGTAACAAACTTAACATACAAAAACATAAAAACCTTTTTTTAGAACTAAATAGGGATTTGTTGTCTGAAACTTCTGTAAAATTTAATTGGATAAAATGTAAAATATACAATATTAAAAAACGATGGTTAAACAAACTATGGCAATATGTAATAGATCCTAAATATAAAAGCCTCTTCGAACCTTCATATTTACAACACTATTTTACAATATTAGAAACCTTTAAAATTAGAGCTAAAAAATTAGGTATAGATCTTTCTGCAGCAATGCAACCTTTAAAAACAGAATACATAGTTATACAATTTAAAAATAATGCCTTTAATTCCATTCCAATAAATAAAATATTTAAGGATTCTATGTCTGACTTACCTTGCAAAATACAACCTAAAGTTACATACTCTTATAATATACCAATTAGTCGTAAAATATTTAATTATAATCTAAATTCAAAAAACTTAAACACAGTTTATGAGTGTGATTGTCATCATAAATCAATGTCAAAATATATTAATCCAGATCATAACCATGTCATAACGGATAATGTCCAGATAGTATCGAACAAAAACCTACGTGATGCAATACAAATGGGTACTAAGTTTAGATATAATTGTTTTAAAGACATAGAAATAACCTTCAATAAGAACCTCACCACCTTCATTGAAAAAAATGCTTTAAAATATAATTTGCCTTTGGAGGCATTTACAAAATGGAAACAAAAAACTTCATTTACTTTTCTAAAAAGTTATGAATTGGCCTTAAAGGGTTCTAGAACAAATTTCAATAGTCCAAGTATGACCTCTATAAAGGGACTACAAAATAAACTGGTAATTAGTTATGTAGACAAGGTGGCTTCTAATTATTCATTTATTTGCAAATATTATTATATTCAAATTGTAAAAAATTTTTATTCAAATAATACACTATACGAACCATATGCATTTGATGAGTTGTCTCTGAAACGACGTTTAGTTAAACTGCATAAAAAAATTAATATAAATCTTTATTCCTTCTCCTTTCCCTACCTTGTTGCAATTCCCAAATTCCACAAAAAACCTATTACCTTTCGACCAGTAACTGTTGGTTTCGGTACCTACATAACTTATGCTAATAAATTGATAATACCAGTTTTAAAAAATCTTTTCATTAAAATAAAAAAAATTGGATCCAATATAATCACTAATAGCTTACAATTAATATCAAAAATCAAAAATTTAAACGATATAGAACTAATAGAATCTTATGACGTAGTAGACCTATTCAATAATATAGACACTACTTTTCTTTTTTCAATTCTAATTGAGTTTTTTCACAGGTTTGATTTACAAGAATATATTACTTTTACTCTTTTTAAAAATACACTTCGTATCATATTGTTTGAAAATTATTTATTTAATGGTACAACGTATTACATTCAGACATTTGGACTGCCAATGGGGGGAGGATCATCGTCCTATTTGGCAGATTTATATTTATATTATTTTGAATCTAAATCATCACTTTTACAAAATATAGCTTTCTTTAGATACGTAGACGACATTTTCATTGCTCACGGGGTTAACTGTAACTTTGTTCCTACTTTTTATCCAGCTAATATAAAACTAACTAAGACCGAACAAAACTCCAAAAATGAAATCAACTTTTTGGATATAACCATCACTTTGTCAAATGGAACACTATCTTTTTGCATATTCGATAAAAGAGATTTATACGACTTTAACATAAACCATCTATCCAATTGGAATACTGCTTTACATTCTAATGTTAAACGTAATATAGTCAACAACTACATAATTCGTTGTGATAGACTGTGTGAATCTAGGATTGAGATGAATAAAAGAGTTAAAAACTTCATTGAACTGGCTGTACAGGCGGAGTATCCGGCTGGCTTTCTGGTAGATATACTGAGGCGTTATTTTGGGCGCGTGGATGTCCTTGGGTACTTGGACTTGGAGGTATAGTGTTTTTGTCTGCTGTTTTGAATTTTAAAGTTTTAATGGTTTTGTTTAAAATAGTTTATAAGGTGTGGTGTTTTTTAATGGTAGTGTAATTTTTCAATGTAATGTGGCTTTTTCAGTGCTTTTTCTTATATTTTTAATTACTGTTTTTAGTAAGGTAGTTTTTAGAGATCATCTTATGACATTATGTCACTTTATTTTATTATAGTATATAACTTCTACTTTTATGTCTAACTTTTTCTATTTATTGTCTCAAACCTTTTTGAAAAGTTTTAAATTTTCTAATTGATGTATGACGAATGCTGGGAAAGTTTTAGCTATGTAAAAAGATCTTTTAACCAGGATAGAGGGGTCTTAATCCCCCTCACGTCTTTTTAAATACATCAATTTCCGTTTTTGTTTCAAAATTTCCTTTTTGCTTCAGAAATTCACTATCCTTTTTTAGCTTATCTTGGTGTATCATTATTGTTTTAATTATATCTTATATACATACATATATATATATATATATATATATATATATATATATATATATATATATATATATATATATATATATATATATACATATATATATATATATATATATATACATACATACATATATATATATATATATATATATATATATATATATATACATATATATATATACATATATATATATATATATATACATACATACATATATATATATATATATATATATATATATATATATATACGTGCATAACTCATGCATACATATATACATACAAAAGAGGTAAGCAATGATAAGTAATACGCTTATCGTTGCTTATCTCTATCGTTACCTATGTTAATTACCCGCGGTAGTTTCATTAGAACAGACTACCTGAATTTTTTTTTAATTACCTAGTTATGATTTAAGTGCATGATTCTAAGTATAAAAAATTTTCCGATCTCGTTTATCTATTCATTTATACCTAAATTTATTTTCATATATTTAACTACAAAACTGTACTTGGGGAAAAATAACTGTATTTTTCTGCATAATTTCCCAAAGTGACCTTACATTTTTGTATGTTAGGTATTTCTTCTACTTTTTTTATTATTGGTTTATACACGTAGTAAAATTCCTATAAAAAAATTGTTATTTTTTATTCTTCACCTAATTGATGAACGCCAGAATTTTACACAGGACCTTATCCATTGTTTCTAATTTTTTTGAAAAAGTAAACGAACCTTCTTCCCAAAAACTGTTTTTAAAAGAAATTTAATCATAGATGTCATTGTCTGCAGATTGAATGGGTTCAAGTCTAAAATTTTATTTAAAAAAGTGAAAGTAACTAATGTATGCACGTACAATAAAAATTCATATATTCTCAAATCACGTGAAAAAGAAAGATGAATGTAATATTTCAGTTTTGCTATAAAACTACTATTTAAAAAAATATCTTTGTATTTTTTTCAAAACTACTCTTGAAAACGACGGTGGGTCATAAATCATATGACAATCTGATCTGGCAGAAGCACAAAAATATAATTTAAAATTTTTTTTTAAGGAATATGTTTTTTGCAGGAAGATATTGCGTTCTATAAGCTTAGCTTTTTTATAAGAATTATCTGAATTCCAGACTTTTCTGTTTCACCACATTTTGGTAATTCGTATCTAAGAATAAAAAATTGGTCCAGACACGTTTATTCTTAAATAATGGAGATAATACATAGAGGACACTCAAAATGGTTAAATACAGTTCATCAAAATTAGATTTATTTTATATTTTAAGCAAAATTAGTTAACTTTTCAACATAAGATAGTATGTTTTGTATTCTGATAAAGTGAGTGTAAATATAATGGAGCAGACTGAATCATTTATAAAAAGGCAGAGTTTAATATTTGTCTTACACAATTATTAGAAACTTCATTTATAAATTTATTTTGAAACCTGAAACAAAACATTCTTGTAAACAAATATTTACAATTTTTTTTTATAATATTAGTCTCTTTAAAACTCAAAATTAACAATAAGTAACAATTAAGTAATAATATTTTGCTTATTTGTTGTATTTTATTTTTTTTAGTATTTTAATAAAGATATACAGTGAAAAATACTGAGATATATTTTATTTTTTTAATTTATGGTTTACGCCTGGAAACAATTTGGTTTTCTTAAACCAATAGAGATTGATCTCAGTCGGCCTAAAATCTTCTGACTGAAGCAAACCAGACAAAATTTAGTGTTTTGTATAAAATATACTTCAGAAGTAACACTACAAAATCATGCAGCAAACCCTTATAGCCTGAATCCAGAATTGTGTACCAAGAATATCACAATATTAAGTAGTAATATGAGAAATATAAGTTTGAACATATCTTGAACAAGACTGCACAGCTAAAGGACTAAAATACAACATTTCTCACCCATTCGACGCACTAAAAAGGAAATTGAAGACATGGATAACTGCAAAAGGAATGTCCATAAATGATAGAAACTTTGACTGTCGCTGTTTTAAATTGAGAATAGCGGAACAGAAAAACTAGAATTACACGAGCCTCCTCTCTACACAGTTATATAAGATTGCAAATATCTGAATAAAACGTCGTTAGCCGATGAGTATATGGAAAAAACAGCGAATAATATGGAAAATTTAGGAATAACACCATCCAAATTTTTTTAAACAAACCAAAGAAAGATATTCCATAATTATTTTTTCCATATCCAGGAATATGAAAATTATGAAAATAATTTAAATATTATTACTGTTCATTAATCAAACATTTTATGCTTTTAGCTCTGATTACGTAAATTTACGCTATTAATACACATAATAATAATGAATAAATGTTATGATAACAGTGAGCCTCTTATAATTAAAAGTATTCTTATTTATTTATGAATCGTACTTATTCAGTCTTTTAATAAATTTATGCCATTAGAGTAAAAAGTAAATATTTGTTCTAGTTGTCTCCAATAGTATTTCACATCAATGTTACGGAATTTATGTACATTTTTTTATTATAGCAGTGAAATACCAAAGTTGTTTGTTAATTACTTATATGTACGACAGTCAGCGTTTTCTTGTGTAGTTGCAAAAGCTTTGAATCATTCAGTTCCAGTCTTAGTATTTGAAATGAATATAAAAATTTCCTTAGAGAAAAAAAGGAATCTTAAGGCTAAACAGAAGCCACAGAAAACTTTTTTTTACATTAAAAGAGTCGTCTTTTATTTTGTAGTCAAAATTTCTTCTATTGAATAAGGTTTAAAATTTACATAAAAATAAAAGTTATAAGAGATTTGTTTCACTGATTCATATAATTTCATCATAATCCAGGATTTTACATACGCCCTTTTTTACCTCCCACACAATCATAATTTAAATGTGTTTCAGGAATGTGTATCTTTGTATTAATTATGGGACTTGCAAGAGATTGTCAAGATCCTTTGCACCTTTTAATTCCAGGGATTCACTGAAAGTCTCCAACCAATAGTATTAGAACTAAGCTCATTTCAGGGAATGAAGTAAGAGCTATTGCTTTTAAAAAATTTAATATTATTTATTACTATTTCTTTTAAAATAATTATATTTTTTCTTGAAGTCTTTTGTAAATTTGTCATGTTGAGTACAGGAAATGCTTCATGACAGCTTTGTGTTTAAGGTTATTTTTGTCCTATATTTTAAAGTATTCCTGAAGTAAGAGAGCTCTAGGATGCCATACACATGAAATTCAAATAGGAATTTATGAGGACACACAGGGAGAATTTTTTTGGAAGGTTTAGGTATTTCAGGCATTTAGAGAATTTTCAATATTCTTTTTTGCCAATGTCTTTGATAGTAAGAAAGCTTCCTTTTCCAGGTATTTGTGCCCAAAATGTCAATATTTAACTATGTAAAATAGATTTTTTTTCCAATGCGGTAGACGGTTTCTTGAACTTACTGCCATAGTACACCGCAGTTTTGCTAGTCACATTTTATAATGGGGGCACCATATAGGCGGACCAGCATTACCCCCTATGTAGGGACGACACAAATAGAGGCTTATAGTGGCGCAACGACGGTATTCGATCTGGGCAAACACCTTCTCTCAGCGGAGAGAAGGTGTTGTCTGGGCAACCTCAGCACCGAAAACCAGAGCGCTGTTCCACAGGACCGCCACATTAGGGTGGTCCATGACTTAATGGTAAAAAATAAAAGTGTAAGAATCTTCCTTCCACAAGCCCTATTTTGTTTCTCTGTATTCAAAATGTATGTAAATAAAATTTCAGGCCAATCCGATAATATTAAGAGGTCGCTCAACATTTGTATTTTCAAAGAACATATAACATAGCAACAAAGAAGACAGAGAATTCTTTCAAAAGCAGAAAGGTTTTTTTTTGTTGTTGTTCTATGAGTGTAGTTGACAGGAAAACTACACAAAGAGAAATAATAAACAGACAATGGAAGATAATAAAGTCCTAACGTAAGAACGATATGAAGAAAGAGAAGGAAAATTACAAATTAGAATAGAAAAAGTCATGTCAGAATTACCAGACTCAGAAACTTCACATTCGATAGAATTTGAACGTGAAGAAGAGTACCTGCTGTGTCATCTACATCCCAATTCGATCTCAATACTACAACTACAGTTCCCGAAGCTGCTGAAAAGAAATATGTAAAGAATATATTTAAGTCTCCTGAAGTTGTAGGTGCACTAGATCGTGTTAATATTTCTAATCGGAAAGCTGTATTCGTTACTGGAGCTGTTGCACATGCACTTGGGAACGATATTTCTCCAAAAACTCTTTCTTGAAGCTCAGTAAAGAGACATAGAAAAAAAGGGACGCAACAAGCTGCAGAAACAGAAAATTTTTCTCTTCATGCGGCGATGCAAAACTGACCAGTCTACCTGATCAGAATTCGACTGATTGCCACGCCTTATTCGAAGCAGTAAGTCTCACCGCAGTAAGTTTCTTCAAAGCTGTTTGGCAACGCGAGCGGTTAGATAGGTGGGCGTTGACAGAAGCGGCTCGTCAGATATATATTCCGGAGCACATTAACGAGCGAGAGGTGAAAGTGAGATAATAAAATGTTTGTGTTGTGTTAGTACTGTTTCTCAACTCTGTGGCCGAACACGCATAATCTGTACACCCGTCACAGTAGAAACGACTACAAACCTTTAATAATACACTGGGATGGTAGGATGTTACCAGATATTGATGGATCAAAAACAAAAGTTTATCGTGTTGCCATTATTGTTTCAGGAAATGGTCAAGAGAAGCTCCTTGGAATTCGGAAGATTGAAAGAGGAACTTGAGAATTACAAGCAAAAGCATGTATTGAGACAGTTAAGAAATGGAATATTATATCTCAAATTAAAGGACTGGTGTTCGATACCACATCCGCTAATGTTGGTTTACACAAAGGTGCATGCATCAGAATTCAAAAATATTTTGGGACAGATCTTGATTCGGTTGCATGTCGTCACCACATAATGGAGATTGTACGGTCCAGTGTGTTTTCTGTTATATTCGGCCCATCTGAAGGTCCAAAAACTGTACTATTTAAGCGTTTTAAGAATGTATGGCCGGAAATAGATAAATCTGCTTATAATCTAGCAAATAAGGAACTATTTGGCAATCTAAACTTTATTAAACTGAGAGAATATATGTTAACATTTCTACCAAACGCGCTTATAATCTAGCAAATAAGGAACTATTTGGCAATCTAAACTTTATTAAACTGAGAGAATATATGTTAACATTTCTACCAAAAGCGTTTATAATCTAGCAAATAAGGAACTATTTGGCAATCTAAACTTTATTAAACTGAGAGAATATATGTTAACATTTCTACCAAAAGCACTTAAATCTTCAACTATAAGGGATGACTCTAAAGAGCTTATGCAATTATCATTAATTTTTCTTGGAAGAGATAATAATAATCAGTCGTTTCGTGCTCCTGGACCCACACATCACGCTCAATGGATGACTAAAGGTAATTATGCACTAAAAATATTCCTTTTCCGAGAACAATTTAAGCTGTCATCTGAAGAATCTAGTAAGATTACAGAATTGTGCCTTTTTATGAGCCTAATATATATTGAATATTGGAATGAAGCACCGCATGCTATTAAGACCCCTTACAATGATATTCAGTTTTTAAATGACCTGATGAAATATCCAAATCCTTCTGTAGCAAATATAGCATTATTGCCATTTTTCAGACACCTATGGTATTTATCTGATCACTTAGTAGCATTAGCTTTTTTGATAACATAGTCAGCACTGACACAAAAATGAAAATGATATAAAATCTTGATCGTCCACCAAAACCTACCCGTGATTATCGACTGGAACTAAAAAATGAAGAGCAAAATGTTAATATCGAAGAACTTGTGCATGAACTTGTGACTCAAAACAATTCTTTGATGCCATGGTTAAAGGGGGTAAAATTAAATCACAAGCTTTCATAGAAAAATCACCATCTCAGTTGGAAAGTGATCCTTGCTTTTGTGACTTTCGAGAAGGATGCTTAAAAATGAAAGTTGTAAATGACAATGCTGAAAGAGCTATAAGCCTAATACAAAAATATAATGAAACCCTTACAAAAGACGAAGAATAAAAACAATTCCTGCTTCATCTAGTAGCAAACCACTGAAAGAGCTTTCCCACTACTTCCAAGAAATCTTTGTTAATCTGAAGTTCGAGCTTGAGCGACCAGTAAATATTATTATTTTGGAGTAAAAAAATTGGGTGCATTATTTACTTGTAAAATAATAAAATAAACCTTGTGGAGCAATATATTTTGAAAGTTAATTTTTTTGGACCACCTTACCGCCACATGCCTCCGATGTAAAATAGTTGATTGTTAAATTACGCAACTTAAACAATGTCTTTTATCATGATATATGCAAAATGTTGTAAACTGAATTCAGTTTAAATGAATAATATATTAAGATGGCTTGTGTACAGTTTGTTTTCAGGGAAAGAAAACATATATTGCATGAGCAGATTTCTTTTAATTGTATGTTGCATGCTTAATAAATAGAGAATGATTAATTTTTATAAATCCTCATTTATTTTCGATAACCAATAAAAAATAGTTACGGATGTATTTCAATGATACTTATCCCGGAATTATGTACCTGGTAAATCGAAATTGTTTTCTGTCCATATTTTTAAAAGAAACGTTGTCCTTTTTTACTGATAAATACGTTTCATAATTATTGAGGTCAATTCGATTAGAAAGCATTTTTTGTAACTTTTTAATTTATTGTTTCAAAAATACAAATGTCATGTCTTTATTCATAGTCTATTTAGAATCAAACCTCTTTAACTATATTACTACAGTTTATTACTTAATTTTCATTTTAGTTACGTAACTATAAAACAACAACAAACATTTTGTAGTTATTGTTTTGTTGATTTATACTTACGGGAGTTTCCTCACGTATTGCAATGAAATAAAATGTAAACTCAATAAATTTATTTTATAGACCAAAAGGAAATGAAAAATAATGTGAATGAGGTAATTTAAAAGGATCTCCAGCTCAAGGGATCATGAAACTACTTTATATTTCCCTGTACAGAAAAATCATGCCTAACAAGTTGAAAAACATCCAGAAGCGGAAACCAATTTGTATGACTAGGGTTCTCTATGAAGCTTACCTCAAGGCAAAAGAGGTGTGTTTCTCTGGGCATCAAATGGGAGCAAGTCACGTTTAAGGTAACACGCACAAAAAGGATAAGGGATTTTAAATGTTCAGCAGTATTTTTTTTTCCATATTAGAATGCAATATATTGTTTGATAAAATATTGATAATTTTAAATACAGGCCCTGAAAACGGTCATCTATTTGGCGGATAAGACTTCATTTATTTGTTGATAAAAAGAGTGCACTTAAAAAATATGCAAAGTAACATATTGTACGAAATAATTGTTTGAAAAAAGTTCTTAAAACCTCTTTCAAAGTTTTTATCTCTAAATTGTCTAGTTTTAACTCTAGATTCAGAAGAAATTCGGGTAAGGTCACTACCAATCACTACCAACTGTTTCAAAGGAACTTGAGATAATCAAGATTTTAGAAGAGATAAAACTTTATTAGTTTATTAATAGTATAAGTAGACTTATTCGTCAATAAATCGAGAATACTTGCAAGATATGTAAAGTAACACCTTGTAGAAAACTATTGTTCGAAAAATTTAAAAAGTGAATCCTTCTTAAAAGATTTTAAGGAGGGAAGCATCTCTAGAGTCAGTTGAAATTCACGAAAGGTCAATTACTATCAACTGTTTCAAAGAAACTTGAGATAGTAAATAATTCTGAAGAGATAAAACTTAATTTTTTAAACTATTAATTTTATATATACTATTAATTGATTAATAGTATAAATAAACTTATTCGTCAGCAAAGTGCGTATATTTCTCAGACTTATCAAAAACTATCAAAGACTATCGAAATATCGAGTTGTAATTGAAATTCATGAATGTGTAAATCACTATCAAGATTTTTAAAGAACTGTATTGTAATGGAGATTTTACTATGAATGAACGTTAACTTGAAACTGAGTAAATTGAAAATATCACTTTATTAGAAAATACATAATTCCTGTTAAAATATATTGCTGCTTTATCAGCTGTTTAATTAGCTTTATTAGCTATTATTACGTACAAAAATTTATCATATTCTCTATTATGTACATTAGACATGTGATACAACGTTAAAAGATTTCATAGCCATTTTTCTTCCAACAGACTGACGAAGAACATAGTTTATGTCTCTCTACAAGTGAATGACCATCGAAAATAATATTAGATTGGTGAGTACCTAAAATACCAATCTCAAGGATTACGGATCGGCTTCGAATATTGATCGTAGGAAGCTGTCGTCATATTGGAACCCGATAGCTGAAAAGACTGTTGCCACTGGGAAGCATATTAGAAATGTTTTTGAGTTAAAAATATATTAAATAATAATGAATATTATGCAATAATTATTAATATAATTAAATAATTAAATGTAGCTAAAGGAATCTGAATAATTTAAGTTTTGTCTCTGTCTACAAAAGAAAAGGAAATAAGTGAGGAAAGTCATTGACAAGAAACACTTCGTTACTATACTTGCTGTTCTCGTGTTAGAATAGGGACTTAGATTTGGAGACACGGGACATACGTCATATGATACTTAAAGGTACTAATTATTAATTGTTATGTTTTAACATATAAAAAGTTAACGTTATAAAACTTTTATAAGCTTTTAACATATTACAATTTTTGAGATGCTATATACAACCTTTGTCCAGAAAGTTAGGTGAATGTGTCTATATTTACAATGGATTGTTGACTTACATGAAACAACTGTTACTGTCCTTCGAAGTAATCCCCGTAGGTGGCCCTTCTCGGAAGCGTTTAAACCACTCATACACGCACTTTAAGGTTACAGTACGTTCTTCGTATACTTTTATCAGCATTTCATGAGTCTCTTTCGCTGATATTCCAAGTTTGAAACAGAACACCATATTCATTCGCTGATCCATTTTGAATTTCGACCGAGCGCATAACACCTTCAATCTATAATGAACCATTTCCACACGATAAGTTAATTCGCAGCGCCGCCGCTCAGGAACTGGTTCAGACCAATCTTCACCTGTCCGGAATGATATGCGCCGGTTGCAAACTCTTACGACCATGAGTACTATGACGTCATTCACTGAACTTTCTGGACAAAGGTTGTATTTCAAACAATATGCTTGCTACGTTAAACATCTGCAGACACTCAAAGGAATCGAATAATATTTTTCAAATTTTTTTCGGTGAGGGGAGATTTCCTTCCTTAAGGGGACTCACTACTCTTAAATCTTTAAAACATTCAATTTTTTGAAAAAAATATATATATTAAAGACTGATCATTTCTGAACAAAATAAAGCAAACCACATGAAAATATTCCGCTTAGTTCCGGAGATATTGATATTCTAAATATTTAATTACTGATCAAGTGTATGGTAAGAAAAATTTTAAACTCATTTTTCTCGAAATGTAATTTTACATTATACCGCAACTGATATCTAAAAAACTATGAAACATAATTCCATGAAATTTTTATTACTGCATAATCATGTTATTTTATTGCGTCTGAACTAGAATTATTACAATCACTGTATATTTCGTTATTTTTTCAGGGGTAAATTAATGCAAAAATTAAGTATATTTTGAGCAGTTTTAAAAAAATTAAAAAAATATTTTAATGTTGAATGTTTTATGTTCAATTGTATTTAGAATTATTCATTTTAAATATAAAACAAGAATTACACATTTAAGTGTAAAATTAATTTCATAGTTCTGCGTGCAAGCCAGTATACAATAAAAATACTTAAAAAACAAGGTATATCTAAAGCATTTAAAAAAATTATTTAAAATTATTTTTAGAGTTGAAAATTTGTTTATTAAAACAAATATATCAATTTATCATATTCATAAAATTTGGAACAATTGGGAGTAAATTGCAATAGTTACAAAGAGTCAAAAAGTATGAAAATATGCCTTATTTCCTCGACTTAAGGGTCGTGAGTCCCCTTAATTTTAAAACTATGTTCTGTGCATTTTTATCTCTTTAACCTTTCCCAGAAGTAGTTTAAAAAAAGTGCGTAATCATTTACAGATCCTTTTTATTCGTTAACTGATGAAAAAACACGCTAATTTAATAAACGATCGTTAATTCACTCGCAGAGTGAGATTTCATTACATTTTTTTCTTCTCAGTCTGGCAGAGGAAAAGGATGTCTGGTATGTTTTTTCATTATTAGTTAACCTGTGATTTCGATTACACCTTACTGGTCTTAATATATAAGGCAAGTTTTTTTAATACTTAGTAAAATGTAGGAATTTCTGCAAAATTTCTATCGTGCAAATATATTTTTCTTTGACGGTAAACGCTAACACAAGTTTTTATAAATCTTTCATTATTTGAAATAGTTCAGTCTCTTTGACTTCACTGATAACACTATTTCATTTTAGAGATCATAGTGCTTACCAATTTTGCCATCTACGCTATCTCGCGAATATATGTAAAAGGATAGTCTGAATTGACCACTATCCGAACATTTTTAAAGCGAAGCTAAGCAAAATAAAACTTATTGTTTTGGAGAATCTCAACATGGCTCGAAAACAAAGGAGCATCAAGTATTATTTTCTGCAAGAAAAACTGAATTTCTTTGACAATTTTATGGTTATTTAAATTGAACCTAACTTTAATACACACCTGTAGATTTTTTTCAAACTGCTAAAAACTTCATTATTTGGTATTATACATATTTATCTTTTGATTAGTCTTGTTTTCCGATTTCTTGTGCCTACCTCTGCACTAAATCTCTTGCATAATCTTGAATCTTGTGTTTGCTATATTATGTTGTTGTTGTAAGCTTGTTTTATTCTGATTCCTTTTAAAAGAAGAATTTAAAATCAAAATGTCAGGCAATAATGTTTCATGATGCTTATACGTTATTAGTAATCATTGTCATAATAGGTGACAATATCATGAAAACGATTTAGAATATATCTCAGAAAATTATTTTTAAAAAATTCCCTCTTGTAATTAAAGTTGGCTTATAAGCATTCTTTATCTTTCGAAATATACAATCAGCAAATGAAATACTTGAATACATTTTAAGTCTTAGTTTTATAGAAACACAAAATTTATAACCAAGTTTCCTTAGAATATTTTATTTTCCAAATCTTCGATCGCATTCTGTAATTTTCAAGTGAGAAGTTTCGCATCAATTTCTAAATATCCTTAGTAACTTAAATATTGATTAAATATTTTAAAAGCTCTTTTTTTCTATCAAAATTTGTTTTAGTACATTTTAGGAATCGACCTGGTGCTCTTAAGAAAAGCCCCGTGGCATCCTCTTGAAATTTATTTAACACACACTCTGCTTTAGTTTCAAAGAAATCTCATCATTGTTATTTTGAGAAAATAACTTCCTGTTATGGCAGAGAAAAACAACAGATTTCGACACGCTGATGAATCATCTTACGTTAAAGAACACAAACATTCATCAATAAAGCATTTGAGGAGGAAATAATTTATCACAGCTTGTCATCTGCAATTTCCATGTGATGGTAAATTATATTCTTTCTTTTAATTATAACGTGAGGTCACAAACAATCTTTTTATAAACGCTCTTATTATTCTTTATTATTAAAGAAAAGATTGAATTTGTGAATATAGATTTGTACAATATATTAATAATGAAAGAATATTGCAGAGCAGTTAAATTACAAGCTTCTTTTTAAATTAGAAGACAGAACTGGATTTCCTTATTGATGTAAGATAAATTTTAATGCAGTGATTAAAATTTATGGCCAAATACTAATTAGAATAATAAAATTATTTATTGGATATTTTACTGAAGTCTGAAAAGAAGTCTGTAAAATTTACGATTTTTCTTTATACCCCCTTTACTAAAAATGTACCTGAAAAATATATGTAGTTTTTAAAATTAATATTTTTATTTCATAACTCGCTGGTTATAGATAGAAAATGTATCAATGTCTATGAAATGAAAATAATTATTACCACGTTGAGGAAACAGTGCGACACCTTCATTCCAGAGGGGTGGCTACCTTAACAGTAAAGCTTCGTTTTCAACAACATTTCTTACACTTTAAATACATATATCAATTCTTTCCTAATATAGTTAGCAAGATAATGTAGTTTTAATAATTTTCTTCTAGTGTTTAGTAAGGAAAGGCTAAAAAAATTATTAATCAAATAGCCGAAGGCCTATTTTCCCTGAAACAGTTAGCAGTTTAGTTACGAACACTTAACCGTAACTAATAACTCCATTTTTGAAGATTTTTAATTTAAAAACATAAAATTTTTATAAGTTCTTTAATTTTACCTCCAGAATCTTAAGGGTAAACTACATCGAAGAAAAACTTGAATACCTGTTTAATTTCTTATAAGACCTTTGGATCGTAGAAATTCAGAAAAACGACGTGGCGAGGACTCCACGAGCTTTTTTTATTAGTCTGTAGACAACGAACTCCATGCCTCTTGAAGAGCGGTCCAAAATTCCGTAATATTCCTAGGTGGTGGATCTCTATTTTAAACAGGACATTGCATAGCATATCAGGTATGTTCAATAACGTTGAGATCTGGTTGACAAGAAGTACTATAAGATTCTCAAACTCAGATGAGTGTTCCTAATACCATAATATCGAGGCCGTTAATTTGCGTGATGGTGGCGCTTTGTCTTGTTGGAAGACGCCAAACCCATCACAGTGGATGCATGACATGAATGGGCGCAACATATCTGAAAGGATGTTAACATAACGTTCTCCAGTTCTTAGATATTTTTGTAGGCGTATGAGAGGTTTATCATTACCCCATTCTACTACTGAGACACCACTAGCCTGAACAGCCTCTTGTTGACATGGTGTATTAATTGAAGGCCTTATATGAATAGTGGACCAAATCCATTTTTGTTCATTTTGAGATACAGGGCCTAAAAGTCTAATGAGTGCTGAAAAATGACTGTTCAAGTCTGATTTGTGGTGCCCTGCGTTGGCAGCAGAAATAAGTTGGAGGTGTGCCAGTTTTAAAATAGGATAGAAATGACTTGTATGTACATGAAAGTGAGGCTAACTCCATTTTTTTAAAAAGGGGAGTTGGCCAACTATTCAAATAAGACCTTCAGGTGACGATGGAATATATATATATATATATATATATATATATATATATATATATATATATATATATATATATATATATATATATATATATATATATATATATATATATATATATATATATATATATATATATATATATATTTATATATATATATAAATGGTGAGAATAACTTTATCTATGTATATAAATGTTTATGCATATTTCATCTGTATATACGAGAACATAAAATAAATCTTTTCACTAAGAAACAAACTTATATTTTCAATACTCACTGAGAAATCCCCGAAATATTTAGAAAAGCAAAATGAGAAAGTATCCTGTGGACAAAAAAACTTATACACGAAATATGCATCTTTACTGTATGTACTGAATAAATTCGCCTTTTTATCATAAAGATAAACATACAGTCCCCGTAGTTGCTAATGAAGCACTCCCTTGCAATGTTATTCAATACTTAAGTCCCACCTCCCTATTTTATACTCCTGGGACACTCGCACATTGGCGCCGTTAATCTGAGCGGTCTTTGAACGGGACACGAAATCATTTGGGATGGAAACGAGTCCTCTTGGGGTACCCAAACACGGTGTGAGGCGGGGTGTTCCTATTTACTTAACATTTTTTTCGGCTTCGGTTCATTTGTTCATTTTGTCCCCCCACCGGTGAAAGACAGATGGGTATCACTACGCCCGTGTCCCTGAAACCTCCTGTCAAGTTTGACTATTTTATTCAATGTCACGTGATATGACTAAGTGGAAGCGACTGGTAGGTGCATAACAAATTCTCCAATAAGTGTAAAGTAATTTAATATGATTGTTTTCTTTTCAATTTCTTTTCAGTAGAATATTTATAATTTTCATTCGAGGTTTATGTAGTAGATGTAATTTTAAGACTGTTTGCTGTTCCCTAATATTACACTATTTATACGCATACATATAAGTATGCGCGGAAACACACTCAACCATCCAGACATGCATATATATATATATATATATATATATATATATATATATATATATATATATATATATATATATATATATATATATATATATATATATATATATATATACATATATATATGTATATATATATAATATATATATATATATATATGTATGTATATATACATATATATATATATATATGTATGTATATATACTATATATATATATATATATATATATATATATATATATATATATGTATATATATGTATATATATATATATATATATATATATATATATATATATATATATATATATATATATATATATATATATATGATGTAAGTTCAAAAGAGGAAAAAATACGGTTAATGTTATAAAAAAATAGGGTATAGAGCACCAGATAACTTACGAGAGAATTAAAGTTTGTTGCAATTGCTCATTGCGGTAAAAGTCCCTGGTAATATATTGTTTACAATCAAATTGCGTTAAACTGGCTAAATTTTCTGTGGCGAGCCCTACATTCCACACATCAGGTAATAAATCTACTTTCAGGCATACCTTTTTGATCGTAGATTTATTTCCTTAATGTAAAGCTTTCTTAATTAAAACCATGTCGCTCTAAAGCATTCCAAAAAGCTTTTTCTCGTGTTTTTAATTTTGGTTTTCAAATTTATAAAAGTATTTTTTTGAGTATCAACTAAAAAAAGGGGAAGCTTTTAAGTCAGGAAAAATGATTTCTTAGTATATAACTAAAATAACTATAATCGTAGTTTAAACTTCTCTATTGTAGCGACAATAATTTGTTTTAAAACTAATACACGAAAACGTAATGCAATTAACTGTCTAATCAATTAGTTTTTATATTGCTTGATTAATATTAACATTATTATAATCGCGTAGCATAATTAATTGTATTTTTCAATTTAAACCTGTACATAATTTTTGCTTTAATTGCACATGTACTTATTTCATACACATTACATTATATATATATATATATATATATATATATATATATATATATAGTAATGACACTTATATAAGCGAAGAGGTTTAATACCAGAGGCTTTTGCTATACCAGTTTTACCGTAATGTCCCTACAGGAGTATACATAGATCTTTGCATCCATTAGCACTCTAGGATCCATGGATGCTTGCAACGTCCTTCGTTTTGAATGCATTTAGTTATGCTAGGGATTTCGGCTTTCTCCCAATTACGAATTCCCGGATTGAGTTATCTGCGGTCACCGGCAAGACTAAAGGGGGCGGCATAAACACAGAGTTTTCGAGGCCCCCAATTAGGACCAGATCATGCTCGGACCAGCCCCTTGGGATACATCTCTTTCGGGGATCTTCTGACCCTCCTACTTTTAGCGTGTCTCTAGACCCTTCTCTTGTTATATAAAGGACACGTGCCGTTATTGTGTAGAGGGAATGGAGTAGTTTTGCTTGTTGGGGCACGAAATGTTTTCAAAAGAGTTTTTTTTTTTCGATCCCTTAACGTGTGTGTAACGGAAAAATGATTCACCTAATAAAGTAACAAAATGACGAAACATACTGTTTTGAAGGGAAAAAAATGGTTTTATTTAAATATTTACAAAAGCTGTCATACGGCAAAAAAAAAAAGCTATTCAGAAAGTGTGAATGTCATTATCATTCAAATGGAAGATGACATGAATATTCAATTATGCAGCCTTTCGTTAAGACTTCGTCCTATTAATGCGCTCTGCCGCTTATATGCCTGATTTTAAAATCCTTATTGACATCTTCCTTCCAACTAAATAGCTTTATATATGAGTAACTAATATTAAAAATTCTTGAGGTAGTAGCCCCTGTACGTTACCCTGGAAAGAAACAGGGATATTTTTTTAGCAGACTTAGATTGTTCTCTGATATATTAAAGATTCATAAACTAACTGTTTATACACACATACACATATATATATATATATATATATATATATATATATATATATATATATATATATATATATATATATATATATATATATATATATACACACATATATGTATATATGTATATATATATATATATATATATATATATATATATATATATCCATTCTTTCATCCTTAGGCAAGTATGAAGAATATTCCACTTCAAAAGTTCTATGTTAACACTGATCTGGATGTATTTCATCTTCTATTCGAGATAGTTTCAGTGATAAACTAAAAATTCTTAAGAGTAGGGGTAGGAAATATTATTTTTCGTTTTTACATAGCTTTTGTGGGAATTTTTTTCTTCTAATATGTCTATAAATTAAAAAAAAATAGTTAAGAAATAGTTCCCGATTCCCGGTTTAAAACATTATAATTACTTGAGATTTTTTAGAATATGTGTAGAATATTACTGAAGATTTTATTCACAATTTTTTTAAACTTGTCAGAAAATACATTTGGCAAATTTCTCGTATAAACCATCATGCCGTTTATCTCTAACAATGCTCTAATTAATGCCAATCAATTTCTCCTTCAAGATCCCTTCAAAATTCTTAATAGCCTGTAAACTGCTACTTGCTTATTCACATTGTTAAACAATGCACGTTCTTGTTAATTTCAGCCGATTATATTTATGACAGTATGAAATTAGAAACATTAATAATTTTCTTCTTGAACTGTTCCTTGTGAACACGAAACATTCAAACATTCATCACTCACCATCAATAACTCTTTCGCTAATTCTGTTACACCCATCCGAGGCCTCAAAAGACTTCTGAAAATCCCTGAGAGAATTTATAAATGAAAGCAAGCAACGGTTTTGTCGGGTCTTTTCTTAAATATTTCGCCACCAAGCATGGGAGTCACGAATGAATGGGAAACGCAAATTGAAAGAAACACGCCCAGATTAATGCTCATAGAAATCGCCTAAAATTGAAGTAATTTCTTTTACTGACTATTTGAAGAAATTCATTTAATATCAGAGATCTGAAACTTAGATAGTTAACGTTATTCCCTCCAAATAACGAATAAAACACAATACCAAAAAAAAAGAAGACGATTTGTTTTTTAAAAGTTTTTCATTAGCCTCTCATGTTTTCCGTACAATTCTTGATGGAACCTCTGCTGGCTTCTCGATACATTACGCATTTTGAGTCGATTTGTCGAAAACTTGGTTAATGACAAACACTTGGAATATAAATTACCTTTTTTTTGGGCTGCCAGAAGCAAAAGCTAATTTCCAAAAAAACACCTTCTGCGCTAATTTCTGAGATTAAAGAGCGGGTTTTTTATTATTTTCTCTAATTTACTTAAGTAATTTCTTGCTTTTTAAATGAGACTAATTATAAAAAAATAGAAGCTATAATATCAATGGCTCATTCTCTAAAATTGAGCTTTACACTTTCTTGAAGCAAAATTTCAAATATCTATGCTTGAAAGTATTTATAACTGTTCCTTTTTCGGTTCCAACAATACGTGTATTTAATCTACATGGACATATATTTCTGAAAAGATTTTTTCTTATTTTTTATTGCATTATTTTTTAATATAATTTTCCTATAAGACTTACGGATGTAAAGTTTAAGGACATACTACATCAGAATGATACTACATCAGATAAAGTATCATTCTTTTAGAAAATGATACTTTATAGCATAATAACATCTACTTTGTGGCACTCTGTAGTATCAACCGAGTATTAATATTCATCTGCTAAGAACAACTGCAGTATCGAAAGTGCCTGGTTATCCAGAATGATAATTTCGCTTATCCACTTTCTAGATCAGAAGAACAAAGATCAGTGGTCGAATTCCATACATACTGAATTCTCCTTCTGGAAGATTTTCGTTACCATCAAATACTGATGTAGTTTACTCACAAACGGTAGTATGCATTCCCACACACCCTGTGCTGTCCCCATACCTACGATACATGTACGAGTAAACATGAATTTATCAATCCGTAAAACTGTTCTTCATTGGTGAATAGTCCATTTAAAACATTGTTTGAATCTTGCTAGAGTTAGCATTCAGTTTGGTATTGTTATGATCGACTTGTTTCCGTTGCTCTGCAATTAAAGGCTCTGCATGCAGTTTAGGACTGCATTTTAAGACCAATAAGACCGTTATTGATACGTTGAAACTTCTCGGATATCTATGACGAACAAAGGCGGAATTTTCCGTCCTATTTGCTGTTACAACTGCTGATCTCTGTCTATCATTAACGGGAAATCTTTCTCTGCTCTGCTAAAGCCAGAACATCTCCATTTGCTACTCGTATTACATTGCCAGTCGACAATTTTGCTTGCTTCGAGTTTGAAAGCCCGTGCTGAAATCTGAAAGCCGACTGACAACCTACGTGGATACCTGAATAACACTTCTCTCAATGTTATTTAGATCAGGCGCATTTTCCATGCCGCCTCAACGCCTGTGTCATGTTGGCAACGACCACACACTGCGAAAATCTTTCCTATATATCGGTGATCTGCCTTGTGGTTATCGTGGAGAGTGTAAACTCCGAACATTGCTGGTAGATGTGTATATACACAGAATGGCTGCTTTATTATGTAAACCTCCTAAATACCGGTTAAGACTTCTGCAAGCCGCTGTTATTGTTAATAGTGACAAGTCATGATAAATCATGAAAATGTTTTATAGGAATATCTTTCATTGCATTGTAGATGGTATTAGATACTGCTGCATATTGGCAATGGTTGCAGCCCAATGACCTGACCAACTTCGTCCATACAAGGATAGATGACATAAAAATGTAGAGGTTTCAAAGTCATGCCATTTTTGACAAGTGTTCGTTTTGCACGAGGGCAAAAACTAAAGAAAAGAACCCATATACGTTGACAGTTAGAGATATGTTGGATTCAATTCTTCTTTAGCCTTCTAGTATTCAAAGGCTGAAAATCGTAAGATCGTCCCGTCTTTTTAATCATTAGTTTGACCCTGCGTTACTATGGTGGTCAGATGACGTTCAATACGGGACGATATCATTTAAAACCATCCCATCATCTAGACCTGTCCCACAGCGTTCAAGAAAAAAAAATATTTTTTTTTCGTCGTCACTCAAAGCTTTATTTAGAATGTGATACACTGAAAATTATTTTATTATATTTTTGTATTAATATTATTGTAAGGGTAACTAGGATGATTAAACACATTTCTTTAGTTTCTTCTCAAATGGCTAATCACAGAAAAAGAAAGGAAATTCTGCAAATATCTAAAACAAAAAATTAAAAGTAAATATATCGTTAACTTTTAATAATATTTATAAAAGCTTAGAATAACTTGGCAACTGAAACTAAGCGGGTTTTAATTTGTTGTTCCCACGGGATTATAGATCTCTTATACTTATATAAATGATCATTTTATATTCATAAAATCCTTCCCATTTTTACTTGTCGAAACATCAGAAAGTAAATTTTTTATTAAAACTCTTACACGGTTATTAAGCGCTTTTTCACAAATATCTTCGTCGATAATTCCACAATCACAAAATATTTATGTGGTCCTGACGAATAACTCCTGAATACCAGGAAAGTAGACATGCTCTATCTTCAAGTAAAAAATTAAAAAAAAATAAATGTCTAGGCTAGGCCCCTTGCGCCATGCGTATATATATTTATATATACGCATATAAAAAGTAATGTCAATGCTTTTAAAAGCTTAAAATTATTGCATACTGAAAAGGCAAGTCTTCATCACTCAACATGAGAAAAGGAAATAATCGTAATTTACAGTTTCTGATATACAGTATTATCTTCCAATGGTATATTCAGTACCAAGCTTTTAGGGCAATATAAACGCAACACACGTACTGTCTGTTTCAAATTTATGTCCCGGACAAAGCATGCCTTTTCCGTATCATTTAGTGAAGAAGGTTCAAATGTTTATTTGAAAAATAACATGAAATCTTACAAAAGGAGAATTATTTTATATAAAAAAAAATCAGTTTCATAAACCTCCTTTTCTCCATTTATGGGTCTCATATCACAGCTATTTCTTCGAAAACAATTATTCTTTTCTGACAAAAATGTTCGTATCCGTTCGACACGCTGCGCACGTATTTTAGCACTAATCGGCGCAAGAAATAGTCCGTAGAGATATTTCCGATAAAGCTTCCGTTTCGCCAAAAATGGCCATAAATGATAGGAAGGAAACGTTAGTGAAGATTTTGTACGATACGTGGGGAAAAGTGTGGTAGAAAAAGTCATCACACACTTTTAACTCGGAAACGATTTGATCGATCAGATTGTTAGTTCTTTTCTTCCTTTTCAGCCCTAGACATTCTCGCGAAAATGATGGATGTTCCAGGCCGACGTTACTCTTGATCATTTAAAGCGGTTTTGCCAAAGAATGCGTTTTATTAGTTCAATAAGAGAAAATGGAATTCCGGGAGTTAATCAGGCCGTTTATGGGAATCCGCAAGAATCAGTAGAAAGTCTTTCTTTCAGACATGAAGATGGATGTTAGAAGAGAACATATAGATACTTAGATGATATTGATATCGGTAATACCAGCCGTGGGAGGATTTGAGACGTTGAAGAAATTATTTGAAAAAAAAATAAACGCTCAAACATAAATTACTAATAGAAACGTTACTAACAGAATCATCCGGAAACGTTTTAGGCAATGGTTTAAAAATTCAAAATATGATCTTAGAAGAACTTACCATTTTGCTGAACCCATGAGTTATAATATTTCGTTACGGTTGCTCTTGCTTTAAATAAGATACTAGTTTGCTATACAAAATTTTTAAAAATTCGTGGATGTGGAAAATGTATACCTGTAGGTCCTATCTACTTACAATCCCAAAAACGTTGGAGAAGGGAAGTTCATATCTTCTGAGCTAAAATATATTATAAGATGCAAAATTCCGATAGTGAAATTGTTTGATTTATGGAGGTAATTTAACAGGTACAATATGTATATTTTGGAGACTTACAAAATGACAATCTATATTCTTGTCAAGAGTTATAGATTTCAAAACGGATCTAAACTACAGTAGTATTGTTTCAAACTACTGTTATTTGTGTGTGAAATTTTAGCTTTAATTTTCAACAATACTTAAATGAAATTTAAAGTATGAGTGAATGTTTAATTAAATGGGGAAAAATTGCTCAAAAATTGCAAATTAATTAAGGTTAAATAAACAACAACAGAAACTATAGAACGCCGTTCTTCAATTGAAAGTTTTATTCGTCAATTTTTTATTCAGTTTACAATTCTTCATTACATTTCTTTTTTCATTTAATTTTTATGTAATTTATGTATTTCTCAGTGGTACAGTTAGTGCTTCGATTGTAAAGTTTTTAATTTGCTTGGCATGATTCTTAATTTTCTGAAAGTAGATCTGGATTTGTTTTTATTTAACACCGAAGAACTGGGTCAAATTTGGCGTCCTTTAAATTTAGAGCTATGTAAATGGCATTATCGACTAGATCATACGAGTACTTTGTTAATTGCACCAATGAGTCACAAATATTTAGGTGATAGATTATATTGCCTTTCATTGCTGAAACGAAAAATCACGAAAGCAATAAATATGTTTCCTTTCCGTGCAGTCCTTTAGCAGAAATTTCTGTTGAAAAGACATCATTCAATTACATATTGGAATACTCTATAACAAAAAGCATTAATATAAACTGTATACGCCTGGCTATTTATATGAATTAAACATTACTCTGAGTCAATTGCTTTTGTGTCTACCGAATCTTTTCCCATATCCCTTAGGTATTGCTTTAGTCGTATTACGTTTCATCTAATGTTTTGATCAATATCAATCTCTTTTTTGCAGCGGTGTTATGTTTGGATTATTGAGGAGGATGAAGAGAGGGTCGTCGCGTGGCAGGGATTTCTACGGGATTATGTAAGCATGGAATATCGCAGATGGAAATGGAATATTTGCCCGGCATTCGTTTTGTCCCACTGAAGAATCCCATTATCTATAACGTGCTTAGTTTAATGGGAGCGAAAAGGATGGGTTACTACCGTGTTGACACTGTTCTTTGTTTTAACGGTGTATGCTGAATGGAGGAATAAAACCCATGAATGAATAACGAACTGTGATGTATTTTACAAAAGGGAATGAACTCAACTCAAGAGCGGCTAAAACTGATTTTTTTCTATACCAGAAAACCATAAAACTTATAAAAATATAACATGTTAAGAATTGATCATAGGCTGATTTTAATGAATAAAGATATTCAAGGTCGAAAATTCTGTACAGTATTGGAGATAACTAAGATTCCCTGTAACTATTGAAGTTGGAAACTTTCATTTGACTAGACGTTAAAAACAATTTACCGTATTAAAATATAACACGTTAAGAATTAATCTTAGGCTGATTATAATGAATAAAGGGATCCAGGGAAGAAAATTCTGTACAGTGTTGGAAATATTTTAGATTGATATTTTATCTCGAAGTGTAATGCGTTAAAGTTAAATCTAAGCACAAAATATTTATTTGGTCTGTTAATTGCAATATATGTCGAGACAAATGACCAAAACGCGAGTACTAAGTTTCCCTCTAATTACTGTAGTTGGAAACTTTCATTTGACTAGACGTTAAAAACACTAAACCGTATTAAAACATGAAACGTTAAGAATTAATCATAAGCTGATTTTAATGAATAAAGGGATCCAAGGAAGACAATACGGTACAGTGTTGGAGATAATCTAGATTGTTATTATATCTCGAAGTGCAATGCGTTAAAGTTATACCTACGCCCAAAACATTTATTTCGTCTTTTAATTGCAATATATGTAGAAATAAATGACTGTCATACGTGTGCTAAGTTTCCCCGCAATTACTGTAGTTGGTGACTTTCATTTCACGGAACAAAGACGTGTGAGTTTGTTACGAATCACCATTATAGACAATGTATCTAAGAAAACCCTACTATGAATAAGTTATAGTTTAGTATCAAGAAGGATAATTCTCTGATTGTTCATGACATAGGTACAGAAAGGCAGCAACATATTCTTTCCACCTTCCAAAAGAAAAAAGTTTGTGTACATGTGTCTGTGTGCAAGTCAGTGGTATTCCTTTATCTAGATATACCAAAGTCCCTATAAAAACAGCAATCGCAAAAGAACTAGACCTTTGAATCACAAAAACACATTTATCATGCAAACAGCTGAAACACAAAGACTTAAACCCGAACAACAGATTCACAAAACAGAGGAATTTGGGTAAAAATTCTAATGATATCATTTACTTCTTTTTTATATCTACGGTAGAAAAAGTACTGAATTACGCATCTGTGGTTCATTTCACGTCCTGGTACGAAGTTTCATTGGTTGTTGTCATCACACATAAAATTGAGCTGCAAATCTCCTCAATACTACGCCGTTAGTACGTTAACTACGCCATTAGTATCAAGTACATAGTTTATTTTAAGTACAACATTTGTTTTTGCAGAGAAGGGATGAAATCCGAAGATTTGTTGCATTTGTTAAATAGAAGAGCAATGTCATTAATTTACAAATATAAATATTAATGCACATCATTTCTACTTTTATAAGGACAACTTTTTTTATTTGATACGCGGAGGAATTTGCACTCATAAAATATCAATTACTTCTCATTGATCAGCTTCACTATTCAAAAGTGCGTCTTCCAATCTATTTAAAAATATAAAGCATTTGCTACCGGTGAAACCAATATTAGGACGTCTGGCAACAATAAAAAGTTTTAAAAGGGTATAATACAATTTCTAAAATTTTTCATGGAATACTTAGTTTGATGAAAATATTAAACCTACATGGAACTTAACCTCCTTTTACAAAAGATAAATGATACAGTGACCTGTGAGTATTTTTGTAAAAAGGATACAATCATTGATACAGAGAAAATTTCAGTGAGCAAATTTGGAACTTTTTTCATAAGGAGTTTGTAATTTGTTTAGACAAATAAACAATGAATGACAAATGATAAAAAACACAAGTGTAAGAATAGTAACAATTTTTTTAAAACGTTGTTAGAATGTAAACCTGTTTGCTTAACTCTCATTATTAGTACCAAGTTTTTTTCTTATTTCTGTTGCATTATTTGGAATTTTTAGAATGGCTCAATAGAAGAAATTACTCGAGGAAATTACGCTTAGTTTTTTAGGTGTACTAAGAATTAGAGAAAAACTGAGATTACATAATGGAATAATTTAAAACTCCCCCTTCTTACTTAACAAAATTTCTTCCTTGATTGAGTGTTACATCAAAGACTGTCTCCTTTCTCCTTAGGAAAGGAAAAGTTCATGTAACGAGTTCATTTCAATAAAGACAATTTTAAAAAACAATACTGCATGAGGATAAATGATATATTCGGGAAAAAAAGAGTTTGGACGCATTATCTACAATATTGTTCTACTTTGAAAAAGAAATGTAATTATGTTTGTATGTGATAGCATTAACTCAATTCCTTACTTGAAATCATTGTTATTAAAATAAGTCCACTCAATTTAAATTCCGATATTCGAGAAAAAATTAGTAGGTTTGTTAATCTTACTTACTTAAGTCTCACTATGTAAAGTCACCCTTTATGAAGATACAATTTTTTAAAATCATATATTCATAAAGGGTCAGTAAGAGTTTAATGTGATCTGAAATAATCAACAGAAAATTAGTTTCAACAAAGAGTGTCGACATGTTTAGCTTTAAATAAAATTTTTAGACGAAATAGCCCCAAATTTTTTCCTTGTCGATGATAATACAGAAAAAAGCCTCCCTTATTATTAAACAGACAAAAGGGGATTGCTACGAAAAAAATACATTAATAAATGTCAACACAATGAGAAATTTTGAGGCGAAAATGTATTGATGTCAAATTCCTAGAGAAAAATTCTACTAAAAAGAAAAGCTTTCACACGAAGTTCTAATACGTGATACATCAATGTTCTAGATACTAAAAATGTCAAAAGTTATGAAATTATTACTTTGCGAGTATGTAAGGAGTATACTAAGTGGAAAAATGTATATATATTTTTTGTTATGTAAATTAAATGCTTGTGTCTTAAACATATGAGATTTTACATGTTATTTGGAGTTTTAAATCTTAGAATGAAATTGCTTATTCTTCAGTAGATATTTTTGATTTATTTGTGCATATATTACGTTCTTTTCCGATGTAACTGGAAAGTATAATCGGTTTAATTTTAAATCTTAGTTGTTGAACTGGTTTTAAATAAAACAGTTTCATTCTGTCAAGTGTAATTACAGCAGATTTAATATCCAATGAATCTTATGAATTTTACCTGTTTAATAATTACGCTTTGAATTTCAAAAGTAGAAAGGATGTGAGTAGTAAAAGTAACGTGTAATTGAAAGATAAAAGGGAAGGAAAAAAAATTTTTTTTTACTCTCTGTATAGTTTTACTTATTTAAAATGATTTATGATAAACAATAGCTCTTGAAGTTTTTATAGTCCTAAAAATCCTTTTTAAGCAAGATCTGAATAAAATAAAATTTGAAATTCTCTTTAAGTCAACAATAAAATCAACATAGTGGAACTAATCTTCAAATGGATCGGTAAAACTTTTCTGTTTAATGCGTCCGTTTCAAGACATTGTCTCAACTTACGCACTGATAGGCATACAATACATACATTATTTTCTCGAGCTATAATGAATTTAAAACATACATTCAAGCAACGTCAATGCATGAGTTAAGTTTATTATGAAATACGAGAAAATTTTACATTGCTTTTAGCATGCTTTTGAAAATTTCATTTGTTTTTTTTTAATCATTGAGAGTGAAGTTTATCTAAGAGTCTTAATGGCTATGACTACACGAAATTCTTAAGTAGTAAAAATTAGAATATTCAGTGTTTGATGCAATTTTATCTTAATAATTAACACGGGATTCACGATTAAGATTCAGCTAAAAAAAATTTCTAATGATTGGGAACATTTTAGTGAATTCTGAACATTGCATTTCAGTAGTTCAAATGTTTCAATTACTTTGTTAAACTCTCGAAGAAATTCTGATAATTTTCCGAGTCTTCTTAATTATACAATTTTTTACGAACTTGCAGTGAATAGACTCTTCATAATAAAGTTATTCAAGCTAGCAGTACATTAAACTGACGTGATATGTGAAAGAATTATTAATTTCATATTCAGAAAAAAGTAAGTCAATCAAGAATAGTGAAAGTGCATCAATATAACTCAGTTCTGAAAGCAATTTCCCCAAAACTAAGTTTCCCCCGACAAAAAGAGCAAAATGAAAAAAAATCTATTTAGCGAATATTATGGAATTCTATATCCTTCCAGTACAAACCATGAAATATCAATCTACCGAGCCTCTTCAGTATTCCAAAAACATCCCTGCAACCTTTGCGCAACATCTGCTGCAGCGTGTTCAATTATCTTTTCCGGCCAGCCAATTTGAATATCACAGGAGGTGCGTAACATCCTCCATACTAGTTCGTTTTGCGCGTTCAATTAGCGGAGCTTTTGTCATGATAATCGACACCCCCCCCCCTCCATTGTTGACTGTTGGCTAATTTGCGGCCATCTTGATTTTTAATGAAGTTTCTTACTCTATCTGTATAGTAGAAATGCATAGTTGTGGATGGCAGAATACATGTTGATTCTAAGAAAATCCTTTTTTCGCACTGTTAGAAATGCATATTTAATATCTTTGATATTTGTATGAAATATATTTAAGTTCGTTTAAAAAACGAAACATGGTTGTAACACAATTGAACTTCAGGTCCTTATGTTTTATTTTTTAATTTATATCAAATCATACTAAAAGATCCTACACGTTAGAGTCATTCATACACTTTTCTATAATATGTACTTAATAGGTTTTCGGAGGTTGAAATTATTTTTGTTAGTCTAAAGGAATCAATATTTTGAGTTAGATCAAAAATCTAGAATTGAGATTTTTTAGAATACATCGTCAAAGCGTACTTAACGCTATAATGATTTGGGAGGTAATGGCTTTGATTTCGAGCATACTAATCACTCGGTCATATAGAGGCCAGGTGTGAAGGCATATTATCAACCAACTTCTAAAAAGACAGATCTGCTTGCCACCTGTCCTTCAGTAGTTTCAGAAGACAGCAAAAGGTGACGTTTCATTCATAACGTCGTGCCACTCCGATTCATTCTATAGTGGTTTCACTCACAGTTTCACAACTTTGAGCAGGCCACTTGAAGAGAGGTTCTTTTCTTAAAAGCAATAAATCCTTTACTCGCCGTATAGTATGACAAAGAAGTCAATTGGTGTGGAAGAGAAAGCAATCTTATCTCAAATGTTGCACTTTGTTCGGGTAGCATAAATATCCAGAACGTCACAATACGCTACAGAGTTCATTATTTGTCGTAAGATAACCTGTGAACCAAGACCTAGGCATGAAAAGAGGTTTAAAATTTTGAGTTTTTTGTAAACCAGGAAATGAATTCTTATAGGAGTAATATAAAATACACTATATAACCGAGATAATATGAAGAATTTCTCTAAGATACCCATAATGATGAACATTTTGAAAAATTGCTGGGGAAAATAACACTGCGTATCAGTCAGTTCTTGTGAATTTTACATGTGAATGACTTTACAAACACACCCATATATATATATATGTGTGTGTGTGTGTGCGTGGGCATTAAGTGACCAATTTTTTATGACCTCCTGACAATTTTATGCAAATCAGCTGTGACGTCACAATTTTTCTGTGAAAGGGTGACATTGGTATAAAAAGGAATTGCTGAATGATTGTAAAGAAAGGTGAAGTGTGCTGCTTACGAAAGAATGGGTCAACGACACGAAACTGCCTCGGTTGGGAATTGTTCAAGAGCAGCTGATGTTATTATTTGCTCTAAGTGGGCATCCATACAAAAAATCGGATGTTAACATAAAAACTGTGATCGTTATCGGTTACTGGATGTTGGAGCTGAAAATAGAGTCTCCATACTTGCCCACTCCAGCATAAAGGCACCAGTACGTCAAATTGCAGTTCATATTAATCAGGCCTCCAACGTAATCTGGTACGGAACCCGAAGCCCTGTTATAAAGCCTATGCTGTCTGCAACTAAAAAGATGGAACGTTGCTATGTAGCACAAGTTCATAAGCAGTGTACAGTAAAGGAATTTGAAAATGATCATGTGGTCCTATAAATCCCTTTTTAAACTGTACCATGCTAAATGTAGGGTGAGAATATAGAGAATGTAAAACAAAGTCCTATGATGCCACAACACTTCAAGCTGGAGGAAGTAATGTTATGACTTGGAGGAAGTTTCCTTGGCATTGTTTGGACTTCTTAATACCTGAGGAAGAACGTCTGAATGCCTAAAGGCATTTAAATATTGCCATTGTCCAAGTATATACAGTTATGTTAATAGGTTACCCCACTAGAGATAGAAAATTCCAGAAAAACAATGATCCATCCTATAAAGCTCAAATTGTCAGCAGATGGTTTGAAAAACATGATGAAGTCTTCACTTTGCTTAGGTGGCCTCTAGAATCATCATAACTCAACTGAATTTAGCATTTATACGAAAATGTACGAAAAGGTACGCATTAGTGCGAAAAGTATCACCTGGATTTAGGACTACCACATCTTAGAGAACGGAAAGTGCAGTTCGCTGGGAAATGGCCTCAAATTTCTCAAGCCACCTTTCAACATCTCAGTCCATGTCAAAGAAAATCGCAGTAGTATTGAGAGCAAAATGTGGCCCAACGATGTAACGAGAGGGTAGTCATAATGAATATACCGCTCAGTGCGTATATCTATACTTATAAAAGCAAGTGTCCGTGGTGTGTTTATATGTGTGTGGCCTAGAGACGAATCTGTGAAACTTACAGCCATGAAATTTAGCACACGGGTAGTGCAGACTATGGGAAAGTGCACCTCGAAACCCGAATTTTAAATTTTATTCTAGAAAATTTATTATTTTATGTTTTTTGGGCTATTTTATGTTTTTTCAACTTCAGATTACGATATCTCGGCAAAAAATGATCGTAGAATTTTGCTCTTTTTATAATCTAAGACTACAGACATTTGTCCTTCAAACAAAACCTCATTTGTTTAAAAATAATTTAAAACAGACTAATATTTTCATCAAAATATTGAACCCACTTTTTCGAGAAATTTGCGCACTTTTAATTATCTACGGTCGATGCTCTTCGAGTTTTTATCTTACAAAGAAAATATTTGCATCATCTGGAAGATGAAAGCTTTCTCACTCATATAAACCTCATTTCAAGTCTCTATCTTAAAATTTCGATTTTTATTTGAATTTTAAAGAACGATACTCCAACACAAATTTTCTACGGTCCTTTAAAAGTGGTAGGAAGAAAAGCAATTTTCTCCTTGGGTTGTAAACAACGATAACGGAATGTTTTAAATCTCATGGGGGGGGGGAGGAATATTTACAGGAATTCGAATGAACTCTCATTAGATTATCAATCGTATGATGGCAATGGAATTTATGAAATCTCATGAGGGGGGGGGCTGTTTCCAAGCAGTCATCTGGTGGACGGATGGCTTGAGCGTAGCTAGGCGAAGCCCGAGCCTATATATATAAATGGATGGATGTGTGTAGGTGTGTATGTTCCGGCATCACTTTGGAACGCCTGGAGCAATTTCAACCAAACTTGGTACACATATCACTTACAATCTGGTAAGAAATACTGGAGGGGTTAGACAACCCTAGCACCCGCAGAAGGGCAGGGGGCACATGTAAAAATAATCGAAAATGACTGATATAAGTGTCGAATCCATAGTTTTCGGGGTCGCTGAGATTAATGGTGACACTCCCGTTGCCGTCTATGTGAAAGTTCAGCCCCTCATCAGCATTGGGGGGGAGGGGGAAGAAGGAGTGAATATAAGATGTTCAGAATACCGAGAGTAGTGTCCAAACCATAGTTTTCGGGGTCGCTGAGACGAATAGTGACATTTCTGATATCGTTTAAGTGCAAGTTCAGCCCCCCCCATTTGCATAGGGGGAGGGGGGAGAAAAGAAGGAGTGAATATAAAATGTCCTTAATACCGAGAATAGTGTCAAAACCATAGTTTTCGGGGTCGCTGAGACAAATAGTGACATTTCTGATGCCATTTAGTGCAAGCTCAGCCCCCTCCTTAGCACTGGGGGTGAGGGGGGAGAGAAGAAGGCGTGAATATAAAATGTCCAAAATGACCAAGAGTAATGTCTAATCAATAGCTTTCGAGGTCACAGAGATGAATAGTGATACTCCCGATGCTGTTTAAGTACAAGTTCATCCCCCATCAGCATGGGAGAGGGGAGAAGGGGGAATATAAAATGTCCACTATGGCTGAGAGTAGTGTCGAATCTATAATTTTCGATGTCTCTGAGATGAATAGGGACACTACCGATGCCATTTAAGTGAGAGTGCAGCCCCGCATCAGCATTGTTGGGTGAGGTGTGGGCAAGAAAATGTGAATATAAAATGTCTAAATTGAGCTTGAATAGTGTCGAATCCATAGTTTTCGGGTTCGCTGCGAAGAATAGGGTTAGACCCGATACCGTTTAAATGCAAGTTTGGCCTCCCAACACTATTGGGAGAAGGGGGAGAAGTAAAATGCTCAAAATTACCGAGGGAAGTGTCGAATCCATAGTTTTGTCGCTGAGATGAATAGGACCCTCCCGATGCCGTTTAAGTGCAAGCACAGCCACCCATCACCATTGGTGGGGGAGAAGGGGTAATAAAAAATACAAACTGACCGAGATTAGTGTCGAATGTTTTCGGAGTCACTGAGAGGAATATAGTAAACAAATAATTTTGTTTCTAATAAAGTTTTGCGTTAAATTTATAATAGAGTGAATCTGTATTTTTTCTTTATCATTTGTATACTCTACTTACTTTGAAATATCTGTAAATTAAATTACTTAGATTTTACACTATAGGTAGAATCTATTCCTTTTCCTGTGTAATAAAAAAATTCGGATAAATAAATACCCGGGCAACGCCGGGCAAATATATATACACATACATATATATACAGTATGGCTAAAATTTGAATTCTGACGAACAAACTCATTTCAATTATTCTAATAACCTTTCTCAAGGCAATTTAGTGCATCAAAATCGAGACACAATATCTCTGCTAAAACCAGACAAGAAATAGGTACGGGCGGCGTGCACAAAGGAAAGAGTCTAGGGTCAACAATGAATCCGAATCTATTATCATAACAAAAGTTTCGGGAACAGGGACCATTAATTGGAAGAGAAAACGAAACGGTGCGTTCGGCAGGACTTTCTCCTTGCCTTGCAAAAAAATAGCGCAAACGAGAGAGGTACATAGAATCATAATGCAGAGAAATATTTTCTCTTCTTGTTAGAGCCCAAGAAATATGCATATGTATGTATGATTTGTTGACCGGGAAATTCAGCGGGGTATGCGTAGTCAGTGCGAAAAAGTATAAATGTTAAGGTTAAAGAGAAAACAATGTATAAAATTTTCTGTCTAAAACAGCATACGGAAATAAATCAGCAAGCAGATTTGTAGAAATAAATTACTTCCATTTAGCTTTTATATTGTTTAAATTTGATCTTAGATTATCTTTGATCAATGATCTTAATAATGATCTTAATTTTATCTTAAATCTTAAATTCATGGAAGAGAATGAAATAATGCCACAAATTCATTATTTTTTTATTTCTAAAGGCAAGTCAAGGAAAAAAAGGAAATACAAACAATTACACATAAGTAACATAAAAGTAAATGACCGCAGTCATTGCCTTAGACAGTCTCTGGTACGCCAATATCGGGCGGTCTTGGAGTCACAACCAAGAAGTGTTCCACAGCGACGCAGATGTGGTCTGTTCATGGGTTCCATAAGATCACAAAGTGGACAGAAAGGCTGGGCAAATACTGGCTGGGCCAATGAAGATGCTCAACCAGACAGTCATGACCTGTCAGTAGCCGAAACTAGGCCACTGCGTCTAGTAGTGGGCTATCTGGTAAGCAAGCGAGATCTTCAAACCTCCAACTTTTCGTCTTAATTCTATCCAGCAATTTGAGCTGGTATCTATTTCTCATGGATTGTATTATGTATAATTTTATAGAGCGATATTGCACATTTTTATTTTATGAGTGCAATAACGTCATACCTTTTCGCTCGAGGAAATCTGCCTGTTCATTTCCATGGATGCCGCTGTGTCCAGGGATCCATTACAGACTAATTTCCTTGTTTTTCAGGAGTAAGCCTCGGATAAGCTCTCGACATTGGAGAATTTCTGTAGATATAGGGGTCTCCAAAGAGCCAATGACTTTAATTGCTGCCCTTAAATCCGATATCAGAACAACTCTCTCAAATTTATGATATACGTCCAATAGTAGTTCTAAGGCAATTTTGAGGACCTCTACCTCTCCATCAAATGAATTTCGGGTTTTTCCAGCCAAGGAATAGAAAGAGAAGATATTCGAGTAGACTCCCGAGCCCGCAAACCCAGAAACATCAGAATATGGCTCGTCTGTATATACACGCAACCATTTATGTTCTGGGTATTTAGTATTTATGGTTTCCAAAGCAAGGCATTTCAAGACTTCAGTAGATGTTTCACTCCTGGAGACCGCATCGACCAAATTAAGGTTTATCTCAATTTTAATCATAGATAAGGGGTTTGTTGGTAGTACAATTTCTGGTAATCGATCAATTTGATCAATTAGATCATATTCCTCCCTAATTTTACGAACTCTGTATGAAACCACATTGGGTCTTAAGATTTCTAGTTATGTCTTGATAATTAATTAACCCAGATAGGATCCCCAGTGCGAAGCAGCTTTTTATGTAAGATGACAGCCTTCTCCTCTATAATGGCTCTTATGGACATATTTTTTGTTAATAGGAGCATAGATTCAATCAGTGGCTCACCCAGGATGATTTTTTCTTGGGGGGAGCCAAGATGAATGGATAAAAGTATTTATAATGCATGGGGGGCCGAGATGAACGAATAAAAATATTTATAATGCAAAATCAATATTTCTACTTCTTTGGGGGGGGGGCAGGGCCTCCTCCCCCCCCCCTGGGTGCGCCACTGGATTCAATGGGAGTAGATTTAACAGCTTCATTAATAAGTCTCATTGCCTGGTTTTAAAAAACTTCCAATTTCCTAAGGGTTTGGCCATTTCCCGTTATGAGTGGCTCACAGCAATATAAATTCAAAGGCAAAACAGATGTCTTATAGGTAATATTTAGAAATGATCTGGCATTTCCCCACAGAAATCCGGCCAAGCGTTTGAAAGTAGTCAGTTATTGATAAGAGCGATCTATAAGTGACTCTACATGCAGGTTCCAAATCAGCTTATTATCAAAGATAACGCCTAAGTACTTGTAATTATCAACCATTGCAATATCAACATCTCTAAATCTCACTTCAGGGCACAGTGCATGATGGGCTAGCGAGAAGGACTGAACCGCAGTTTTATCTAGATTTACTATCATATTGTACTCAGTCCATCATTTTGATAGCATTGACATGGCCTGATTTAATCTCTCCTCTGTCACAAACTTTGCATGGAGTTTTGGTGCCTGTGTCCATATAACAAAGTCGTCAGCAGTTTATATATATCTTATCCAATCTTATTGGATAAGATATATTGGATCTTATCCAATTTAGGATATCCAATTGGATCTTATCCAATTTAGCATCCTGCCACCTATCCCGAAATCGAGAATTTTTTTATACAGCTCCTCGCCACACCATATCATAAGCTCCTTTTAATTCGATATATACTACTGTAAGGATATTCCATTTATCCAGAGCATCCTTCATAGTCTGACTAAAGAAGGCAACTTGATCACCAGTTGAGCGATTTTTCCGAAAGCTATCCTGTTCTGGCGCAATTACCTTCCCTTCCTCAACATACCAATTCAGTCTTTTGACTGTAAATCTTTCTATAGTTTTGCCCAGAATACTTGTTAGAGAAATTGGGCAATAACTGGATGTTTGACTAGGATCCTTATCCTTCTTTAGTATCGGTATAACAATAGCTCTTTTCCACTGTGGCGGTACCAATCCCGTCTCCCATATTCGGTTGTAAACACGGAAGATAGTTCTCTTATTTCGCTTAGATGCCTCAGAAATTCGGCATGCAAACACTCCTCCCCCGGTGGTTTCTTCAGCTTTAGGTAATTTATTACGTGGCCGTAGTACCAGTGTAATAAAAGGGACAAAAGATATCATGTACATATTAGCGTTTTTTAACTTAGATATTCTATCTCTCAAGAATCTCCTACTGTAGCGTGACATTTTTCTAGTATACGCTCCCTTTCTCTAGGTTTCTGCTTAAGTTTGTGTAGAAGCGGAATGGTATAATTCCCCACGGTGTGTGGTCAATAACGAATCTATTGTAAAGGCTGCAGAGACAGGGGAAATAGGGGCTTGTAAACCAGGAGTAAATATAAGAATAGCTGTCGGTGTGATAGCAACCTATATCTGGTGCCGTGACCAGGATAGATGTAGGTTATTATTCACCTTAAAACAATGTATGCATGCGTGTGTTGGAGCAAGCAAGGAAGATATAGCATTGGCTTTTAACATACATTTATTTAATAATTCACAAAATTCAATTAAAGTGTAATTGCTACTAGCACAGTATTCTCTTTCATATTAACATTTCACATACGAGAATGCAGAAGCAGAGGCAAACTATATGGTCGAAGTAATGATTTTTGGAGTCTATGAGGGGGGGACACTTACTACAGCTGAAGTATGCAGCGATGAAAGATGACATCGACGACAGGGACCCAAAATCATGTCATATACAGGATCATCTTGGCGGGTTACTGGCACTTCTCCTGGACTCTGAGGCAGTCGAGACTCTCTATCATCTGAGCTCTAAGAAAAATCTGAGATAAATCTGGACCTTCTCTCCTATTCCTTTCGTACTTGGAGGGGCTGTTGTCCGTTTTCAGGGGGGGGCATTCTGGCCCACCCCTCTTTTTCATTGGGAAGTGTGCTGATTTTCTCTCAGTAGTTCCTGCCCAATTGGTTCCTTATTATACTGCCCCTGTTCATAGTCTACGAAGTACCTCCCCACCATAATTTTCATTTGCAATACCACTTTGACCCTTATCATCTGAAGGTTTTAATGCGGGCCTTAAAATAACGACCATCCATCTTGCAATATTTATAGACTTTAGATCGCTATCACTGGCCATACCGACAGCTATTCTTCTATTTCCTCCTGGTTTACAAGCCCCTATTCCCCCTGCCTCTCCAGCCTTTACAGTAGATTCGGTATTCACCACACACCGTGGGGAATTATACCATTCCGCCTCTACAGTTTGACCGAAAGCATTTGCTATATACTCATCCGTAGTCAACAATCTACCATTTCTAAGAATTGGTTCTCTTTTTCCGTCGGGCCTTTTATTCTGTATATTTTCCAGAAATCTATATGTCCTTAAGCTATCCTCCCTATAAATAATATTTGAAATAAAGTCATTAAAAACTTTGCGCTTAGCCTTCAAAATATTTCTATTGAAAACCGCCACCTGTTTTCTCCAAGATGTAACGTCTTTAGGATTTCTTGTCAATTCTGCCTTTCTTCTAAGGCGATCACGCTTTTTCCTTATCTCCTCCTGATCACTGGTCCAAAAACCCTTAAAATTTCTTCCCTAGGGATACTCAATTTATCACAGTGCAGGATGGCCCCATTTATTTTTGCTATTTGTTTAATAGGTTGACTATTAAAGCCAAACCTATCCTCGCGTAACTTATCTCTCGTTAAGTTCTCACAACTCTTCCAATCTGCTTTTATAAAATTTCACAATTTCATATGTTCAGGCACCTTTTGTTGTTTATAGGTTATGTCAATAGAGGCAACAAATTCCCTGTTGCCTGGACCCCGGTTCGCCAATAGCTTTTCGTTTTGCAAAATTCATTATTACAAGTTTAATTTCATGTGCTAATGAAAGTTATATATTTGAATTAATTTAAGTATAGGCCATACTTTATTAAGAAATCAGAAATTAGCTACAAATTAATGATCATTTATATGTTTTCATGAATCAAGAATTGTTTTTCTAACAGTTTTCTGAAAAAACTCTTAAAATTTCTCACCTTCCATTATTCTGCATGCTAATACCTAGTGCAAATTCAGAATTTCTCTACGTCCATATTATTCTTTATAGAGGACTTTTTCTTAACCATTTTTATGAAATACGATAGGTAGATTAAAGGAATTGAGATTTTTTTCAAGATTACGTCCAGCTAACGACTTGTTTACGGTATTGTAATATTTTTATGTCAAAGGGGTTCTAAAACTAAGGTACGCATATCCCCAAGGCTACGGGAGCAATTTAGATAATATATGACCAGTTCTCTAGAGGAAATGTATCAAATAACAAGAGAACAAAATACGTCAGGCAATTATTTTCATTTGATTTTCTGCTAAACTTTACGAACTCCCTTTTCCACTTCAAACGCCTTTTCAGTTCTCTTCTTTTAAATTGTATATCAACACTTTCTCATATATTTTTTTACTATAGAATACAGCTGTAACAATATATTTTCTTCAAAACAAGATAGAATAGTGTGAATAGTATTTCATAATTAATTTCTAGTTTTTCTTCGTCGTACTGATATCGTAAATAATTATTGAGCACATAACTGAAATTCTGTTGTTGTCGTTGTTTTGTTTCTCCCTGGCCGGAAGTTCCAGACCAGGTCCATATAGGCCTCGGGCTGAAGTGTGCGGCTCCAGTATGTAGCATCACAATTGTTGGAGGCTGTCTCAGCTAGCTGCCACCTCAATTTCGACCGAGCACCCCCCAGTGCACCCTGGGGGGATTGCATTCTTCCCCACCTTCTCAGACCTCATAATGGGACACATAACTCAAATACATTAATTGAATATCGATAATATGGTTTATTATCATAATTTGTTTAAACATGTCTCTGAAAAACTTACAGTGCGAGCACAAGTAAAACATTAGTTGTGAACAAAAGGAATTACACTAAAAGAGACCTCAGACTAACTGCTCTAAGTCAGTTTTTTCGCACGCAAGAATTTCTGGCCAGTTCTATTTTCTTCATGTCAATGTAGATGCTTAAAAAAACGGTGACCATCGACCTTCCAGGGAATAAACATTGTCTTAAATAGAAAAAGAAAATTGTATTAATTTCATCCACAAAGTAAAGGTAGATTATAAGAAATATCCCTGATTTTTTCTTCCCACAATGATAAAATTTGATGAGAGTCTGGCAATAAGTTTCCTTTGGTAATGCACTCTGTAGCTCCAAGGCTTTAGAAAATGGTTAACAGACTTTTAACAGAGATATTGGTCTGTATGCGTCCCGTAATTCAGTGACCTTTTATTCTCTAACTATGATGCCTGATGTCATTTTAAGAATGGATATCAAATTTTGATGAAGTATAATTAGAAACAAATGAAAATTTACGAAATAGACTATGAAAGTTTAAAATGCAGTAATGCACTACCGCTGTGGAAAACCCCTCCTAAAATATTGAGATGAGATAATGAAATTAATGCCATATTTAAATTTTGAATAAAATCAAAATTTCTAGGAAATTTTTAATGATAATCTACTTCCAACATGCATTTTGTGTTTTTTTGCAATGAACCTGAACGCCTTTTAGATATATTTTGGCATAACATTATTTGATGCATGATTGGATGCATTCATATATTTCTGCAAGGCAGGCGTATTTTAGATATCTCCTGTCACCCTTGCATTCTACATTTTGTGTCTAGTGTTGGCAGCTCAAATTGCTATGGGGAGAAAGTTCTAACCTTTTCAAGCATGTGAAGTATTGAACAACTAACTCTTCTTTGCCATATCTTGTAAATTTTGACGTTTGAAGACTGGTCTATGAACCACTGGAAGTGGGTTAGATACGAATATGAAAATTGTTATAAACCTTTTATTAATTTTATCGATTTATTTATATAGACATTCATCAAGATATTTAATATATTACTGTTCAATTCTTATATAGTTGCAATTTACATTTTAACAATTTATCAATATAGACATTCATCAAATTATTCAATATATTACTGTTTATTTCTTATATAGTTGTAGTTTGCATTTTATCGATTTATCAATGTAGACATTCATCAACAGATTTTATATTATTTTTTATGTTTTATATAGTTCTAGTTTATATTTTTATCTACAAGGTTTGAAAGGTGAAAATGATCTATATTGAAAAAAAACCATAAAAAACGTTATCCATGATACACAACTGTATGTTCATTAAACTTATGGATGAACTAATAAAGATAAAAAACTGCTATATTACCTTAGCTTCTCATTCTATCTAAATAGTTTTCAATATTTTGAAATTCATTGTTAAAATATTTGTGTAGAATACAAACTAGCAGATCTTCTAAACTAGTCTTAATAATATTGTAGGTTATTTTGAGTTTTGATGCTTCTGATTATTTTCAATCATTTAATATAATTCGTATTGAGAACTGTTTTCTTTCTTTGGGGAAGAAATTGTAACTGTTGAAAAGAAATATGAACATTTGAAAAACTAATCACAGAAAAGTAATAAAATTATAATATTTCATATAATTACTGTTACTGACTGTCTAAAGATGTGACTTATTCATAACTGAAATCCACCTCTTTCACTACTTTTTCATTATAAACCTATACAAATACAAAATAATTTAACAATTTATCTCTTCAGATAATTTGATATCAATTAAAAGACATTGAATTTACAAATTCTAATTTCTAGACTAACTTAAAACGGCAGTTTAAAACTTATTGATTTCCTTTTCAAAACAATTTCACGTTTCTACTAAAGCAAATACTTTTGCCTCTTTACAGGAACTAGAAATGTCGAAATGATTGTCTTTTTTCCGATATTTGTTTTTATATTTGTCTTGGAGCAATAATATCTGGTAAGCCATCGAGGGCCATAGCCGTTTCTAAAATGTCTCGACAAATGTTAACTTAATCTACGGACTTTAAGTTGCATGTCAGAAACATCGTGTAAAGGACTTAGTTAAGTATCTAATAAAATCTGAAGTGGAATTGTTTATAGACATTAAAACCCTTGGGACACAACTTTAAACGAGATGGAGGTAACATTGATCCAAAGCATGAATGTTTATTTTTATGGTTTAAAAGAAAGTGTTATTTCAAGTAGTTATTTGTTATAATAATGAAAAATGTTTTAGCCCATTCTATGAAGGAAAAGGTATGATGTCATACGACCAAATAAGAGTTTAGCTTTTGCAAGACAAATTTAGCCAAGAAGTGTGAAGTATCATAATACAGTTATTTTCTTAAGCATGCTCATAATTTTTGCTGAGTATATTATTTATGAAACTTGTTTTATTTGTTACTTTTCCCTTAAATAAATCATATAAATTATTTTAAGGTTTAAAGTAAAATGCTCTTTAAAATTCGTCTTTCATTTAGTTTTAAAATTCATTTAATTTCAAAAGTTGAGTATGTTTATTGGCTGTGTTTAGGTAGATATCGTCAACATTTGTTTACGTGATTGTTTGAAAAATTAAAAAATTTAGTTTTAACGAAGGGACCTTCTGATGAACGTTTATTCACTTATAGAAAGAAAGTGTATCTGACGTTTGATACCAGGCAGGTAACAATAAAATCCAGCCCTGACAGGGGTACGAATAAATATCGCCATAAAAATCTAAATATATGAATTTAATGTACATATGTTGGTATTGTCATTATATTTATACATGAGACTATGAATGTGAGAAAAACATTTATGAGCCCTCAAAATTAAGTTACGGTTAAAGCTGGAAAACTAGGAAATCTTGTTATGAAGGGTGTTATGGGTGAACTTAATGGTATGCATTGTAAGATGTTCTTGTAAATCTGATTCAAAAAGAGAAAAATGACAGGCAATTTATTTACATAAGTCATCATTTATATATTCATTTAAGCTTATTATCTGCGATTGAAATTTTTATATTAGTGAGTGTTCTTTGAATGTTTTAAAATTTTCAGTACGTTGGTAATTAAAATCACTTATTCGATGTGGCGAGAAATGCGAAAGACGTGTGTGATATTGATATTACTGAGAGGGCAAAGAGAAGGTGGAGTGGTTAATTGGTTTATTTCTAGATGTCAGCTTGGAAGACCGATCTCAGTGGGATCGTTCAGTTTTGGAGGTACAACACCCTTAAGTTCCCTACAGTTAGTCATTTTGTTCCCTTTTCATGATAAAGCTATAAATTGCGTGCAGAAAATAGAAATAGTGTTGTGACGGTGATGCATTGTTATATAAAGTGAGGGTGGGAGAACTGCTACAAAGCCATAGAAATCAGTGCCAGTATCGTGAAATAACGAATGTCAAGAAGAAAAAAAAATATTGAAATTGCCAAGCAGTTTAAGGATCACAGTAATTAAACAATAAAATTATTTACCATTAAATTTATCTCATTTTTGTTTACGTGGCAATCAAAGGTGGATTGCCGTATAGGCACACACTCAGGACCTCGGAAAATTAGGTTCTTATAATTACCACTATTAAATAATACATTTAGATATTTCGACTAATGAGTTTAATTTCAAGTGATCGATTCTTATTCATGGATTGGAAAAAACTTTTTAAAGGGAAAACTATGTGATTCAGCACGTTCTGAATTTACCATCATAAACGTGTAGCGCAAGTGAATTTTTCAAAGCTGAAACATGTTGAAAATTGTTTACCGTTGAAAACAATAATTCATTAACTAACACTCAAATAAAGGATTTGTTTATTGATCTACAACTGTTATAGAAAATGTTGTACAAGCACTAGATTCTTAACACATATTTAATCAATCCTAGAAAATTCAAGCAAGAAAATTATCACTTTATATTATTTTAAAGGGACGTATAATAATATTTAATGAATGCTATTTATTAAAAAAACTAGCTATGAATGCAAAGTTTTCACTCACTGAAAAGTTTTCACCCACCAAAAAATTTGTGCCAAAATTTACATTTAATCTAAGAAAAATTAATCTGCTTATTGGTTTAGCTAAGATCAATATTTGCAACATTTTTTACAGAGGTAGGCAAAATATATATTGCCAGTTAGAAAAATTCTGATAAAGTTTTTCCATAGCATAAAGAAATATTTTTACGTTTGTTTCCAGGTGGTAAATTATTAAATCTAGTTCAGATTGACTAGATTATACTAGTCACTAGAATTTAAAGTTATGAAGGTAAAGATAAAAACAATTGATACGTTTAATGGCAACAATTTATGAAATTCGGTCCAGAGTCGGATTCGAGGGACTCAAATTTAGAGGTGCTTAATTTCTCTAAGACTTCTAATCCGCCGTTGGTAGCAATTCCCCTCTAAATGTTTTCAGCCCTTAACAATGAATTATTTGTTTCAAATAATTAGGTTTACCTGAATGAACAGTTAAAAAATATTATTCTGTAAAATATGTGTGTATAAAGGACAAGTATTTTTGAAAAAAAAGATAGTGGTAAATCACTCATTAAAAGATAAAACAGAGACAAATACAATTGTCCACAGCCAAATTATTAATATCATAAATTGAATTTTATTTCCAGCTGAATAATAAATATTATATTTAATTTGTTTATTTTTTCCAGGTTTGTAGAAAATTTTTTTTTATTTAAGTCTGAATATACATAGAGTTACACTCAATTCATAATTACCTCCTTATTTTGCCTAATCCGACATTGGTGGCATTTCCCATTCAAATGTTTTCAGCCCTGAACAATGCATTATGTGTTTCTAATAAAGAGTTATACCTGCTGAATCAACAGTTAAATAAATATTAATCTGTAAAATATGCATGCATCTAGAACAAGTTTTTTTGAAAAAAATATGTAAAGGAAAATCATTCTTTGAAAAGATAAAACAACGATAAATACAAATGCATGATAAAGTATGCAACGATAAATACAGTCAACGATATGGTTGCAACGATAAATGCAACGATAAATACAGTCGCATGACATGTACAAGTGAAAATTAAATTATGTTGAAAGTAGAAAGTAACCGTGCTATTATAGGTTTGTGTAGTTCTTCCTAAAGTCTATACATTTTAAATGTCAGCAATCAAATTACTTATATCATAAATTGAATTTTGTTTACGGCTGAATAATAACTGTTATTTAACTAAATATTTAACTTGTCTAATTTTTCCAGGTTTATAGATTTTTTTTTAAAAATCTGAATATACAGAGAGTTACACTCAATTCAAAATTACCTTCTCATTTTGACGATGATGCTTATCATTAAATTTTATTTTCCGAATCAGTCCCTTTGCCGACTCCATCGTTTACTTCGCCCATTTACACATCCATTTACGACAGCACGTGCAAACATTCAAGCAAACCTTTTCCGCATCAAAAGCAGAAATACCATGGCTGAGGGATAATTAAAATGCAGCCGCGTTCCAGGCGTAATTCTGAAACCTGCGTGCAATGGTTGAGATGGTGCAACATTAGTCATCGTGCGCGGTGGTTTCAGTTGGATCCAATAAGATTGTGTATTTAATATATTTTAAACTTGCGTTATATCCTGCTATGGGAGCACTGATAAATTGCTTTCAAGAAGGGAGCGTGTGAGTGAAAACCGCTTTAAAGTCAAGGGCGATGCTAGAGTAGAATACATATACACGCTGATCACGGAAGTCTAGACTGTGTGATACTACTCATTTTGGGCCGTCTACTGTTGAAAGATAGTTAAAGAGGATAGTTAAGGGGAGAGGCTAACTTGGAAACAATTTTACTTAAGGTACTTACTTGAAAATTAATGTGCACGTTCATGAAACTACATTCGCATGATATGTACAAGTGAAAATTAAATCATGTTGAAAGTAGAAAGTAACCGTCCTATTATAGGTTTATGTAGTTCTTACTAAAGTCTATACATTTTAATGGTACAACAAATTTATCATGTATACATACATATATATACAAATATATATATATATATATATATATATATATATATATATATATATATATATTTGAATTCCCTTTGTTTCATTATTATTAGGAAAAGTAGTATATCTCTTGAGGCATTTGTGAAAATGTGATAGGTCTATGAGAATTGTAGTATTCAAACTTTTGGCAATATAGGAATGCATGACGAAACGGATACAAACTCACATTCTAAGAAATTACGTGACTGAGAATGAAAATGTAACTACAAATAAATATTAACCATTATTTATAACTATATTTCATTCGTCACAGAAATTAAAACATTTATTCAAAACATAAGCTACTCTCCCAATTTAGAAGTGTATTCTGGATCTAACGCAAAATTTTCATTATTTTTCCCGGCAACATATTCTAAAAATATTTAAGGCAAATTGCTTTAAGTAAGCAGGTTTCTGGAGTAACCACAGAAATAGTTTCAAACATAAGAGTTTTAGTATTAAAGAGAAATCAGAGAGAAATAGAGAGAAATTAATATAATTGACTAATTAATTAAATCAACTTTTACAACTGGAAAACGTGATTGCAACACATGATAAAAAGAATTAATCACTTGAATTTAACTCAGTACTTGAATCATGGAAGAATTGAATCGCTTATTAATTATTCATGAGGACTTAATTTTTCGAGGGTCTCAAAATTTTAGCAGATCTAACTGGGAGCGTACAACGCCTGTACGGTAATCTTCATCTGACGATATAGATATATATTTTTTAAACCTCCTATTCTGAGGTAGTGACCACTTTACTTAGTTTGTATCATGATTTATGTAACATGCCTTGAAGTAGATCTGAAATCAAATCTATGTTTAACTATAAAAGCAAAGACATTCTTTCGCAGTTGGTACTCCTGGTAGACTTGATGTAACAGTACAAGCTTGCAACGTAACCGAGTTATTAACGTTCCGTGGTTGGTTATTTGCGTGATATATATATATATATATATAGGGTAGATGTCCCAAATATCCCCTACTCTAACTTTTTTTCGACATTTCATCCAAGTTTTAGTTTCTGATTAGGCTGGAAACTCAAAGAACATCCCTAAGAACTATTTCCTTTGGTATCCTGAGATCAACCAGATCCAAAACCAGTGCCAGTTTAAGTTATGTAGCTAAATTGGAAAAATTGAAATTTCCAGTGAACTGCAGAGCGGTTCCTAATATCACCTACCTCTGTTCCTCTTATCGCCTACCAAGCGAAATTAGGAGCAACTGTTAAAAGGCGTTGCTAGCAAAGTCTCTGTTTAATGCACTTTCAAATGTTATAAGCAAAATTAGAATTTGGATGCACCTACCTGGTCATTCACTGGATTCTGATTCTTTGGAGCCAAAGTTTACGAAGACAACAGCCGAAACAACTTCAGACGTCATACAGTTTCTGCTGTCAGTGATAAGAGCTTTGTTGCTATCGCCGCTGTTAGTACAAACCCAGAACTAAGAAGTTACTGCATTTTCTCATACATAGCACGAATCATACTTTAGAAACACGAGTAGGCGATATTAGGCACAGGGGCGATATTTGGGACACCCAGCCTATATATATATATATATATATATATATATATATACAGGGTGTCCTGCGAAGAAGTCCCCGATTTCAAATTAAAAAATCTCGAAGATCCGTAGAAGAATGCAACAAACGGTGTGTTTATCGTTAAAGCTGTAAGCATATTATGCACTAATTTTCGAGATAGTTACAAAAGCTGCTAACAGAGGGTGCTGTTAGCAGCTTTTAGCAATAGAGCCGCAGGCATGGATTGAACTCCTTATTCCCCGGATCTGAGTCCTTGTGACAATTTTTATGGGGCACATTAAAAGATACTATCTAGAGGAACCATCCCATCACGCTGGGTGAGCTTCAATCGGCAATCTATGTGGCAGCTGAATCAATTTCTGTTGAGAAACTACAGGGTATGATGGCAAATTTTATTGCGCCACCTCCATAGAGCGAATGGTGGACATTTTGAAAAGATTGTGATGTAGTGATTGCAAAGACTACAAGTTTATATAAGCATGCTGATAAGAGTTGTACAGCGCCATTTGTTAGCAGCTTTTGTAACTATTTCGAAAATTAGTGTATAAAATTCTTACAGCTTTCAGGATAAAAATGCCGTTTATTGCATTCGTCTACAGATCTTTGGTCTCCAAATTTTTCAGTTTGAAATCAGGGACTTCTTCGCTGGATACCCTGTATATATATATATATGGGGGGGGGTGACATTATCAAGAAATACGTTGAACCGCTGCTTCCAAACCCTATAAAAATTCCAGTTAAAATAAGTTGCCTCTTTGATACATAATCAAAGTATAATCAGAATGGCGTTTCTTCATTTTTTCTTAAAGTTCAACTCTTCATCTCTGTTTTCTACTTCTGTTTTCAGTTTGTGAATGTATACTCAATATACATACCAGTTTGTAAACGAAAACAAACATTTTATGGGCTATTACTGAATTGAAATTTTCAGAAATGCACACACATCCTAGTAGAAATACGTACTAAATTCAGATTTTAGGAAACTAAGTTCCGAGATTCCCCAACAAAGGCCCACCCATGAGTGAAATGGGGACAATTTATCATTATGTCACTGAGGAAGACGCTATCTGCAATAATGTGCTGCTATGATATGCTTTAAAATGTATGATATGCATGTACCATGATTTAAAGAAAAACTTTTCGTGGGACATTGATGTAACAGTTATAAAGTTATATTTTATGTATAAAAAAGGGTAGTTTAGCATTATTTTACTATCATAGAAATGTAAATGTTGACTTTTAGATGAATATTTATAAGGAAATAAACCTCATTATCTATTTAAATGAACGTATTAGACCAGAATGTATAAGTGTTGGATGGAAGAGATATATAGTAAATAATCGCATTGTTAAACATTCTATCATTACAGAGTACATGATTATATGACTACAAATGTTTCCCGTTTACTCGGGTAGAAACCTAAATAAATCAATAATAATTGAAAAAATCAGTTGTTCTCATTTAAAATATAATCACGTATCATCGTACGCACTATTTCACAATAAATATACATTGTTCCCACCTATATCTGTTGCACACCCCTTAACATCAAAACAGTGACAGCTTAGGCCATAGAGTTGGTGTCTAGGTATAGTAAAAAGGCTATGCGCTACCCGATGAGACAACTTACAACGCCATCTATCGGCAAATTTCGGAATTAGCATTTTTATCTCAAAAACGGTACGAGATACGGGAAAAAAGTCAATTACAAAGTTGTTCAAGATCATCGATTTAGTAAGAAAAAATACCTTGCGCACATTAATACTCAAAACAGAATGTCAAAAATGACGACGCATTACTGATGCCTGTGCTTCCGTAACACCTGTTGCATAATGTGCAGCGAGAAATCCAGTCCAGAGTGCAAATGTGTATTGTAGCTAATGGAGAGCATTTTCTGCAACATAAATAAATGATCCTGAAGATAGGGAAAAGTCTCAGTCTCTTTCTTTCACTCTTTATGACATGACAATTTTTGAAATCGTGACCAAATAAATGTTCATTTTCGTTATTCTGTTTTGAGTATTAACGTGCGGAAGGTGTCTTTTCTTACTATATCGATGATTCTGAACAACTTTGTAATTGACTTTTTTGTCGTATCTCATATCGTTTTTGAGATAAGAACGCTAATTCCAAAATTTGCCGATAGATGGCGTTGTAAGTTGTCTCCTCGAGTAGCGCATAGCCTTTTTATTATACCTAGGCACCAACTTTATGGCCTAAGCTGTCACCGTTTAGAAGTTAAGAGGGATGTAAATGATATAGGTGGGAACTATGTATATGATGAGAAGTTTAGATAAACAGAAATTTTTCCGGTTTTTTACCCAAAATAAAGGAACACAGAACCATCTAAAATATAAAAATTTATGTATTTTTAGTGTCCCGTTTCTACCGCTAATGCAGTGGTGCAACTGTTATCTATTCCTGGGTTCCTTGACGTTCTCAGATTTTTGATTAATTCTTTATCTATCTAAAATTGCTATATTGACAAGAATAATATAAAATCTAAATATTAAAGAGATTTTTCTATTTGATAAACAACTTAAGAGTTATTTCAGGAAATCGCAATAAAAATCTAACAGCTATGTTTTTCATTTACGTTATCTTATTTTGAATTGCAGTCGGAAAATCAAATCTATTGGAGAGAGACAATCATCATTTCTTTTAGTTTAAGCTGTTGTTTTTCTTCATTACAACCATTAATGCTTATACTATTTTTCCAGCAATTGTACAAGAAAATCACTAATTAAATATTCATTATAAATTTATTAATTTGATCTCTTCATATTTATTATTTTTCAATTAATGAAATACAAAGGATTTGAAATTATATAATGTTTACACAGTTATTATTGTTTGTGCAATGAAAAGAAAAAATTCATTGCTTAGGAAGTAAAATCAATGTAAGACATGAAATTTGAATGATATTAATTTTCTCAAAATGACTAGTTTTCATGCTATATTGCATTTAGTTTCAGTTTTTTTATTTATTATAATAATTGTTTAATATTAAACAATGAGTTTAAGGAAAATAATTGAAATTAATTAGCTGACAAATCGATTAATGAAGTTTTAAATGAAAGAATTAAATTTATGCGTTTTTTGTCAGATTATGTTTCATTTGCTAATGTTTTATTTTTGCAGATTCCTACAACAAATAATCTATAAATAGAAGAAAACGGAGAAATTGTCTTCTCTGGTATCTCCGTTTGAGAAAGCATATTTATGGAGGCATTAGCATAGTATTAGAGAAGCATAGTTTTTAAAAATACTTCTTGTATGATGTGGTAGCATTACTCTTTTAATACTACAAATGTGAAAAGAGTATAGTGGTGGGAATTATTTTAAAATTCTTATGTCTACATTTTATAAACTATTTCTACACGCAGATTTTGCAAACATCAACAGGAGCTTCGAAATTTGATAAGATTACACACGTTATTATTATTTTTTTAAATATAACAGTTTGGAATATTTTATCATTTATAGAAACATTTGGGTATTAAATGTTGCGTTAGTATGACGTATACAGCTCTAATTCCAAGAATTATATTCATATGTATCTAAGGTTTAATAAGATGTCCTGTTATCATTTCATACTTAACATATTTTCTCGTTTGTAATGAGAAGTCTTTTAGTTGCAAACTAATTACTAATGACGCGATAGGCTGGTACCGAGTCCGAACTATCCTAGTCCGACTATGGTACGGATTCGGGCTCTATATTTTAGGACAGACTTTAGCCAGAAAGGCTCGGGACTATATATATACAGGATTCCCACCTATATCTGTTACATCCCCTTAACTTCTAAACGGTGACAGCTTAGTCCATAAAGCTGGTGTCTAGGTATAGTAAAAAGGCTATGCGCTACTCGATGAGACAACTTAAAACGTCATCTATCGGCAAATTTCGGAATTAGCGTTTTTATCTCAAAAACGGTACGAGGTACGGGAAAAAAGTCAATTACAAAGTCGTTCAGCATCATCGATTTAGTAAGAAAGGTACCTTGCGCACATTAATATTCAATACATAATGTAAAGAATGAACATTTGTTTGGTCGTGATTTTCAACACTATGGCCTCGTGAAACGCTAGCGAAGCTCGAAAAGACCACCTTACGGACTAAATACCAACCTGTGTGTATAAGACATCAAACGTTAAGCAGTACCTAATGGAGACATTCGAGAATCAAGTCATCGGGTATGGTGGTTTCGTAGAGTGGCCCCCGCGCTCACCCGACTTGACCCCATTTGACTTCTTCTTATGTGGGCACATAAAAGGGCATGTACATGCGACTGAAACTAAAATAATATTTAAGAACATATACAGCTTTTCAAACGCTTGTGACGTAATATATATCTTCGCTATACACCGCCAGCAGGTCCTGCTTGATAATTTGAAGTATCAAACAGAACCCCTTTAGTAATGGCGTACTCATTAAGAAACTCATTAAGATAAATATTCGTGAAATGCGGGGATCCATTTGCAGAGAATCTCTAGATGGGAAAGTTTTGGCTAGCCTATTTGATAGACGTATTCAGCATTCTTTGCCTAGCGCTACGTTCTTCGCTTATTTTAGTCTTTGCTGGACACGATTGCTTGAAAACCTACCTTTGTCGCGTTGAAACTGAATCCCCAGACTTCCTGTTTTGTGGTGAAGCCAAGATGAGTGGCAAGCATCTTTTATTATAGTTTTCAGGGCAAGATATTCATCTTCTGTTGTTTTCAAAGAAGCTTCCCCAGTATAAAAAGGAAGTTCCTTTTTATATTGGTCTCCAAGGTGCCTTACGTTCAAGAGAAATACTGAGTAGACGCAATTTTAAAAAAAAAAGTAATCGCGTGCAATGTTAGCATATTCAGCGTGTTTTACAAGTAGCATTTTTATAACTTTACCCATAAAATTATTTTGTTTAATTGAAACTACATGTTAATATCTTTAGCGGTCGTTCCAACAATTACAACAAAATGTAAACATCATAATTCTACTTTCAATTTCACTTCTCATGGGCAAATACATTTACTCCCAAAAATCACGCTCGTGGTTTAGCTGTGTGAGTTGGCCTAAAAAATCACCTCTTTTCCTCAGCATGCCTGGAGTATTTGTGCATAAATGTATCAACGCATTTTTGTCATTCTCACCTAGCCTTCCTTTCTTCTAATTTCCTCCCGCAAGGCTCCAAACTCTGCGACTTCCACCTACAGATTCGGTCTAATTGGGAAATTGCGTGCTCCATCATAATTACCGCTCTTTTCTTAATGAATGATATTTTTGAGCCTGTATTTTTAAAGAAATAATACTAATCATTGTAGCCATTTTTAATGGACGACGTCACGCAAATGAGATGGTTTGGTTTTCAAGGTACTTAAATTTCTTGAAATAAGCGGTTTTAAATAGGTTTCTTTTAAAACAGGTTCTTAAATATGAATTAAGATGTTTATGTATGAAAAGTAAATTTTTTTTATTACTTCAAACGCTTACAATGCAGCGTTTTATTTCTTTTCGGAAAATGCATCCAAGCCCTCCCAAATTCTGAATAGGTAATGAGAAATATGGTTTAACAGAGTTATGTTGGCATTTCAAGGTCTAAGTAATTATAATTCAAAGCTATATATTTTTTTCAGTTGTATATAAGCACACTGATAAAATTTCTATACAAACTTTATAAATTGAAATTTTAAGTGAATTTTTCTGTGTCTTAAGTGTCTAACATTTTGGTTTTTTAAAAATTTTTAATTGTTTATCCTAAAAATTCTTTCTAATGTTTTACTCCTCAGGATAATTCATTAAAACTTCATCTAACTGAGATTTTTTTTGTGCCTTCAGATTATCAACAAAATTATGGTCTACGTCTGAAGCTTTACATCCGACAAATACATATTGTCGAATAAAACAAGTGTTTTACTTGAATTCATTGATTCTAATATGTGGTATAAATCAAATGTTTAATTTTTCATTCATCTGCAGGTTGAGTTACTCAATTTTTTTCAAGGGAAGATTGAAATGGCTGAAATACGACAGTAAATTTCAAAATACTACAATGACATATAAAGTAGGGATTATAAATGTCCTGTAATAAGTCATATTTATTAAATAAAACATGTTAGAATTTTTATACCAGTTCCTTATGCACATATGTGGAATTATATGCAATCTCGTAAATGTATTAAAACCAATCGTTTTCATTCGGGACGATGTCACTAAAAAATTTAACGATTTTTACACCCACTGGCATTAAAATGAGTGGTCTACGGATTAATGGAAGCATAATTGTGTAATATATTAATAATGGAAATGTTCTGGTTTTGTGGTTTACGATTAGAAATATACGTCAAACTCTAAAAATCATATGAAATTCTGATTTTTTCTTCATTGTTGGTTCATAGGCTGTACTATTCTGTGGAGTGTATAAAATGTACAAACATGGTTTATGAGAACTGCTAAAATCTAAAATATTTTGGATTTGGGAAGTTTAAGGGTCTTTAAATCTAGATACAAAAGACACATTGTGTTGCCTGAAGTTTGCAAAGGTAGCAGCTGGTCTGTTATGTATGAAGTTTAAAAATATATTATGCAGTATGTTGACTTATCTTTTCTTGGTTCCTTTGAAAGTACTTAAAAAGAGTGAAAAGAAATTAACGACAAACATCATTACCAAATGAAAATACTCCAGCAAGATAAAAGAATGACCAAAGAATAAAATGTAAGACAGACGTATAAGTTAAAATTTTGAGAGTGCAAAAGATAAATTTAAAAATTATTGAAGATTATAGAAAAGCCCTATTTAGATACTTTCAGAGACACTTAACAGAGAGCTATCACGTTTTCTGTACTTTTTTTATTTATTAGGTGAATACACTTAGAAATAATGCAAGATTTCGTATGAGAATAAACTTTCAGTAGAAATATCACCGTTTTTATCATTACATAAAAGTAAAGATAAGATTTTAAACTGAGTTTAATTTTATTTTCACCTATCTTCTCAAGGGTTATCTTAACAGTACGTTAAACATTTCAGAGGCTGAATTCAGGAGTTCAATAAGTCTTAAGCTTTGTGCATCAATCTTTAATTTACAGTTGAATCAAATCCAAAGGACACGTATCTAACGGTGGCGCATTTTCTTTCTAGACGTTTCTTCTAAGATGGTATTTATCTGACTTGTTTCAAAATTTTTGTTCTTTGTTCATATCGTTGAACTGTCATTCTTAATCCAGATATAAAAATGAAATTGTTCACATACAGTATGCCTCTCATCATTTCCCACTATAAGCGTTTGTTATATAATTTGCTATATTTGTTCTAAAAGAAGTTACAAGCATTTCACAAGCATTCATTTTATAAAGATTTGTTTATAGAGGGCGCTGCGTCGCCCGATAGATTAGAAAAGGAATTGCTTAAAAATGTAATGGCGTCTGTTTAGACGAAATCTGAAATCCAAACTTCGCAGATTATTAAATGTTGTTTTTTTGTGTTTAAAATGTGCTTCATTTTGTGTGTCGAACTGATGATTTCTCACCGAGATTTAGACCAGGACCTGATCAAAGAATACTCAAGGAATTTGAGTACCAGAATAATTTAACATGGCGCAACAACGTGGGACCACGATCGGGTAAATTCGAAAGTTAAGATTTAAATAAGGTGAGTGAGAAATTATTAATCTGCATGCATTACTATGGCTGAGTTAGATAAAATCCGCAAAAAAGAAGTACAGTTAGAGCTTTAACTACGAAGTTGATTTCAAAAATTGAACTTGTTTTCTATGATGAAAAAAATGAAACTAATATTAAACTAGAAGAATTGAAGGATTTAAATGAGCAATTGTTAGAAAAGTGTGATCAGTTAAAAGCTCTAGATGCTCAGATAGAGAATTTAATTGGTTCTAATGAAATCGAAAATGAAATAATTGGTATTGAAGAATATTCGGAGAAAATAATTAAATGGAAAGGTAAAATAACTAGGCTAATAAAAGAGCACGTAAAAAGTGTATCAGATGTTTCAGTCGATTTATCGCCAAATTCTCGCCAAGAATTATCACATAATAATGAGTTAAAAAGAAAAGTTATAAGTTTACCTAAACTTACAATTCTAAAATTTAATGGAGATCCAAGTTCTTGGATTGAATTTTGGCAGCAATTTAAAAATGCAATTCATGAAAATGATAACTTAAGTAAGACAGAGAAATTCTCATATTTAAAAATGTTATTAGAAGGAGTTGCGTTAAACGCTATAAAAGGTTTTTCGCTTACAGAAGAAAATTACATTAAGAGCATTAATTTACTAACTGACCGATTTGGTCGCGATTTTATCGTTATAAATAGTCACATGACAAACTTGTTAAATTTACATCCTGTAAAAAGCTCGACCAATATTAAAGCATTCAGACGGCTATTTGATGATTTAGAAATAAATGTGAGATCACTTGAAAGTTTAAACGTAGCCGCAGGAACATATGGCCAGTTATTATGTCCAATTTTGCTCAAACTGATTCCAGATGATATAAGTTTAGAATACAACAGACAAAGGAAATCTAATACAGAATTTGATGTTCTTGAATTAATGCATTTCTTAAAACGAGAAATTGAGTGTAGAGAGTCGTCTATCTTATTAACCCAAACCGAAAGACAACCAAAACAAGCAATTTCGAGTAAATTTGACAAAGGTCCTAATTATAAATACTCCAATCCTAAAAATAATCCAACTGTTGCGTTTACCTCTAATGTGAAACAAAATTGTGTATTTTGTTACCAAAATCATGAATCATTTAATTGCAACACTGTCCCTTCAGAAGAGAAACGAAACAAATTAAGAAAAGAAGGACGATGCTTCAAATGTTTTAAACGTTCACATTTGAGTATTCATTGTAGAAGTAGAATTAAAGATTGCTCGATTTGCAAAGGTAAAAATCATCACGAAATCATTTGTTTTAAAACTCAAAAACCATATGATGAAATACCTAATTCAGCGCCGGAAGGTCAAACAGTAATATCTAGTATCGCGAATTCTGAGGGAAAATGTAGTGATTCCATAATTTTGCCTACATGTGCTGTTGAAGTTCAAGGCCCATCAAAATCAAAGATAACCGCAGTGTTATTTGACAGCGCTTCTTCAAAATCATTTATAACGAAGGCATGTGCGCGAGAATTAAAGCTCCCTATTTTAAGAGTAGAGCATTTATTAGTTTACACTTTCGGTTCTCGTGAACCCATAAACAAGACATACGACGTAACAGAAATTGAGCTGAATCACTTGAATAATCCTGAAAGAAAAATAAAACTTGAAGTGTATGTAACGGACACAATTTCTCATGTGTCTATGGTGACGTCAGCTAGTGCGGTTGAACATTTGCTAAAAGAGTTCAAAATTCCTCTCCAACAGTTTAAACAAGCAAAAGGGCGAAGAGTTGAAATACTGATTGGCGCCGATGTGTTCTGGAAATTGCAGACTGGACACATAAGGAAAATATCAAAGGGATTGTTTTGCATTGAAATGTTATTAGGATTCATTATATCGGGTGTACGAGAAAATGGTAAACAAACCAGATCATTCGTGAATTTATGCCTGACAGAAGGGGAAACACTGAGTAATGTTGTAAACAATCCAGATTCTTTTGGTGATGATTTAAACACTCAATTAAAAAGATTTTGGGAATTAGAGTCGTTAGGTATTAATTCCAACGGTAATGACAATAATCATACTTCAGCTGATGTTGAAACTTTAAAAGGATTTGAGCAAAATATTAAAGTCATAGTAAACGGAAAATATGAAGTTAAACTGCCATTCAAAGACAAAATAGACTTATCGGACAATTTTTCGCATTCCAAAAGAAGGTTATCAAAATTGTTAACTCGTATGGACAATGAACCATCATTATATGGAAGAGTAATTCTAAAGAGCTTTGTAATATTTGGAATGAAACTAAGTTTGAAGAACTTCAAAAGGAACATCTGATCCCTATTAAGGTTTTAGGTATAATCTGGAATGTTGAAACTGATGATTTTAAATTAGATTTATCACCATTGTTAGAAGCTCTCAAAGAATCAAAAAATACTAAGAGAAGTGTGTTTAAAATTATCTTGCAAATTGTTTGATCCTATTGGGTTTATAACTGCTTTTACTATTCGTATAAAAATTTTGCTGCAAGAAATATGGGAGAGAGGTCAAGACTGGGATGAAGAATTACAAGAAGAATTGAGAAATAAATGGAACAAATGGTGCTTAGAAATCCCCATTCTAGAAAAATTATCTGTTCCAAGATGGTATTTCCTCAAAGAAGACGATGGCGATGTACCAGAATTTCAGGTGCACGTCTTCTGTGACGCGAGCGAAGTTGCGTATGGAGCAGTTTCATACCTTCGATTTAGAAACCAGGGAGGTAGCTTTGAGGTTACTTTCGTAGCTGCTGAATCTAGAGTAGCTCCAGTAAAGAAATTAAGCCTCCCTAGACTTGAATTGATGGCAACATTAATTGGAGCCAGATTGTTGCATTCCCTGAAGGAAGTATTTGACATTAGAAGTAATTATACTTTGTGGTCTGATTCCACAATAGCATTACATTGGGTTAAGGGAAATGCAAAGCAATGGAAACCCTTTGTATGTAATCGCGTTAGTGAAATTCAAGGCTTGACTGAACCATCAAACTGGAAACACTGCAGCGGAAAGGATAATCCGGCAGATATGCTCTCAAGAGGATGTTTAGCGGAAGACTTGCTGAATGGGGAAAAATGGTGGAAAGGGCCAAAATGGCTAATCTTGCCAATGGAACAGTGGCCGAACAATGGAGATAAATTTATTTGTGAAGATAATGTTAATAAAGAAAAACGATTAAAACAAGCAGCCATTTTTAACAGTATAACTGCAGAAGGAAAAGAAAATCCAGAAAGGATCCTGGATTTGAAGAAATATAGTTCTATTCAAAGGGTATATCGAATAACTGCTTGGGTGAAAAGGTTTACAGAAAATTCAAAATTCAAAGATAAGGAAATGCGAATGACTTCAAAGGCAGCAATTTTGGCAGCAATTTAAAAATGCAATTCATGAAAATGATAACTTAAGTAAGACAGAGAAATTCTCATATTTAAAAATGTTATTAGAAGGAGTTGCGTTAAACGCTATAAAGGTTTTTCGCTTACAGAAGAAAATTACATTAAGAGCATTAATTTACTAACTGACCGATTTGGTCGCGATTTTATCGTTATAAATAGTCACATGACAAACTTGTTAAATTTACATCCTGTAAAAAGCTCGACCAATATTAAAGCATTCAGACGGCTATTTGATGATTTAGAAATAAATGTGAGATCACTTGAAAGTTTAAACGTAGCCGCAGGAACATATGGCCAGTTATTATGTCCAATTTTGCTCAAACTGATTCCAGATGATATAAGTTTAGAATACAACAGACAAAGGAAATCTAATACAGAATTTGATGTTCTTGAATTAATGCATTTCTTAAAACGAGAAATTGAGTGTAGAGAGTCGTCTATCTTATTAACCCAAACCGAAAGACAACCAAAACAAGCAATTTCGAGTAAATTTGACAAAGGTCCTAATTATAAATACTCCAATCCTAAAAATAATCCAACTGTTGCGTTTACCTCTAATGTGAAACAAAATTGTGTATTTTGTTACCAAAATCATGAATCATTTAATTGCAACACTGTCCCTTCAGAAGAGAAACGAAACAAATTAAGAAAAGAAGGACGATGCTTCAAATGTTTTAAACGTTCACATTTGAGTATTCATTGTAGAAGTAGAATTAAAGATTGCTCGATTTGCAAAGGTAAAAATCATCACGAAATCATTTGTTTTAAAACTCAAAAACCATATGATGAAATACCTAATTCAGCGCCGGAAGGTCAAACAGTAATATCTAGTATCGCGAATTCTGAGGGAAAATGTAGTGATTCCATAATTTTGCCTACATGTGCTGTTGAAGTTCAAGGCCCATCAAAATCAAAGATAACCGCAGTGTTATTTGACAGCGCTTCTTCAAAATCATTTATAACGAAGGCATGTGTGCGAGAATTAAAGCTCCCTAAGGTTAAGAGTAGAGCATTTATTAGTTTACACTTTCGGTTCTCGTGAACCCATAAACAAGACATACGACGTAACAGAAATTGAGCTGAATCACTTGAATAATCCTGAAAGAAAAATAAAACTTGAAGTGTATGTAACGGACACAATTTCTCATGTGTCTATGGTGACGTCAGCTAGTGCGGTTGAACATTTGCTAAAAGAGTTCAAAATTCCTCTCCAACAGTTTAAACAAGCAAAAGGGCGAAGAGTTGAAATACTGATTGGCGCCGATGTGTTCTGGAAATTGCAGACTGGACACATAAGGAAAATATCAAAGGGATTGTTTTGCATTGAAATGTTATTAGGATTCATTATATCGGGTGTACGAGAAAATGGTAAACAAACCAGATCATTCGTGAATTTATGCCTGACAGAAGGGGAAACACTGAGTAATGTTGTAAACAATCCAGATTCTTTTGATGATGATTTAAACACTCAATTAAAAAGATTTTGGGAATTAGAGTCGTTAGGTATTAATTCCAACGGTAATGACAATAATCATACTTCAGCTGATGTTGAAACTTTAAAAGGATTTGAGCAAAATATTAAAGTCATAGTAAACGGAAAATATGAAGTTAAACTGCCATTCAAAGACAAAATAGACTTATCGGACAATTTTTCGCATTCCAAAAGAAGGTTATCAAAATTGTTAACTCGTATGGACAATGAACCATCATTATATGGAAGAGTAATTCTAAAGAGCTTTGTAATATTTGGAATGAAACTAAGTTTGAAGAACTTCAAAAGGAACATCTGATCCCTATTAAGGTTTTAGGTATAATCTGGAATGTTGAAACTGATGATTTTAAATTAGATTTATCACCATTGTTAGAAGCTCTCAAAGAATCAAAAAATACTAAGAGAAGTGTGTTTAAAATTATCTTGCAAATTGTTTGATCCTATTGGGTTTATAACTGCTTTTACTATTCGTATAAAAATTTTGCTGCAAGAAATATGGGAGAGAGGTCAAGACTGGGATGAAGAATTACAAGAAGAATTGAGAAATAAATGGAACAAATGGTGCTTAGAAATCCCCATTCTAGAAAAATTATCTGTTCCAAGATGGTATTTCCTCAAAGAAGACGATGGCGATGTACCAGAATTTCAGGTGCACGTCTTCTGTGACGCGAGCGAAGTTGCGTATGGAGCAGTTTCATACCTTCGATTTAGAAACCAGGGAGGTAGCTTTGAGGTTACTTTCGTAGCTGCTGAATCTAGAGTAGCTCCAGTAAAGAAATTAAGCCTCCCTAGACTTGAATTGATGGCAACATTAATTGGAGCCAGATTGTTGCATTCCCTGAAGGAAGTATTTGACATTAGAAGTAATTATACTTTGTGGTCTGATTCCACAATAGCATTACATTGGGTTAAGGGAAATGCAAAGCAATGGAAACCCTTTGTATGTAATCGCGTTAGTGAAATTCAAGGCTTGACTGAACCATCAAACTGGAAACACTGCAGCGGAAAGGATAATCCGGCAGATATGCTCTCAAGAGGATGTTTAGCGGAAGACTTGCTGAATGGGGAAAAATGGTGGAAAGGGCCAAAATGGCTAATCTTGCCAATGGAACAGTGGCCGAACAATGGAGATAAATTTATTTGTGAAGATAATGTTAATAAAGAAAAACGATTAAAACAAGCAGCCATTTTTAACAGTATAACTGCAGAAGGAAAAGAAAATCCAGAAAGGATCCTGGATTTGAAGAAATATAGTTCTATTCAAAGGGTATATCGAATAACTGCTTGGGTGAAAAGGTTTACAGAAAATTCAAAATTCAAAGATAAGGAAATGCGAATGACTTCAAAGGCAGCAATTTTGGCAGCAATTTAAAAATGCAATTCATGAAAATGATAACTTAAGTAAGACAGAGAAATTCTCATATTTAAAAATGTTATTAGAAGGAGTTGCGTTAAACGCTATAAAAGGTTTTTCGCTTACAGAAGAAAATTACATTAAGAGCATTAATTTACTAACTGACCGATTTGGTCGCGATTTTATCGTTATAAATAGTCACATGACAAACTTGTTAAATTTACATCCTGTAAAAAGCTCGACCAATATTAAAGCATTCAGACGGCTATTTGATGATTTAGAAATAAATGTGAGATCACTTGAAAGTTTAAACGTAGCCGCAGGAACATATGGCCAGTTATTATGTCCAATTTTGCTCAAACTGATTCCAGATGATATAAGTTTAGAATACAACAGACAAAGGAAATCTAATACAGAATTTGATGTTCTTGAATTAATGCATTTCTTAAAACGAGAAATTGAGTGTAGAGAGTCGTCTATCTTATTAACCCAAACCGAAAGACAACCAAAACAAGCAATTTCGAGTAAATTTGACAAAGGTCCTAATTATAAATACTCCAATCCTAAAAATAATCCAACTGTTGCGTTTACCTCTAATGTGAAACAAAATTGTGTATTTTGTTACCAAAATCATGAATCATTTAATTGCAACACTGTCCCTTCAGAAGAGAAACAAAACAAATTAAGAAAAGAAGGACGATGCTTCAAATGTTTTAAACGTTCACATTTGAGTATTCATTGTAGAAGTAGAATTAAAGATTGCTCGATTTGCAAAGGTAAAAATCATCACGAAATCATTTGTTTTAAAACTCAAAAACCATATGATGAAATACCTAATTCAGCGCCGGAAGGTCAAACAGTAATATCTAGTATCGCGAATTCTGAGGGAAAATGTAGTGATTCCATAATTTTGCCTACATGTGCTGTTGAAGTTCAAGGCCCATCAAAATCAAAGATAACCGCAGTGTTATTTGACAGCGCTTCTTCAAAATCATTTATAACGAAGGCATGTGTGCGAGAATTAAAGCTCCCTAAGGTTAAGAGTAGAGCATTTATTAGTTTACACTTTCGGTTCTCGTGAACCCATAAACAAGACATACGACGTAACAGAAATTGAGCTGAATCACTTGAATAATCCTGAAAGAAAAATAAAACTTGAAGTGTATGTAACGGACACAATTTCTCATGTGTCTATGGTGACGTCAGCTAGTGCGGTTGAACATTTGCTAAAAGAGTTCAAAATTCCTCTCCAACAGTTTAAACAAGCAAAAGGGCGAAGAGTTGAAATACTGATTGGCGCCGATGTGTTCTGGAAATTGCAGACTGGACACATAAGGAAAATATCAAAGGGATTGTTTTGCATTGAAATGTTATTAGGATTCATTATATCGGGTGTACGAGAAAATGGTAAACAAACCAGATCATTCGTGAATTTATGCCTGACAGAAGGGGAAACACTGAGTAATGTTGTAAACAATCCAGATTCTTTTGGTGATGATTTAAACACTCAATTAAAAAGATTTTGGGAATTAGAGTCGTTAGGTATTAATTCCAACGGTAATGACAATAATCATACTTCAGCTGATGTTGAAACTTTAAAAGGATTTGAGCAAAATATTAAAGTCATAGAAAACGGAAAATATGAAGTTAAACTGCCATTCAAAGACAAAATAGACTTATCGGACAATTTTTCGCATTCCAAAAGAAGGTTATCAAAATTGTTAACTCGTATGGACAATGAACCATCATTATATGGAAGAGTAATTCTAAAGAGCTTTGTAATATTTGGAATGAAACTAAGTTTGAAGAACTTCAAAAGGAACATCTGATCCCTATTAAGGTTTTAGGTATAATCTGGAATGTTGAAACTGATGATTTTAAATTAGATTTATCACCATTGTTAGAAGCTCTCAAAAAATCAAAAAATACTAAGAGAAGTGTGTTTAAAATTATCTTGCAAATTGTTTGATCCTATTGGGTTTATAACTGCTTTTACTATTCGTATAAAAATTTTGCTGCAAGAAATATGGGAGAGAGGTCAAGACTGGGATGAAGAATTACAAGAAGAATTGAGAAATAAATGGAACAAATGGTGCTTAGAAATCCCCATTCTAGAAAAATTATCTGTTCCAAGATGGTATTTCCTCAAAGAAGACGATGGCGATGTACCAGAATTTCAGGTGCACGTCTTCTGTGACGCGAGCGAAGTTGCGTATGGAGCAGTTTCATACCTTCGATTTAGAAACCAGGGAGGTAGCTTTGAGGTTACTTTCGTAGCTGCTGAATCTAGAGTAGCTCCAGTAAAGAAATTAAGCCTCCCTAGACTTGAATTGATGGCAACATTAATTGGAGCCAGATTGTTGCATTCCCTGAAGGAAGTATTTGACATTAGAAGTAATTATACTTTGTGGTCTGATTCCACAATAGCATTACATTGGGTTAAGGGAAATGCAAAGCAATGGAAACCCTTTGTATGTAATCGCGTTAGTGAAATTCAAGGCTTGACTGAACCATCAAACTGGAAACACTGCAGCGGAAAGGATAATCCGGCAGATATGCTCTCAAGAGGATGTTTAGCGGAAGACTTGCTGAATGGGGAAAAATGGTGGAAAGGGCCAAAATGGCTAATCTTGCCAATGGAACAGTGGCCGAACAATGGAGATAAATTTATTTGTGAAGATAATGTTAATAAAGAAAAACGATTAAAACAAGCAGCCATTTTTAACAGTATAACTGCAGAAGGAAAAGAAAATCCAGAAAGGATCCTGGATTTGAAGAAATATAGTTCTATTCAAAGGGTATATCGAATAACTGCTTGGGTGAAAAGGTTTACAGAAAATTCAAAATTCAAAGATAAGGAAATGCGAATGACTTCAAAGGCAGCAATTTTGGCAGCAATTTAAAAATGCAATTCATGAAAATGATAACTTAAGTAAGACAGAGAAATTCTCATATTTAAAAATGTTATTAGAAGGAGTTGCGTTAAACGCTATAAAAGGTTTTTCGCTTACAGAAGAAAATTACATTAAGAGCATTAATTTACTAACTGACCGATTTGGTCGCGATTTTATCGTTATAAATAGTCACATGACAAACTTGTTAAATTTACATCCTGTAAAAAGCTCGACCAATATTAAAGCATTCAGACGGCTATTTGATGATTTAGAAATAAATGTGAGATCACTTGAAAGTTTAAACGTAGCCGCAGGAACATATGGCCAGTTATTATGTCCAATTTTGCTCAAACTGATTCCAGATGATATAAGTTTAGAATACAACAGACAAAGGAAATCTAATACAGAATTTGATGTTCTTGAATTAATGCATTTCTTAAAACGAGAAATTGAGTGTAGAGAGTCGTCTATCTTATTAACCCAAACCGAAAGACAACCAAAACAAGCAATTTCGAGTAAATTTGACAAAGGTCCTAATTATAAATACTCCAATCCTAAAAATAATCCAACTGTTGCGTTTACCTCTAATGTGAAACAAAATTGTGTATTTTGTTACCAAAATCATGAATCATTTAATTGCAACACTGTCCCTTCAGAAGAGAAACGAAACAAATTAAGAAAAGAAGGACGATGCTTCAAATGTTTTAAACGTTCACATTTGAGTATTCATTGTAGAAGTAGAATTAAAGATTGCTCGATTTGCAAAGGTAAAAATCATCACGAAATCATTTGTTTTAAAACTCAAAAACCATATGATGAAATACCTAATTCAGCGCCGGAAGGTCAAACAGTAATATCTAGTATCGCGAATTCTGAGGGAAAATGTAGTGATTCCATAATTTTGCCTACATGTGCTGTTGAAGTTCAAGGCCCATCAAAATCAAAGATAACCGCAGTGTTATTTGACAGCGCTTCTTCAAAATCATTTATAACGAAGGCATGTGTGCGAGAATTAAAGCTCCCTAAGGTTAAGAGTAGAGCATTTATTAGTTTACACTTTCGGTTCTCGTGAACCCATAAACAAGACATACGACGTAACAGAAATTGAGCTGAATCACTTGAATAATCCTGAAAGAAAAATAAAACTTGAAGTGTATGTAACGGACACAATTTCTCATGTGTCTATGGTGACGTCAGCTAGTGCGGTTGAACATTTGCTAAAAGAGTTCAAAATTCCTCTCCAACAGTTTAAACAAGCAAAAGGGCGAAGAGTTGAAATACTGATTGGCGCCGATGTGTTCTGGAAATTGCAGACTGGACACATAAGGAAAATATCAAAGGGATTGTTTTGCATTGAAATGTTATTAGGATTCATTATATCGGGTGTACGAGAAAATGGTAAACAAACCAGATCATTCGTGAATTTATGCCTGACAGAAGGGGAAACACTGAGTAATGTTGTAAACAATCCAGATTCTTTTGGTGATGATTTAAACACTCAATTAAAAAGATTTTGGGAATTAGAGTCGTTAGGTATTAATTCCAACGGTAATGACAATAATCATACTTCAGCTGATGTTGAAACTTTAAAAGGATTTGAGCAAAATATTAAAGTCATAGTAAACGGAAAATATGAAGTTAAACTGCCATTCAAAGACAAAATAGACTTATCGGACAATTTTTCGCATTCCAAAAGAAGGTTATCAAAATTGTTAACTCGTATGGACAATGAACCATCATTATATGGAAGAGTAATTCTAAAGAGCTTTGTAATATTTGGAATGAAACTAAGTTTGAAGAACTTCAAAAGGAACATCTGATCCCTATTAAGGTTTTAGGTATAATCTGGAATGTTGAAACTGATGATTTTAAATTAGATTTATCACCATTGTTAGAAGCTCTCAAAGAATCAAAAAATACTAAGAGAAGTGTGTTTAAAATTATCTTGCAAATTGTTTGATCCTATTGGGTTTATAACTGCTTTTACTATTCGTATAAAAATTTTGCTGCAAGAAATATGGGAGAGAGGTCAAGACTGGGATGAAGAATTACAAGAAGAATTGAGAAATAAATGGAACAAATGGTGCTTAGAAATCCCCATTCTAGAAAAATTATCTGTTCCAAGATGGTATTTCCTCAAAGAAGACGATGGCGATGTACCAGAATTTCAGGTGCACGTCTTCTGTGACGCGAGCGAAGTTGCGTATGGAGCAGTTTCATACCTTCGATTTAGAAACCAGGGAGGTAGCTTTGAGGTTACTTTCGTAGCTGCTGAATCTAGAGTAGCTCCAGTAAAGAAATTAAGCCTCCCTAGACTTGAATTGATGGCAACATTAATTGGAGCCAGATTGTTGCATTCCCTGAAGGAAGTATTTGACATTAGAAGTAATTATACTTTGTGGTCTGATTCCACAATAGCATTACATTGGGTTAAGGGAAATGCAAAGCAATGGAAACCCTTTGTATGTAATCGCGTTAGTGAAATTCAAGGCTTGACTGAACCATCAAACTGGAAACACTGCAGCGGAAAGGATAATCCGGCAGATATGCTCTCAAGAGGAAGTTTAGCGGAAGACTTGCTGAATGGGGAAAAATGGTGGAAAGGGCCAAAATGGCTAATCTTGCCAATGGAACAGTGGCCGAACAATGGAGATAAATTTATTTGTGAAGATAATGTTAATAAAGAAAAACGATTAAAACAAGCAGCCATTTTTAACAGTATAACTGCAGAAGGAAAAGAAAATCCAGAAAGGATCCTGGATTTGAAGAAATATAGTTCTATTCAAAGGGTATATCGAATAACTGCTTGGGTGAAAAGGTTTACAGAAAATTCAAAATTCAAAGATAAGGAAATGCGAATGACTTCAAAGGCAGCAATTTTGGCAGCAATTTAAAAATGCAATTCATGAAAATGATAACTTAAGTAAGACAGAGAAATTCTCATATTTAAAAATGTTATTAGAAGGAGTTGCGTTAAACGCTATAAAAGGTTTTTCGCTTACAGAAGAAAATTACATTAAGAGCATTAATTTACTAACTGACCGATTTGGTCGCGATTTTATCGTTATAAATAGTCACATGACAAACTTGTTAAATTTACATCCTGTAAAAAGCTCGACCAATATTAAAGCATTCAGACGGCTATTTGATGATTTAGAAATAAATGTGAGATCACTTGAAAGTTTAAACGTAGCCGCAGGAACATATGGCCAGTTATTATGTCCAATTTTGCTCAAACTGATTCCAGATGATATAAGTTTAGAATACAACAGACAAAGGAAATCTAATACAGAATTTGATGTTCTTGAATTAATGCATTTCTTAAAACGAGAAATTGAGTGTAGAGAGTCGTCTATCTTATTAACCCAAACCGAAAGACAACCAAAACAAGCAATTTCGAGTAAATTTGACAAAGGTCCTAATTATAAATACTCCAATCCTAAAAATAATCCAACTGTTGCGTTTACCTCTAATGTGAAACAAAATTGTGTATTTTGTTACCAAAATCATGAATCATTTAATTGCAACACTGTCCCTTCAGAAGAGAAACGAAACAAATTAAGAAAAGAAGGACGATGCTTCAAATGTTTTAAACGTTCACATTTGAGTATTCATTGTAGAAGTAGAATTAAAGATTGCTCGATTTGCAAAGGTAAAAATCATCACGAAATCATTTGTTTTAAAACTCAAAAACCATATGATGAAATACCTAATTCAGCGCCGGAAGGTCAAACAGTAATATCTAGTATCGCGAATTCTGAGGGAAAATGTAGTGATTCCATAATTTTGCCTACATGTGCTGTTGAAGTTCAAGGCCCATCAAAATCAAAGATAACCGCAGTGTTATTTGACAGCGCTTCTTCAAAATCATTTATAACGAAGGCATGTGTGCGAGAATTAAAGGTCCCTAAGGTTAAGAGTAGAGCATTTATTAGTTTACACTTTCGGTTCTCGTGAACCCATAAACAAGACATACGACGTAACAGAAATTGAGCTGAATCACTTGAATAATCCTGAAAGAAAAATAAAACTTGAAGTGTATGTAACGGACACAATTTCTCATGTGTCTATGGTGACGTCAGCTAGTGCGGTTGAACATTTGCTAAAAGAGTTCAAAATTCCTCTCCAACAGTTTAAACAAGCAAAAGGGCGGAGAGTTGAAATACTGATTGGCGCCGATGTGTTCTGGAAATTGCAGACTGGACACATAAGGAAAATAGCAAAAGGGCGGAGAGTTGAAATACTGATTGGCGCCGATGTGTTCTGGAAATTGCAGACTGGACACATAAGGAAAATATCAAAAGGATTGTTTTGCATTGAAACGTTATTAGGATTCATTATATCGGGTGTACGAGAAAATGGTAAACAAACCAGATCATTCGTGAATTTATGCCTGACAGAAGGGGAAACACTGAGTAATGTTGTAAACAATCCAGATTCTTTTGGTGATGATTTAAACACTCAATTAAAAAGATTTTGGGAATTAGAGTCGTTAGGTATTAATTCCAACGGTAATGACAATAATCATACTTCAGCTGATGTTGAAACTTTAAAGGGATTTGAGCAAAATATTAAAGTCATAGTAAACGGAAAATATGAAGTTAAACTGCCATTCAAAGACAAAATAGACTTATCGGACAATTTTTCGCATTCCAAAAGAAGGTTATCAAAATTGTTAACTCGTATGGACAATGAACCATCATTATATGAAGAGTACAAATTAGTTTTTGCAGATCAAATTAATTCTGATGTTATCGAACCTCTAAATGAGAACTTTGAACAGTCATCCAATCTTGTATATTACATGCCTCATCATCCTGTTATTAGACGTGATAAAGAGACCACAAAATTTCGTATTGTTTTTGATGCGTCCGCGAAGGATAGAAATTGTTTATCTTTAAATGATAATTTGCTTGCAGGCCCAAACTTGAATCCGAATTTACTAATTCTTCTTTTGAAATTTAGAGAACATAAAATCGGTGTAATAGCCGACATAGAAAAGGCTTTCCTTCAAATTTCTCTTTCGGCTGAAGACAGGGACTGTCAAAGATTCTTATGGGTCGATAATTTACAAAACAAAGATCTAAAATGTTTTCGTTATAAAACTGTAACATTTGGAGTGAAATCATCAATTTACCTTTTGGCTGCTACCATAAAGCATCATCTTAAAAATTATGAATTCTCTTATCCCAAGGCTTTTAAGGCATTAAATGAATCATTGTATGTCGATGATTTTATATGTGGCTCGAGAACTGTAAATGAAGCTCTAAGTTTATCGAAGGATGCTAAATTTATTTTACGCGATGCTAAAATGAATCTTCGAAAATGGAAGAGTAATTCTAAAGAGCTTTGTAATATTTGGAATGAAACTAAGTTTGAAGAACTTCAAAAGGAACATCTGATCCCTATTAAGGTTTTAGGTATAATCTGGAATGTTAAAACTGATGATTTTAAATTAAATTTATCACCATTGTTAGAAGCTCTCAAAGAATCAAAAAATACTAAGAGAAGTGTGTTAAAATTGTCTTGCAAAGTGTTTGATCGTATTGGGTTTATAACTGCTTTTACTATTCGTATAAAAATTTTGCTGCAAGAAATATGGGAGAGAGGTCAAGACTGGGATGAAGAATTACAAGAAGAATTGAGAAATAAATGGAACAAATGGTGCTTAGAAATCCCCATTCTAGAAAAATTATCTGTTCCAAGATGGTATTTCCTCAAAGAAGACGATGGCGATGTACCAGAATTTCAGGTGCACGTCTTCTGTGACGCGAGCGAAGTTGCGTATGGAGCAGTTTCATACCTTCGATTTAGAAACCAGGGAGGTAGCTTTGAGGTTACTTTCGTAGCTGCTGAATCTAGAGTAGCTCCAGTAAAGAAATTAAGCCTCCCTAGACTTGAATTGATGGCAACATTAATTGGAGCCAGATTGTTGCATTCCCTGAAGGAAGTATTTGACATTAGAAGTAATTATACTTTGTGGTCTGATTCCACAATAGCATTACATTGGGTTAAGGGAAATGCTAAGCAATGGAAACCCTTTTTATGTAATCGCGTTAGTGAAATTCAAGGCTTGACTGAACCATCAAACTGGAAACACTGCAGCGGAAAGGATAATCCGGCAGATATGCTCTCAAGAGGATGTTTAGCGGAAGACTTGCTGAATGGGGAAAAATGGTGGAAAGGGCCAAAATGGCTAATCTTGCCAATGGAACAGTGGCCGAACAATGGAGATAAATTTATTTGTGAAGATAATGTTAATAAAGAAAAACGATTAAAACAAGCAGCCATTTTTAACAGTATAACTGCAGAAGGAAAAGAAAATCCAGAAAGGATCCTGGATTTGAAGAAATATAATTCTATTCAAAGGGTATATCGAATAACTGCTTGGGTGAAAAGGTTTACAGAAAATTCAAAATTCAAAGATAAGGAAATGCGAATGACTTCAGAATTAACCGCAGAAGAAATTTTGGATGCTGAGAGACTGTGGATTAGAAATATTCAAGCGGAATGTTTTCCTGTGGAATTTAAATGTTTGAAAGAAGGAAATCCCATTCCCAAGAACTCCAGTATTCGTGATTTGAATCCGTGTCTAGATAACACAGGAATAATGGTAGTCGGTGGGAGACTACAAAATTCTAAATTCGAATTTAGAGAAAGGCATCCATGGTTAATCCCTAGCAACAGTAGACTAACCGAATTGATAGTAATGTCAGCACATAATCAAGTAATGCATTTAGGAGTAGCAAGTACATTGTCTAAAGTTAGAGAGACCTTTTGGATACCACGAGGTAGACAAATAGTTAAAACTTTCATAAGCCGCTGTATGATATGCCGAAAATTTACTGCTAAAGCAGGTCAACAAATCTTTATACCATTTCCTATTAGAAGCGTTCACTTATTCGCTGTATTTGCTGAGTATTTCAAAAGCATTCATTTCTCAGTTCAAAATAGCATGAACATTTATGTTTAAGTTTATTATTTGCTATATTTCTTCTAGTCTCACGCAATTTCCTATAAGAAGTGTTTTTTTTTTGCCTTATTTACTTTAGTCGTTCTAAAAGAAGTTACAAGCATTTCAAAAGCATTCATTTCTCATTTCAAAATAACATGAATAGTTGATGTTTAAGTTTATTACTTTCTTTTATATGTTATAAAAGAAGTCACAAGCATTTCATCAGGATTCATACCTCATTTCAGAAATAGCAGAAACATTTTATTTTTAAGTTTATTTAAAAGGAGAATTTCGGTTTAAGAGCCAGAGATTTGGAGAGAAGTTATGTTCACTTGTGAATTTTAAGAGTGAATAAGCCCACACGCTTGTTTCAAATTCTTTACGTTTCTACGTTGTAACAGTTTTCCTCGACTACTTTCGCTGAGTTTATTAAATTTCAGAGAAAGTAGTTGTGGAGAAGTAGTTGCGACACTTTATTAAAGTGTCTCGAACAGTTCTTCGTGTTCAGTTCCATGTAATGGTTTCGCATGAGCAAAGTTTAAGCGCAGAAAGCAAATACATGCCGTGAAACTGAAATAATCGTGGCTGGTAATTCTAATATCAGTTATTGCTAGGTGAATTAAGTGAATGCTAGTTAATTACAAGTTTGAAGATGTGTTAAGAATGTGACTAAAAGAATTATATTATTGTATGTGAAATAATGTAGTAGTTTTTGATCACACAATATCTGAAATTTGTGATTCTCAATATTAATGGAACAAATGGATTATTAAAATAGAATAACTAAATCAGAATCAAACGCTTGTATTATAAATAAGTTTGAGGCAAATGGTATAGTATAGAATAAATAAATAAATAAATCACGCTATACGCGTAAACAAAATGTTATTTAATTAAAATATAACATAGAAATTCAGTATAGTACGAAATATATTTCTATTTATATGTAATATATTTGCAGTGGGTAAATTGGAATAATATTGAAGTTAATAATTATTTTCCATCTAGTGATACATTTACTTTTTTCCTTCACAAACATGACGATGTTTTTGGCAGCTAAACTAAAATAAGCTTGTTTTTTTCTTTTATATGAATACTTTTTACTGTTATACATTGGTATTTATCCAGCCAAAAAAAAGTTCACTACTCAATTATGATTTAAACTTCAGAGAATTACGTATATGGGGTCGAATTGAAATCTATCTATAGAAGTCTTTTTCCACATAAATTGCATTCAATTTCATTTTCCATGTGTATAAACATTTGAATATTAATTTTGCTAAACTGCATTTAAATATCGTGCTCAACTCATTAATGAGATAATTTATGCACAAGAACTCCATAATTATAACTGATAGAAACGAAAGATGACTGCAGTATCTTACACGAAAATTGACAGAATAGTTTAAATACAATAAAATAAATATAAATTGTTAAATCTTTAGAAATTATTATTGTGGGCAAAACAAGATTGGGAGAAAGGAGTCTTTTCCAAGAATTGACTGTCTTCTATTTACTAATATCAATAACTGACTTCTGTTTGTTATGATTACAAACATCGGCATAGGACTAAAGCCATTGAACTATACCTCTCTAAATTTTTTTCAATAGTATGAAAAAAACTGTGTTTGTGATGCTTATTTCAATTAGCTGTTTTATACGGAAAAGGAAACTATCGTTTTCACGTAACACATACAATTTAATATAACATTTGTTTGCGTTCTCATTTCGACATGAAAAAGTTTCACTAAAAGAATCATCTGAATTCATGCCAATCAGGTACATTTAATTATTGACGCTTCTGTGATAACTATTAGGGACAATTTGCAGTGTCCATAAACCTGCTTTTTTTCTCCAGTCTGCCGCTTTATAAAGGACCTATTTTTCCCCAAGTTCATCAATAAAATAAACAGGAATGCTACACTCTCAAACCATTTTTTTAAGCTGTCATCGAAGTGCTGCATGCTCTTTAATACGTTCCAATGTTTAAATCTGTCATTTTCTTTCGCTATTATATCACTCTTTTGTACATTCAAGATTTTATTTTATGAATAAAATTCCAAAATAAAATTTATATTTCATTAATGTATGTTTATTATCAATTAAGGCATAACAGAAGGCCCGTGTTCACAATTTTTAGAACGGATATTTCCCTGGAACTTTAATACTTGCGCATAATATTTGATTATCACACTTATCACACCTATTAACTGCCAATTGTTATAGGTGTGACTATATATATATATATATATATATATATATATACATACAGAGGCTGTTCGCACATTTTTTAGACGATTTTGGTAAGCGGTAATAAAAAATCGTTTGCTGGAAAAGAAATAATTGCAATTGTACTATGTTTTTAAAAGTCAAAATTATCGTCTAGGGCTTGAAAGTTTTGTTTTTATTCAAAATGGCGTTTTTAACAAAGCAGTGGCTCGAAGGCTACATTTATTCTCTTTCCAAAGAGAAATATGCATACTCCGTTATCCAAAAACGATGTGAGAGTCATGATTTTGTGATATCTAAAGCGTCGATAGGTAATATCGTCAACAAGAAAGGAAAAAAACGTCAAATTGGAGCCTCAAGTAGGACAAAAATTCCAAACAAGTATCCAAGGAAAAAGCGGACATCTTCGACTATTGCAAAGGTACGTTGTTTAATGTTAAAAGAAAATCCCCCTAGTCAAAGGACAGTTGCAAAATCATTAAAATGCTCGGTGTCCACTGTAAACAAAATGATAAACGTTGATTTAAATATTAAGAAAGCGAAAAAACGCAATGTGTATCGTCTTCTTCCAAATCATATCGCTGAACGCAGGACACGCTGCAGAATTCTATATGAGAAACACTTATCCAAAGAAAAATGGAAAACAATTGTCACAATAAATGAATCATGGGTGTATTTAAATGATTGCAACAAAAAAAAAGAGCCATTTATTATCATAAAATGGGAGAAAAAAATTTAAGTACATGGTTCAAAGAATCGAAAGAAAGTTTTTCTAAGGGATTCATGATTGCTGCTGATTTTTCTTATAATGGCAAGTTAAAAATAAAGAGAGTGGAAAAAAATGTCAATATTAACTCCAAATACTATCAGGAACATATTTTATCGCCAATTTTTCTGAATGAAATACCATCGCTTTACCCACAGTGCCATCAATCTGTGAGACTCCATCAGGACAAAGCTAGCAGTCACACATCAAAATCCACTGTAAATTTCCTAAAAGAAATGGAACAAAAAACTGGTATCAAGGCCATACCCTTCATTGATATCCCTACTAAATCTCCCGATGTATCACCTATGGATTTTTGGGCTTTTGGATTTTTAAAATCTGCATTATCCAAACGTCATCCCAAAACCCTTACAGGACTCTGGAAAGATGTTCAGGAGGAATGGGATAGAATACCTCTTCTGACACTTCAAAAGGCATTATTGTCCTGGAAATTGCGGTGTCGAAAGATAGTTCAGATTAAGGGATGTCAAATAGAACATTTAAAACACAAGAATTTTATGTAATTTAGTTTTGTGAATACAATATACATCGTCTAAAAAATGTGTGAACAGCCTCTGTATATGTATATATATATATATGCGTGTATTTACTAACGACTCGCAAAAGAAACAAAGAAAGAATTCATGACACTAATTTTAAAATATATTATCAGCATATTTATTATAAAATTGAAAAGATTATATTTTCTTTTATATAATGCTCTTTAAAACACTATTAATGTCTTTGTAAAGAGGGTAATATTTTACAGTATATAAATATACATATTTTTAACATATATATTTTAGATACTTTATGCAAGATATATCTCATAAAATATTCATAATTCTACCTTTCCTCTGCCCCCATACATGAAATATATTAATTAATCTGTTATCCAGATCACACACTATTTATCTAAGAAATATGTTAATGTATGTTTGTTTTCCAGCCTCTGGTATTATCGTTAGCAATATATATGTTGAATTTCGTTCGATATTTATCGGTAAATGGTCTTGAAACTCTATTATAGTGAGTTTTGAATACATATTAAGGCTTAAAAGTTTTAAAGCCTCAGATACAACTAAACTGGCAAACGCAGCAACTATTTAATCATGCGCCGTTGCCTTTCACTGTTACGTGAGGAATGTGAATGTTCTAGTCGTGAATGTAGATATCATTATATCCTGGTATTTGCACGCCGGAGTAAATTCTGTGACTTATGCTTGGGAACCACGCATATATTAAATCGAGAAAGGTTATAAAAGTGATATTTCACTGCTAAGAAATTACGTAATCTAAAATATCCATCACCGCATTATCTGATTTATACATAAATCTCATTATCATTAAGTGTGTATTTAATTATTAAAAATTAAATCGTTCGCACAATTTATCTAAGAAATTTAAATTAATTTTTCTTGATAATTTTGGCTAATCAGTGCACAAATTTAATGGGGAAGACATATTATATTTTCATATATAAATATCAATAAATTAGGCATGTTCTAAAGGATTTTTATGATATTCAAATGGTAATCGTCTTTAAAGTATAGTTATGATGCATTTTCTTTGGTTGTTGTTTCTAAGTCCCTGGGACTGACGACTAACTCAGATCCCAGTCCGGTATACATATGAAGACAAGACAGGAAATAGAAACATAAACGCACAAACACAGAAAAGCTTTTATTTAAAAACGATAACAAAGGAGATGGACGGTGAATTGCAGATCCTCTTACTAAACGTGCTTCTTTTGCATGTGAAAGACTGATAAGTTCTCCAGATTACAACTAAGTCTTATGCGGGAATCGAACAGCACCCCCGACGTGGCAGGCTGATGCTTAAGGCTTCTTTCACACGAGGTGGTTAGTTGATTCAACTAGTTGAACGGACGGCTGTTAAGGAGTGTAGCCACATAACAAATGGTGGAGAATCACCCGAACCCCTTCACACGCAGTCAACTCGTCCGCCCAGGCGGTTTGCCCGCATGCACAAGTTTCGCTAACGTGACCTTGACAACTGCCTGTTCAACTAGTTGAATCAACTAACCGTCTCGTCTGAAAGAGCCTTTTACCACTTAGCCACTGGGTGACATTGCTTCTTTTTTCAACTGAGACTTACAAAGTGGATTAGATTCCTGAAACAATGTACTTAATGTTTCAATATGAAAAGTTGTGAGTAACATTTTAATCTATTATACTATTTTACTAGGTGGCCTGTGCGACCCTTTCGCATGCGATTAAAATACGACCAATTTTATAGCGAGGTTGTTAGTTTGTAGTTGGATGAAAGAAGAACCAGTTTAGTTGTAGCAATTGTTTATTTGTCTAATAACAATGGTGCGTAAGGATAATACGAAACCTATTACAAAACGCCTTCGGCCACAATATTGGAGGTGAAGCATAAGACAAAACAGGGGAAGATGAGATATGTACACGTCAAAACACCTTTGTAGACAATATTAAAAGTTAAATATGACACAAACTCATTGAAAATGAAATATTTACATTACGAAACCTCTTTGGTCACAATATTTGATTGTGCCGTTTCGACGCGTCCAAGGAAAGAACGTTAGGGCCAAAAGTAAATTTTTCTCTTCGATTTTTAAACAAACAATACAATGTGTCATTCTGAATTAACATTTCGTCAGAAGTGGAGAACTTAATCTTTAAAATGGTAACTCATTTATCGATTTTGGTTAAGAATGAAGAGAGAATAAGGAATCGTCACAAAAATTCACCTTCTAGAAATAATATATATAGTTTTTCCATACATAAATAATAGGGTACACCTATGCGGATGTTGTCAATAAAGAAACTCATTAATGAAATCATAGAATGATAATAAAAGCAAACGATTTTAAATTTAAAATTTCACTGCGATTGATAATGGTAAATAAAAAAAGCTAGCGCGCGCGCCATCTAGGAGTAGAAAAATTATTTATAATGTTTATACTTCGATTTTTAAACAAACAATAAGATGTGTAATTCTAAATTAACAATTCGCACTAAGCAGAGATCTTAATCTTTAAAATGGTACCTCATTTATCGATTTTCGTTAAGTATGAAAGGAGAAAAAGGGATGAAAACAAAAAGCACCTTTAGAAATAATATATATATAGATTGTTCGACATTTTATTTGCATCTAGCATATCAATTAAAAATACATTTCGTATACAGGTATGCTTTTCTAATACCACGTTTTCAAATATTATAATTTTAATTCTTAAAAATTTTAAAGAATGCTTTACATTATTTAAAGTTTATTAACTCTATTGTTTTATATTTCTAAATTCGTTCATAGTAAGAAATGGCATGAATGAACAAAAAAATTAACTCTCAGATAAAATTGGGACAACACTTTCAAGCACCTATTTTTTACATAAGAAATTCTTATATTGCATTCAAAACATTTATATTATGTAAAATTTCAGACATTATGTATTGCAAAATAAATCCTCTTTGTTCGGTGTAACTCTAAGTTATTAGATTTAAGCAGTACTGTTTTCTTTCAGTAATTTATCAGTCTGGTACATTCATTATAGTGTGAAATAACAACTATACTAGATAAAACTGAGCATAAATCGTCCTGAAGATTTCGAATTCACATCCGAAATTTTTTTTAACTCCTGGTACATGCATTAAGAATAAAAAGACCAAGAAAGATAATGTACTTTATTTTCTTATTTTCTGTTACATATTCTCTTCTAAAAAATCTTTTTTTTCATTCCTGCGCATTTTGTATAGTTCACTTAATTTAATGTTTAAAAGCATGAAAAGAAATTAGAGAAATTGAAACTACTTCTACATATTATAATTTCCTACTTCAAATTGTTGCATTTTAACATATTTGAACTTACCGTAATCATTATTTTTGCCCTTAATGTTACTTTAAATTTATACGTTTAAACATTCTAATTACAAAAAACTGTGTAAGGGAATGTTTGACTCATCGGAACAGAAACCGTTCTTTTATCAAAATCAAATTTAGTTTAGGAGCATATTTAATAGTGCTAGTTACTCTAACTTTTCATAATGAAAACCTAAAAAGCTACCATTTCACTTGATGTATGTATGTATGAATATATATATATGTAACGCCTCTATCCATGTCATTATAAAATACAGTTCTAAGAGGCTAATTCGGGAAATTGCAGTCGGGGGCCGGATTCCTGACTTCTGGAACTCTCTTTGGTGCAGTCGTCATGGCTAAGTAAGGCAAGACACATCATAATCCGACAACTTCGTTTATTTACTAATAAAAGTATCTCTGGCTCCATCGTTCGCATTAAGATTCTATCCAATGCTTAACTTGCTACGCTACTGCAATCATTTAATTAATTTCAATCCCACACATCGCAATCGCGCGACGCAAAGCCACGGACAATGTTTTTCCAGTTAGACTTTCCTACATGCTTCTGAAACTTATTTCTTTGTTTTAATCTCGGTTATGATCTTTTCTCCAAAGTTCTCGAACATCGCTGTGACGTCACTGTGACGTCTACATGTTCAGTTCATAGTGAAATCGCAAATAATTATTATATGCAATATTATAATAATTATTATGAATTATAATTTTTTTAAAATTTATAGTGGAATTTTTTGTAGTTTTTGCAATAAAATGCTCTGGACCTACACCTCTTACTTACACCACTTTGCCTTTCACCGCCTCATATATATATATTATATATATATATATATATATATATATATATATATATATATATATATATATATATATATATATATATATATATATATATATATATATATATATTATGTAATATATATAAACTTGCCCGTGTATCTAGTTGTGCATGCAATCCAAGACGCATTATAGCTATAACATATAGCCTTTAATATATGTCACAACTAAGACTATTTATGCATCGTTTCAATCACAAGTCCTTTCTGTGATATAGCCGTCCGTAACATCTAAATACACGTAACACATATGCATATCTATTCCACGGCATTGTATTTAGTTTGGACGTGACAAAGATACCTATCTACAATTGAGAAAAGGTATTAAAAAGCAGAGTCATTATAATTTTAGATAAAATACTGCTTATTTTTCTTTAAATTGTAGTCATCATTAGAGTGTGCAGTTTTATATATTTCAAAGGTTTTTATCGTTTCGCAAAGGCACTGATTAAAATAATATTGGGATATCTAATATCTCACAGAAAATTAGAACAGAATAGTCGAGTCGATAAAAAATGAAATAACTGGAAATAAAAAAAGGATATTAAATTGACTTACCGAATTTTATTTAAATTTAACTTGCATATTTTAAAGGAGCTCTTTATAAAATAAATTTTATTATGCGGAAAAGTATTAAGTGTGTGTATACTAAATTCTAATGTCCCATATAACTTACTTGTACTTTTGTGGATAAAAAAACCACCAAAGATTATCCTTCAAGTTATTTTTTCTATGTACTGTGTGGCATATTATATTCATAAATTTAATGATATATAAAAAATGCATATTATTTATCCTGAAAGATGTTCTAAACAAAAATCGTCTATGTCAGATATTAAGTTATTAAACTTGTAGTCGTGGAATCAGTATATTCCCGTTTGAAAAATAAAAATATTATATTTTGGTAATTTGGCACACTTACGTAAAAGTCAGCGTGAATTCTACAATGTTCCATGCTAATACACTGAAGTGCCACTGAATTAGAGATACCTACCTAGTAACGAGTTGGGTCTCCCCTGGCCTTGATAACGGCTGCCACACGACGAGGCATAGATTCAAGAAGTTTCTGGAAACGTTCCACGGGAATGGCTTGCCAAATATTGACTAAAGCTGTCCAGTAATTCAGTAAGGTTCTTTGGTGCTGTGTGATGGCCTTTCACGCCTTGTTCCAAAACATCCCAAAGATGCTCAATAGGATTTAAGTCTGGGCTTCTAGGTGGCCAATTCATGACAGAGTGGTCAGAGGAATGCTCATTTAACCAGCCAGTAGCCAACCGGGACTTGTGAGAGGTACAGTTGTCTTGCTGAAAAACTCCATTACGTGCCGATAACAGAACAGCATAAACGGATGGAGGTGATCACCCAGCAACTCTTCGTACCGAATTGCATTGAGGGAGGTTGGTACACGCACCAAAGATCCCAAACTGTGCCACGAAAAAACACCCCAGACCATGATTGAGCCACCATGCCCTTGTACAGTTCTAGCCAGGCATGCAGGATCCATGGCTTCATGAGCCTGACGCCATATTCTCGGCCTCCCGTCGGCGTTAAGTAGTCGGAATCGGGACTCATCACTCCATGCTACTCGTTTCCAGTCCTCTACACTCCAGTCTCTGTGCTCTCTTGCCCAGGCAAGACGTGCAGCCCGATGGCGAGTATAGAGCAATGGTACTCTCGTAGGTCGACGGCTCCCGAAACCCATACGGTGAAGCGAGCGTTGCACAGTCCGTTTATTGACTGTACGACTGGCACCGTCATTAAACTGGGTGGTAATTTGAGCTAAGGTTTGGCTTCGCTGGCTACGTACAATACGCCTGAGCTGTCTCTCACCATGCACTGTCAAGGCTAATTGTCCTTTGCAGTTTGCCCGATCGCTAGTTTTTTTTCCACCATCCATGTATTCTTGGTATACTCTTGACACGGTCGACCTTGAAAATCCTAGCTGTCTGACGATTTCAGAAATTGAATGACCCATGCGTCGCGCACCTACGATTTGTCCGCGATCGAAGGCGTCTAAATCAGGCAGTTTACCCATACTGGTAATTCCAACAACTAATTCAGAATAACCACAGTACGCGCTATATATGCAGTTACCACAGCGCCCTCACTTGCGCATATATGATGCGCAGCGCTACACAATTTGGGTAGGCTTTGCTATCCCTAATTCAGTGGCACTTCAGTGTAGTTTAATTCATAGAAACATAATCTAATTTTACCGACAAATACAGTCGAACCATTGTATTTTAAGATATATACCAATATAAACCGATATAAACCAATATTTACCAATATAGAACCAATATATTGTAAGATATTTTTGTATTCAAAATTTTCTAATTATTTTAACTATTTTGTATAAATTTAATGAATTTCATTATTTATACTCTAAAACCACAAATATATAATTCAGACTACTAGAGAAAAGATAAAAAAACTGAATTAGTTATAACAAAAACTAATTGTGTAATTGAATTTTGTAATTTCGCTGCATAAAATTTTCTTCGTTAAATCCTAAAATCTTAATAAAATTAGAAGTTTTCTGTCTTAGAATGACAGCTGTTAAAAGACTTTACGTTTTCTAACACTGAAAGGACACACTAATCCATATCTATCATAAAAATTTAATGAAAACTGATTAAATTTGCTTCCACATATCTATATTACTAATGCAACAGCTCTACCTACACATATATGTGTGTGTTCAGATAACATTGCTCGGTTTTTCTACCATTTAGAAGCAAAATATTTTAGACAATACTTCTTATAAAGAATTTCAAAAATAAATGCTTAATAAACGGGTTGCAATTTGATAACATTATACAACATAGAACAACCTGTTCTGAATGAAAAGCGACAGGTTTCAAACGGAGCGTCTTCAATTTTGTGTGCATAAACCAAACGACTGTGAAGATACGTTGCTGCCCACGATCAAGGATTACATCGTGCAGGATTTGCATTGCGTGATCTACCTTGATGACGGAGTGATTGAAGAATTTTTCTCGTCATAATCTTTTGATAATAGCTTGTCCATTGTGTTAAAATATTAAATAACATCTTCTTGAGCGATAAAAAAGACATTGTGCAGGTCGTTACTTGCCAAGATGTACTAAGTAGTGGCTACATTCAAACTGTCCAATTTGCTAGTATGACCACTTTTTAAACATAAAAGAAAGTGTTTGGTCGAATACCATCACGTAGTAAAGCATCAACAACACCATCTATACAAGAAATCGTGAGTAGATGAAATGACTTTCGATGCATTTCACTCTGATGATTAATATGTCGATTTAAAAACTGAATTGACTAATTTAAAACTGCATATATATTACACAAATCAAATTCTTTCGGAAAATGAACATATGAAATATTGGACTGGTTGAAATAAAATTTAAAAGTGTTTATATATAATCATAATTTTGTTGAAAAAACATGGTGGTAAATTTTTGTTTTTATATATTTTTTTCACAAAATGTATGAAAGAATGTGTAAGCACTAAGGGGTGACATACCTTTTAAAGGCTAAGAGACTCGACAGACATCCCTATTTTCAATCATCAGTAGTTACTAAAACAATTTATTCATAAATAGGAAAATTTTACTGTGAATTAAACACTTTTACTTTCTTATAAATATGGGTCTCAGTTTCTTTAAGCTTGAAGAGAATTTTTTTAATTGTTTAAAAATTTAACCATTCTTATGTCATTGTAATTTTTATATTGTTATGTCATTGTGCACATGATATCACCAAAACAAATGGCTAGAATACCATGACATTTTAAACACGCGCAATAGAAACATGTATCATTAAAATGGTCTACTATTATGTCATTCCTGCCATAAAAATTTTAATTACACTAAAATGTATCAAATTTTTTTTCGATATTAATTTTTTAACCTCTTTTTTTTATAAAGAACTAAGAATTTTTATTTCAAATTTGGTCATGTTAGAGATATATTATATAACTTAATTTTAAATTAAAATAAATATGTATATTCATTAATATACGGACTCAAGTCTGCGCGCAAGGATATAACAATGAAAAAACAATGGTTGAAATTAAAGAAAATTAAAACATTTAACCTTCAGGCTAGAAAACCATTGAGAGCTATATTTATAAAGAAGAAAAAGTGTTTAATTCACAGTAAAATTTTCATATTTCTGAATAAATTCTTTTAGTAATTACTGATGATTGAAATCAGGGATATGTTTTTCGAGTCTCTTTGCCTTTAAAAGGTACTTGTTCCCTCATGTAAGTTTTCACAATAATATATGAAAGAATTAATAAAGCAATAACATACGGATCTGTAAACTCTGAAATTGAAAACAAAAATCCGTTAAGAAATTAGATTTATATGAACCTTAGATTTATACAGTTAGAATTAGATTTATACAGTTTCTGTTGTCATTTTTTGAGTGTCATGTAAACCCAGTGAAGTAATCAAGCACAAGCTACAACGGAGTGTATCTTTCTACTGCTACCAGGTAACAATTTCGATATCTAAGGTAAACTTTCAAGTAAACAGCGAAGGGGAACATCCGTGATCATCTCCAACATACAAGGCTCTTTTTTAAATAATATTTGTTTGTCTTATGTAGAAAATGGCATCATGGTATGAATCGTAAAGTAACTATACTGCTCTGGATGAAGTATCTGCAGAGCCTGTCCTTGTCTTAACATGGAAGCAATATATAAATGAACGAAATGAACGTTCTTGATTGAACGATAATAATGAATGATTTATTCAATTGCTTCTCCTTTTCAATATCCTCTAGGCAAGTTTCCATATAAAATCATGTTAAAAGACCTTCGATGAAATAGAAAAAAGCTTGAATTACATTAGAAATTTTAACAACCCTCTCTTATCAATTCCTCTGTCACGTCATCAGTACTTTGCAATAGACATTTCAACATGCGCAAGCAATGAACTTGTAAATGAAATCTCCTAACCTTTACCTCACGGGGTGCGATGGCATGTTTCCCAAGAATACGGGCCCAAGAATGAATGAATGAATGAATATATATATATATATATATATATATATATATATATATATATATATATATATATATATATATATATATATATATATATATATATATATGTATTTATTTCAACTTCGTCTTTTATATATATATATATATATATATATATATCCTTTAATGGCCGTTCTTACAAAGGGGTATGAAATTTCCCGTTCTAAAGAGGGAATGGGAAAAAATGGGCCCCGTAAGCTAAAGGTTAAATAAATGAACATAACGAATGCTCTTACACAAACGGAGCTTTGGTTTAATAATCTCTGAGCAAGACATTCACATATAAAATCATGAATGCGGAGAGAACTTTGTTAGAACATAAAAAAAATGTCACGTTATATTACAAATGCTTATCTGCCCTCTCTTGTCAAATTTCTCTTTCCCGCCAGTACCTCGGAGCTGACATTTTGAACACGTAGGCACAAGATGTCTTCCCTTACCTGTTCACATCGAATGCAATAGAATTCAAGTTATTTTATTTCCCCCGTGGAAGTTGAAAGGGAATGTTTCCAACACTTATAATACGAGTCAGAAACATCTAAACTTTGCGCATTTCTCCTTCAAAGCAGAAATACCACTGTAAAAGAATAATTAAACTGAAGCCCTACAGTAGGCGCAAGTTTACAAAGAGAGACACCAAACATTATTGAAGCGGTGAAACATTAGTCACTGCTACAAACTGCATTCCCGGTGTTATTCGGAGCTTTAATATATTTCATGTTTGAGCTGTTATGCCACGTGCTTTGTCCGCTGATAAATGAATTTCCTCTGTAAAATATGTCTCTGTAACGTTTCGGAGCGTTATGGGAAGTGTCGGACTCTTTACGGGTTCCCGAAATGAATAGTTTTTGTGAAGCATTTACTTAAATAAGATATATGCGTATGGATTAATTACTTTTTAATAAAGAAAAGAATCTTAATCTGTGTATAACGTATTTTTATTTAACATTTACATTACTAGCATTGTCTTGGGAAAAATATCATATTTAAACGATTAAATATTCCCGCTTCTAATAAAAGATCACGAAAAAAAATTAAAATAAGAGAATAGTTAAAAGTGATAAAGCTGTTTAAAGATTTCAATATATTACTTACACTATACCGCCCTTGATGTAAGGCGGTTAGCGTCTAGAGTTTCCATAAAGAGATTCAGTTTGAATCCCGGAAAAGCATATATATTCCAGTGCTGCCCTTTCATAGGGAACAGTTTTAGTTCCCGTACAGGGGGCTCCAATAAAAAAGTAGCTGAGGGATTTGTGATGTGGAGGGGTAAATATCCTGGGAGTAGAGCACGTGCCGTTTTGGTTGAAAAAATTATTCTGCGTATTTGTTTAAAAATAATTGTATCCCATGAATTATTTAATAAAAGCGCATCATGAGGCTTTTCATGCCGAGGGTGCTCGGATCGAATCCCGACGCACGCCATTTAATACTTCTTTGTCTAGGCCGTATATGGGCACGTTAAATCCTTAGACCAGAAAACCCCTCTATGAGGTCAGAAAGGGTGGGAGAGGATACGATGCCCCAGATGTCACCCCTGGTGGCGCTCGGACAAAATTGAGGTGGCAGCTAGGTAAAACGACCCTTGTGGTGCTATATAAACCGGAGCTGCAAACTTCACCCGGACACCTGTATGGACCTTGTCTGGAACTTCCAGCCAAGGGGCATTAGAAACAGCAACAACAACAGACAATTTCCGTGGATTCTTTTGCAGCATATTTTGAAGGAATGACCGATCGTTACGATTATAATAAATGAATGGCGATTTGTGAATAAGTCCATGAAGTGGGAATGGAATTTCAAAAAGTGATTAAATGTGTGTGAACTAAATAAGAGAGGTATATAAATGTATATAATTGATTTATAGGATTCCTTTATCAGGATAAAAACATGCAAATAATTTATAAGTATTCATTTATCAGGATAAAAACTATTTTGATTGAAATTATTTTTAAATTGAATTAAATAATTCCATTGAAATAGATTGGACTGAACATACGTAATTCTGATAAATGCTATAAATTTAAATAAATGTGTTTATATTTATGAAAACATTCATTAAAAATATATCCGATATTCTATGAGATAAACTGACCTCCTCTGAAAAACATTTTTAGTAGAAAATATGATTCATAATTAATTTGCGGCAAACTGAAAAAGTGTATATCTAGCTGTTTTCTTTCAGGCTGTGAAACTGTTAGTTACATAAATTATTTACAACAGATATAATACTTGGACACTTTTATGCTGGACGTAAGTTAACTTGAAAGGAATGCTTTTCCTAACCTATTATTCTTTTGCCTTCTTTATCATCAATTCTTTTGCCATCTTTATCAACAGAAAAAGAATGCACTGACAGTCCAGAAGCTTTCTAGCATTTATTGCAGACCTTAGATATAAACGTTATTTTAGGGAAGGTAATTGCGAGATGAGAAACAGAAGGTATATAAATAAAATCACTAGAAACAAGATTTGTCATTTAACCTTCCGGTCAGAATACTGGGTTTATATACAGTGACTTATATCTTTAAGATTAACTAAAGAAAGTTTAGACAAAAAAGTGTGTGTGTATACATACATACATACACACACACACACACACACACACATATATATATATATATATATATATATATATATATATATATATATATATATATATATATATATATATATATATATATATATATTCTAACAAAAGATTCTCTCTTCTAATAACTACAATTTTGCCGAGGTTCTGTTGTAAATATAGGAAAATATAAAGCTACTGTCTTTATGTATTTTAAATATCAATTTACGGTAAACTAAAATTAATTATCTTTGTTTTAAGCTGATTAACCCTCCATAAAACATGATAAACATAGATATTACCCATGCTGAAAGCGTCTAATTCTCTCTATTTTATAAGAATAAATCTAAAAGTTTACGTGTTAATTTTCGACATTTATACGTCAAAGCCAGAGAAATTATATTCATCTACGATTCTTTATTACGCATGGTACAAATATATTCATGAATTCTCGATAACTTTTGGTTCAAAACTCATCCGCCTGGAAATGACATCGTATTTCGTGAATTCATTTACACTATATGAATAAATTATGAAACGTAATTTCCTTTAACGCAAATCATTGTGTAAAGCAAGTCCGTTCTTGGAAATAACGCTGCACCTTAATTTTTCAGCTAAAAACGGTTATTGAATCTATTATCGAATAATTTGTCTTGCGGTTTGTTACACAAAGTACTTATACATATTATTAGAAAAATTGCTTCCATGGACATCAATTAGGTTGCTGGTTCTTAATCTTAACTCGAAGATGAGTCACTTTGTGCAGGAATTCTTTGAATTTGAAGCAATTTTTACTGTTTTTTCATGGTGAAAACCTTGATAAACATTTAAGTCTTTGCTGATTTAAAATAAACCTCAATGATTATTTTTTGTTATAACACAATAACTAGCACACACACACACACACACACATATATATATATATATATATATATATATATATATATATATATATATTATATATAGTATATATATTTATATTTATATTATATATATATATATATATATCACTCTGTTAAAAGTATAACAGTATGCATAACAGAAAACTTTTAGAGTCATTTGGGGTATATTTTTTTTCAACCTTACAAACAATTATCAGAAACACAGTAGTGGAAAAAAGGAGTGTGTATTTGATACTATTTCTTCGAAATTAATAAACGGAGAACAACTTTTCTGATTGCTGATGTTGGTTTTGTTTGGAATTTTTCGATACTGATTATGTAATGTTATTAAGTTTTTAAATAATATATACCATCTAAATGTACTTGATTTTCGGATGTTTCAAAGATATGACTCCCTTTAATAAATATAAATAAAAGATGCATATATATATACGCACAGGAATATAATTTCTTTTTATGTGGTTTCAGTACGAAATATATTTTTAGGTTCTTTTCAGAAAACAATTTTTACTTTGATGAATTCTTCAATATCTTTTCAAAGTGCATTACGAGCAAGTTATTAATTTAAAAGACATAGTTTCCTCAAATTGCATACACCCTTTGTCTAACTACATTGTTTATTTTTATCAGAATCTATTTCTCAAATCTACATATGCAAATCAGTGTGCCCATCATAATATTAAGACATTGAAATACAAAATATTTGCTTAATCAGTCACCATTCCTTTTTGAATATCGGCACTTTTATTTCTCGGTCAACAGGTCCACAAAACGATGATAATTACGACAGAAGCGTTCAAATTACTTCTCTAGGAGATAGTGCTACCTTGGTAAATTTTCATCTAATACCATTCTATGAGCCTCGTTGGAACTCATATTACCTTCTATATTTTCTGCATTTGCTATTTCTAGATTCAGAAACATTGTGGAAAAAATATCCAATGAGACCAAAGAGAAAAAATACAGAAAAACTTACAGAAGATCAAAACTAAAGCAAAAATAAAGCGCACATAAAAATAAGCACAGCGGGATAGTTTTCGGACCAACTGATTATATTCACAGTGGAAAACACAAGAATTTTTGACACTCTGCACGAAGCAGTGGGAACTTTAGCTTTAAGCAAAATAACTTCATATGACTAGCTAAATCATACGACTCCCAATATTACCCCTTACTGAATTATTGTTATCTTGAGATTTTCTTTTAAAGTGATGTTGATAATATTAGGTAATTTCTTCAAAGGTAATCTCTAACATAAACATTTAACATAAAAAGAATCTTGTTTATTACAACAGTTCTTGAAAAGTTCAGATAAAAATGCCTGCATTGTACAGTTTTTTTTTTCTATAAATAAGTAAGTCACACACAATAACTTTACTCCAACTCTCTCTATATTCAGAGTCTTAAAAGGCAGAAAACTTTTTTTTCTGTGGAACGCGATGACATTTGATACACCACATAGGGAAATTGCCCACCGAGAAGGAATTCACTGTCGCTTTTAAGATAGAAATTCTCTGAACTTTCTTTCACAGCACCCAGTATCAAGAAAAAACACGTGAAAGTAGATACCGTCTGACGAAAGGCTATACAGCATGTAACATACTATGTGCAAACATTTATTCTATTGTTGGATTCTTTCTGTGTAAAAAAAAACAAGAAAAAAACATAGTTTTTTTTATATCGCCGTATCAAGGCGGTGGCACATTTATAACGTGTTTCTGACATAATGTACTTGCATTTATTTGCCGTGGATAAGACGCTGTGGGAAAATTATAAAAATTTATTAAGGCTTTTTGTCTCTTAGGCTTTACTATGTATCTATGTGAGAAGAAAAAGAGTACTGGGTGTTATAAATTCTTCCACTACATCGGTTACGTTTGTAGAGGCATTTCTATAACATTATTTAAAGTTCTTTAAACATAAAATTTTGTATATTTATGGTTCTCATTTTGATATGTTATCAGAAAGATAAAAAAAAACTAGCAATTAAGTAATCCTTTTGTAGAAATGTAATTCTTTTATGATCATTCGACTTATTGATGATCAACTGCAACAGGATATAAAGTTCTTTAAACATAAAATTGTGTATATTTATTATTCTCATTTTGATATGTTATCAGAAAGATAAAAAACTAGCAATTAAGTAAACTTTTTGTAGAAATGTGATTCTTTGATGATCACTCGACTCATTGATGATCAACTACGACAGGATATAAAGTTCTTTAAACATAAAATTTTTTATATTTATGGATCTCATTTTGATACGTTCTCAGAAAGATAAAAAAAACTAGCAATTAAGTAATCCTTTTGTAGAATTGTAAAATGAGATTTCATTTATGCTGAAAAGTATTACAAATTACGAATAAATATTTATTTAATTAACCTTCAGCAACTAAAAACAAGAATGATTTCCGTGTCTACCTTATTTTGATTAACTTTTATGAAAGATATATATAATCTAAGATTGAAAGCAACACCTTAATCATCATTACCTCTCGTGGAAACGTAAAACTCATAAATTTAAATTATATGTCAACCAAACTATTATAGATTTTGTGTATGCAACTCCAAACAAATTGTTTTAAATTTAACGTGCAAAGGAGAGATGTGACATGTTATTTCTATGGTGCCTGGTATAAAAGGCTTAATTAAAAAAAAGTGATTTTTACATATTTGTTAGTATTGATAAAAAAAATTTACTTGTATAAAGGCTTCAGTCTATCAATTTTGTATAACAATGTACATTTATTTGTACAAAAGACTCAAGTCGAGATTATGCACTTTGTCACGAAAAAATATATGCACCCAGAAGGAAACTAGCTACTATTACGAAATTTAACATGTATGTTGTGTATGAGGAGATAAGCAAATGATTACAAATTCAGAAGAACAGACCGTTTTATTAAGAAGATATGGCATGAAAAAGGTTACAAATCAGTAAGCAGTAAATACATCTCTGGCAGCTATACAAGCCGAAACAAGGCGTGGCATCGAATCAATGAGGTCACCTATGACCTCCTGCGGAAGCTCATGCCATAATCTTTGCAACTGGGCAGTTAATTCACCAGTATTCCGGGACGGCTGCAGTTGCCTTCCAAGCACGTCCCAGACGTACTCTATTGGCGAGAGGTTTGGAGACCTGGCAGGCCATGGGAGTATGCCATATCCTTTATGACATTGTTGGGAGATTCGCGCAGTATGTGGACGAGCGTTGTCTTCCTGATAAATGGCACCTAGGTGACTTGATAGCAAAGACAGTACAACTGGCGTTAAAATCTCGTCCACGTAATTGCGTGCCGTCAAAGTGCGTTGAAGGACGACTAGAGGTGATCGTATGTCCCAAATCACTCCCCACAATGTCACACCTTCTGTAATCACCGTATGCCTCTCGACAACAAATGCCGAATCGGACTGGTGGCCTGGTCGCCTCCACACGCGTATGCGCTGGTCATCATCATTGAGACTGAATCGTGATTCATCGCTGAAGAGAACACGCCTGCAGTTGGTCATACTCCAGCTTGCCCGAGGTCGACAAAATTCCAATCGACACTGTATGATGTGGGGTCAGTGGTAGGCGTCTTAATGGACGTCGGCTCCTTATACCTGTGTCGGTCGGCCGTTTCACTTGATACCACCGGATGTCTGGAAGGTGGTAAATGGCGTCGAACCTACTCTAGCGACGCTGTTGGTGCGGACGTGGTCGCTCTTATGATTGCGCGATCCTCGCGCGCATTTGCGTCCCTGAATCTCCGCGATGACAGACTATCCCTTCCGTGATCCATTGTTTCCAACACCGAGCAACTACCATATCTCTCCGACCGAGGTGGCGGCCGATACGCCTGTTCGACCAATCTGCTTGTCTGAGGTCTATTATACACCCCCTTTCAAAGTCCGACAATTGTTTGTACTGTCGCCGATTACGTCTTAGAGGCATCTCTAGTCACAAAACCGTCCATCTAAGTCGACAGATTTGTTTGAATAACCCTATGGCACGAGCAATCCTGCTTTTAAACTCTCCCAGCTTCGCATCTCATATGCGCATAGCGCGCTTACCCTTGTCTCATTGGCGTCGAAATTTTAATCATTTGCATATCTCTTACCAGACTACATTCCTGCCAAGTTTCATCATAGTAGCTCGATTTCTTCTGCATGCATATATTTTTTGTGACAGTGTATTTCTGCGATTGTATAAAAGCCAATAACTTGGTATACTTAAATCACTGTTTTTGACTTAATCCCTTTATACCGTGCACCATAGATTTATAAGATGCTTATAAATGTGGCACAAAAAATATTGAAAACCGAAAAGAAAATCATATGTTTCGTTATTAAATGTTTTTATATCATTTTTAAGCCATATTTTCCCACCCTTTAGTAAACCAAGTACAAACATTCCAGGTAGAATATTTGTATTTGTTTACATATTTACTTCAGAGTTTTGTGCTGAACTATAAACATGGTCTTTTGGAAAAATAATTCAGAAATTCACATAGATTGCATAAAATCTGCTCCTCTTTGTGTTCCAATCATCTTGTTGTCTGTCAAAAACGAGATATTAAGTGGTATTTTATGGTTGTTCGACACACTTGCTCTACTGCTCGGACACCAATTGTAAGCGTCATTTTACTCTCATAGGTCAATCGAGCCTCTATATTATACGGCAATACCCTTGTTACTAAAGACATCAAGCGTTTCAACAACTTGTTCCTTTTATGAACATGTTTTTTTTTTTGCAAATGAGGTCCAAATTTGCTAATTTGTACCTCTGAAATTTGTACCTTTGAGGTGACAAATTTGCTAATTTGTCCCTGGGCGATGACGACATTACACCCCAGTCCGGTGTACATATGAATACAAGACATAGAAACAGACAAATGACACAATCACAGAATAATTTTATTGACAAACGATGACACCGGCGATGGACGATGGGTTGCAGCTCCCCTTTCTAGACGGGGCTCCAATTGCGGGCGGAAGACTGACCGGTTCCCCAGAATGCAGCCAAGTTTTATGCGGGAATCGAACCCGCACCCCCGGCGTGGCAGGCTAACGCCTTATACACTTAGCCACTGGGCGACGTTAAGAACATGTAAAAAGACGTAATAAAGAAATAACTACGCTGAAGTCCTCAGTATTCAGGCAGTAGTGAGGAAAATCTCTTTAAGAGAGAATTTATGTGGGAACCTTCTTTATGTTCGTATAACAGTAGAATAACGTATCCAATATTTCAAACATTCGTATAAATTGTCAGTTGGATGGTTTTAAAATTATTTGAACAAAAGAGATGAGCACAATAAAAACATAAAAAAAGCAATAAAATAACACAAAAATATGGTTTAACATATCAAGAGATATATTATGTGAGATATAAAACCTTTTTTTATTATTCTATTATATTTTCTTGAAAGAATTTTCCTGAAATATACCTAATTTCCTCTCAGGTTTTGAGAATAAATACTGATTAAATACACAGAAGCCCAGAATGTTAACAAACTCTCTTACAAAGAATAGAGAAAAGGTGAAATATATTTTTCCTGGGGTATCTGCCACTTTCAAAAATTGAATGGTTTGCAAATTTTTTTCTGCACACTGAATATCGATTTTACATAAATTCAGAATCACTTCTGGTTTTCATCGATATTTTCATCGAGTGACAACTTAGAGTTATGAATTCCGTACATTTCGAAAGTAAATAAATTGGATTGATAACTATTCGGTGTCTTTTATTTAAATTAGAATCTCTCTACACGCGTATCAATAAAACAATTTAAACAAATGAAAGTATGACACTATGCCGGTGCGTTTCAGGAATATCTGAATCTCAAGTGCTTTTATGCGATTTAAGAAATTTTATGGAATGAAACCCTTCTAATTGTATATAATAATTATCTATTATAATTTCGTAAACCACTAAAGTCGTTTAACAAAGACGGAGTGAAGAACTTATAGAACATATTAACGAAAATTTTAATTTAACAATGTATTGAAGAAAAATGCATTTTTTTAGTTTTTATACAATTTATCCAAAACATATGGTTCTTTCATATCAAAGATGGTCATTTAAAAGAATTATATTCATATGTATATAAAAATTTTTTATATAAGTGTGACTCAAGATATTGTTCCCTTTTCCCTGTACTATAACACTCAGTTAGATTATAATGTCAAGTACCAGTTTATCAAGTCCTGATCGAAAATCTTTCAGTTTCGTAGTGTATTTTATACCTACAGTAAATAATAAAAGGCACAAAATATATACCATGCGTAAAGGCATGGAAAGGGACAAAGAAAGTTGAAAAGAGTAAGTGATTTTAAAAATGGAATTTGGTTCTGCAATGGCTTTCCTGATGATTCAAAATAAGTATTTTTCACTGAAAATCAAAAGATATTGTAACCTTTTGTTGACTGGATTCAACTACTAAAGAGCCATCCAAAGATACCTTGGTAAATTTATCCTGTTTGGCAATTGCTATTTTATTTAAATTTATAAATATTTAAATAAAACTGAATGGTTCGAATAGTTTAAGAGAGATTTCATAAACAGTATATCCTAGACAATTATAGGTCATAAATGGCATGCAGCGCAACAATTTAAAGATGCGATATAATTTAAAGATTTCGGTTGAAAACTAGTCTGCAGCTGTTATATGAAATTGCGCAAAGAAATATGAGAATGCTTATTACCAGGGATTACACGTAGAAAAAAGTTATAAAATGTCTCATAACACTTTTAAATGTTTTTAAACTTTCTGAAAAGTGTTCGAAAAATACTAATATATAATTTTTGTTATTTTAAAATGATATAATACATAAGGTTAGGCTTTAAGGCAAATGATATACAATAATGTTTTAAATTATGTGAAAAATGTATAGCGAAATGTTTATAATAAATATTTTAGTATAACCTGTTTCCCATTTGAAATTGTTAGACTAATATATCATGCAATCTCTTTTATACAAATTACTATACTGAAAATTGTTTGAGTATTTAAAACTAATACATATAATGAACATTGATTTTTTTAAATTATTAAATTACATAATTCTGTATAGCTATTATTATAGTATTTTTTATTACTTCAATTAAAATTTAATATAATCAATTATGGTAAATAATTCAGGATAATATGTGTTATTTTTTCAAATATTACGACAAAATTATCGTATTATCTCATCTATATTATTTTAGGAAAAAATCATTATTTAAGTTTTAAAATCATTATGATTAATATATATTCATTAATATATTATTATATATAATTATTATAATAATTATTATAGTATATATTCAATAATATATATTCATTAAAATTAAAATATGTCTTATGATATATTTCAAAATATTTCACTTTTGAAATAGTATCCTATAACATGTTTTTCGATCAGGGCTGTGCAATTAAAAGTGTTAATCATTTTGACAGTCATAATCATTTTTGGAACTAGTATTATATATACTGAATTTGGTGAATAATAATATTTATTATATTAAATATCGTACCATAATCTGTTTTTGTAATTAGAATTGGTGTAATCCAAAGAAATTAAGATAGCAGTATTAAATATTTTGGCTTCGTTTCTGACAGTACACTTTCTGAGTAGAAAGAGAAAAACGCGTAACCACTTAACGAAAAAAGCCGTAAACAGAGCGCACTAGAGTACCCGTTTGATGTACAGAGACTCTATAAAACGAGAAAGCCACCTTGGGGTATCATTTCCGCTCTCGGGAAGAAGTTAGGTACGAATGTGTTTTACCAGCTTAATGGTCAAAACAGCAGTGCGTGTTGACGAGTTGACCGCTGCTGTGCGAACATTAGGCAGATGAAAGTGTAAACTGCATTACATCACATGTCGGTCCGAACATTCCAGTTAATCCGAAACTCGATGCTCTAATGTCTGAGCCCACACAAATAATGTATTCTGTTATTTCTCAAGAGAATTTTGTAAGGCGTTACGTTATTAAGTTTCGGTGTGTGATAACCAGATTTTCTCCCCTATTCCCCATACTATACTAACACCGATTCTTCAATAAATTCTGCTCTCGCGCAGAGCGAGTAAATTTATGGAAATATATTAGAGGGTTTATTGAAGAATTTATCTTGCATTCTATTCTCGCAATGTACGACGAGTAAAGAGGCTGCCGGTCAGATAGAAATTAAAAAAGGATGGCGTAAGTAATGTTGTGCTTATAAGAGAAAGAGCCGAGCCAAAGCGTGAAGTTTTTGTTTTCGTCAATCAACTGTAGTGAAAGTATAATTCAAGACTTTGATTAATGGGCATGCCACTGTAGCAGGAAATAGTTAATGAATGCCAGAGAGTGTGGTGAGAGATTCCAATTTAACGTTAGGGTGTTTAGTCGTGAGAGCTGTAAGTGGGAGTATATTTTGTAAGCGAGGAATGTTCCTATGTATTAGATTTACCTTTCTAGAGGTACGCTCAAGTTGACCCAAAAATAAATTTTAGTTTCTCGTATAAATTATAATTATACTCTCTAAACACAGTACATACGAGATTTTACAGGTTTGTAAGGTTGAAAATAATACGTAAATATTTATAAGACTTATCCAGATTTAGATTCAATTTCTCTATGTATCATCTTCTGATGTCGAGGCGTCAGTTTTTGGATTTTCGCACTTACACTAGACTCAAAAATACTCGCTTTTGGACATGTCATTAACTTGTAACTGGCATGCTTTACTTAAAAAAAAAGGTTTAGATTAAAATTCAAAAAAGCCAGTAGTAAATTCATTTCACTTGCTCTCCTTTTCACTGTTTAATAACAACTATAGTTTATCTGTATTTGCCTATTGCCCTGACATAATCGTGCATTAACTGGTACAGAGAATCCTGTATAATACTGAAGCAAAAGAACATGAGGTCTTGGCATTTTGTAGTAATCCTAATATAAATGTGTATTTATTTATCTTAAAACTCCAAGGGATATTTTATCAAATAATTCTTTCATTAAAGTATAGTAATAGATGGTCATTCGAGATAAGATCTTCACGGGCTACAAGGAGTAGTGTCTCCAATTCATTGCCTCGGGGGTCTAATTCTTAAAGAAGTACGTGTGACTAGACTGATTATCAATATTTCAAATTTGTTCGTTCAAAAATTCCCAGAGGTTACAGCTGAACTAACTATGGGGAAGATGCCTTTCAATAGTATAGTGAAAACTGTAGTAGCCACACATAACATTCTCGAGCAACTTGCAGAAATTCATTTTTAAATTATTACTTATTATTTATCCACATCTCCCAGACACGAGATATTACAGTTAAACGGATAAAGGTAGAGAAAAAATTCTGAATTACTCCTATATGAACGGTTCCCGGAATTACACGTCTCAGTAAACAGTTTCATTAACTTGTAATTTTCACATCAACTTTTTGTTCGCAAACTAATGAAATGCTTCTATCTCCAGCTGAGTAATCGATACCTTCAAATTGCTCTCGCAATTCTTTCGCAAGAGCGTGATTCTTTACTTTTTCTGATTTTTTTAAAAGTTTTGTACACTCTCTTGACCTGTGTCCGTGTCTCAAAAAGCAATTTAATTTCTCCCTCCAAGGCAAAATAAAAGAAGTTTTATTTTTTATTTTTAGTTTTGCTTTTACTCTATTATTTACTCAAGAGTGGGGTAAATTGAATTCGTGGGCTATTTCTGGAGAAACAGTGGTATTCAGCTGTTCTTAAATGTAATTTTGTGCGGTCTCGAAAATAACGGTGTTTGCTCTTTTGATTCTCAAGGTTTTTAGATTCATCAAGGCCATGTTTCTGGATTGTTAATACCTAGTGAAATACTTTTAAAAAATTGTTCGAGTATTAAATTCTACATATCCTTTTGGAGATTGTAAGTGAAGTTTTTTATTAATTCTTAATTTCTTCAATTCACTCGTACATTTGACAAAACTTACCTTTAATACTTAATGGTTGTTGAGAACGAATGAATCTGTTGGGAAAAATTTGGACAATACTTAATGTAACTACATAGTATGGAAAAAAACATTGGGAGACATTTATTCTTTAAAAGTAGTACTACATGTACACACACACACACACACACATATATATATATATATATATATAACATACAAAACAAAAAAACTTTTTTAATTTCCAAAATCTTTTCATTTTCCTTTAAAATTACTTGGGCGTAAGCAAACTAATTTCGTTTTGATTTTAATAACAAGGGATTTCTGGTATTGTCGTTGTCAAAGTAATATGTAGCAGTTGAGGAAATAAAAGCTTTTGTTTAAACTGCGGCGTGATTTTCATGTGTCCGGGGCCGACAGCGAGCTTCACCGACCAACTACACTCCTATGCGCGGGAATTAGATTAAGTAGAACAGACTCCCTGTGACGCATCGGCTGCCATCAACACCTTTCTCCCTCGACGGCACCGTGCTGTCATATATATATATATATATATATATATATATATATGTGTGTGTGTGTGTGTGTGTGTGTGTGTGTGTGTGTGTGGGAAGCGAATTCTTAAGTCATCAAGAACTTCACAATACGACATGTAATTTTAGATTCTCTATATTTAAACTTGATTAGATATAAAAGTAGTAAATTAATATAGACATAAAGAGTTGAGTTGAGTATTAAGGTTACGTCTACACAGTCACTGGAAAATACAAATATAGTTATAGGGCCGTCTTGCCCAATCTTCAGTTACAGGGCCGTCTGTTCTTTCTCTCACACGTCCGTGAGCGTCGGTATTGTAACATATTCCGTGCTTAGTGGCAAAGCCGACACGCTAGGTAGCGTCACACCGGTTATGTATAGTGATAAACAGCTTACTAATAAGAACTTTTTACACTGAATATCAATTTATTAGAGATTCTGGATTAAAATACTTCATGATTAGGTAGTGTTCTGGAACATCAGTTACATTAATAATGTCCGTTGCAGTATGCGATGCACGTTAAAGATTGTCCGTTCAGCTGGCAGGATGCTCTGTCGCTATGGATCGTAGATCGGGCCTTCAGGCAATAAAGCTCTAATTGCAGAAGTCTCAGTTGCCGGGAACGGATTCCACTCTTCGGAACAGGCTGGAATGAGGCGAACTTGAATTCCAGACGCAATGTGAACTAATTATCACAGAGTAGTGGACGGCTCGTCCCCCGCTCTCACCAAAGAAGCTAGCTGCTTCGAAAATGGGAAAGATCAAGCTTTGATCTCCAAACGACCCTTCTCAGCGAGAAAAAGGTCTTCTTCACACAGGGGGCTGAGCCTCCAAAAATATCAAAGTCACTCAAAGTGAATGGAGCTAGGAGATCAGCTATCACTCCTAAACTCAGGCTTCGAATCTCGTCTCAAAACTCGTCTCAATTCTCGTCTCCTCTAAAAATCTCCTGCATCCGCTTTTTAAAACTTTTTTCCCTGGCGGGATCTGTAAGAACCCCGCTCTTTGATCTGGGGCTCTGATAGGTCCTTGGCCGTGAAGCGTGCGCAAAACTATACTTGTTCTTTATATCGGCAGCACTCGTTGGGTCATTAGGGCGTCTCATCAGGGGGATGGTCTGCCTTTGTTAGTCTTTTGTGTTATAGTGTCTTCGCTGTAGACATCGGGGTGCCTCGCTATTGTCAAGTCGCTCCTCGCCTGCGAGTCGAAAAGCTGACTCCTTTTGTAAGTCACCCCTCGGCAGGGGAAAACTATTTCTTTTCGCAGACCGTCGCTGGGCTTACTCTGTTTCAAGCCGAGGTTAATAATTTTCCTGGGCCAAGAGGAGGGGAAATCTCACAGTATCCAGGGGTCAACTCACGAGTATCACCTCTCTCAGCGGGATGGCACTGTCGTCGCCTCGTTTCCTCAGCGCTGCGTTGCAAGCGTTCCCATAACGCTCGGGCATCTTGATGTTTTGGCCCTCCAAAACTCTTTACTCTGCACAGAAATTCTAAAAAAAATGAGAAAAGAAAAAAAATAGTATCTATGGCTTATAATCGTTATGACATTTAATTTTGTACTGCTGCCCATGGTTTCATGTGATCGGCGGCAGTCGTTGTGACATTCGGTCCATCGTGGTTGCCTAACTTCTGGTCATCAAATCTGTCGTTGGACTTTATTTTCGTAATCTTGTAGGGTCCGAAAAATTTAGGTTTGAGTTTAGTTCCAGTTCCAAATTGGGTTTTTTCAATCGCAACGAGTTCTCCAATTTTATATTGTCTTGCGTTCTTCCTTTTTCGATTAAAATTTTTCTTATTTTCTTCTTGTATCTTCAGTATATTTTCTTTTGATATTTCTCTCATGTTTTCTCGATCTTCCATAGTTGCTTTGATATATTCTTCTTCTAGGATTTCCTTTATCTTTAAATCTTCTTTACTTTTTAATTTAACTCCAGTAAGAAGCTCAAACGGTGTAAATTTTGTTGATCTTAAAATGGTACTGTTAATAATTTTTTGAACGGCAGGTACATGCTTATACCACTTGGTTGCATCATCGATGGTTAGTTTCGACAAAATCGGAATGATGGTTCTGTGCATCCTCTCCACCTGTCCGTTTCTAATTTCTTAATAATTTTTTTAGCACGGACTTTGGCAATTATTACCTTTTCGTGATAATTCTCTGCTGAAATTGTTTCTTTTTCAAGCTGTTTTTCGTCTGTAATATCATTCTCAATCTGACTATCTATTAATTTTAAGTTTTCTTCCTTATCGGTTAAAAGTATAAGTAATTCGTCTATTAAATCTACATCTGGCTGAGTTTCATGCATAACGGCTTCCAATCTTTTAATTATTTTTGTCGTGGCCGTTCTCAGCGTAGTACGCTTTTACAAATTTTTATCTAATGCTTCCATCATGCAATATAATAAGAATTCGCTTACCGTTTTGGTCTCTCGGGTTCAACAGATGTCTTTCTTTTCAGGTTGGAATGGCGCTCAGCATACCACAGTCCAAAAGTCACTTAGTTATCACAGTCACTAATTTATTCCAAAAGTCACTTAAATCAGTCACTAATATTCACGGTCTAATATATTTTAAAACTAACTTATCTCTCATCCCGACCGAGCCCCCAATTTGTGGGAAGCGAATTCTTAAGTCATCAATAGCTTCACAATACAACATGAAATTTTAGATTATCTATATTTAAACTTGATTAGATATAAAAGTAGTAAATTAATATATACATAAAGAGTTGAGTTGAGTATTAAGGTTACGTCTACACAGTCACTGGAAAATACAAATATAGTTATAGGACCGTCTTGCCCAATCTTCAGTTACAGGGCCGTCTGCCCTTTCTCTCACACGTCCGTGAGCGTCGGCATCCAGGGGTCAACTCCCGAGTACCACCTCTCTCCGCGGGATGGCACTGTCGTCACCCCGTTTACTCAGCGCTGCGTTGCAAGCGTTCCCATATATATATATATATATATATACATATATATATATATGTATATATAAATGCAAGATATCCATATCGTAACACCACCGACTGCAACTAGATTACATGGGAGTACACTGAGAGAAATGGAGAAGTAATACTGCTACTATGAGATGTACAAAAAAGGTAAGATGACATCAGTTTTCAAGCTTTTGTTCTATACACTTTGTTAAACACATGCCTTGAGTTCATTGCCTAAAATATTGATCTGTAAGCCATCTATAGAGCATAATTATTGGTGCTGGCTTTGAGCATCATCAATAACTTCAATAATCTTTATCAACTTCTAATCAACACTGTTCTTAAACGGTTAGACTAGACAGTGGCTGTGTCTTGTTGAGTATATCATATGAAGAGCAATGCCTGTACTCAAAGCATTGCTCTTCATATGATATATTCAACAAGGCAGTGTATAAAGGTCTTTAAGGTGGTCCATCAAGACCGTATTAAAATCTTATATGATCCCTAGATATGATTGTATGCCTAGATATTAACAAATGATTGTTTTACTGTAAATATTACGGAAGAATATTATTTCTAGGCCTACCTGCATAATCTAAGAATTTAGGTATTTTATGTTTCATGCGTTGTCCCAGCCCCAAATATATTCATTAGAGTCGCCAGCATAAAGTTATTTAGGTGTTACTGAAGTATCTTTCAGAAACTAGTGTTGATGAATAGTGAAAATTTCATGAAATCAATATCGGGTTCCAGGCGTTGTATTTCTCCGTCAAAATGGTGACATCTTAGATAAAAAACTAACGAGTTTTTTTTATTCCGATACGAAAAGAAATCGAAGTATAGGAACAATTCGACATCCCCGTGTGGATCTGAAGTTTGCCAAGACCCGGTCCGGTGAACACAATTCTTGGCTCTGAATGTAACAACCATTGACGGCAGAGGAAGATAGGATCTTCAGCACAGCGATGTTGCAATTGCATTTCTTCCCACCTAGCGGCCAAAAATCAGGCCGGTGATGCCACATAAATGTGATTCTGAAAGATCTTGTAGGTCCTAGGTTCAAGAATAGTGAAATTTTCACGAAATAAATATCGGGTTCCCGGTTCTGTAATTATCTGTCAAACCGGTCACCGGTTTAACAGATAGTCGTTAACTTACAGATAGTCGTTACAGATAGATTAACGTCATAGATTCGAAACTCCCGAGTTTTCTGATCCCGAACCGAAAAAATGAAAGTATAGAGGCGATTCGATAACCCCTTGCGTGTGTGAAGGTCTCCGACATGATCGCCGCAGAGACCCGGTGTACACAATATTTGTCTCCTTACATAACACATATGACGGCAATGGGCCATTAGATCTCCGACACTTAGCGACCTAGCGGATAAAAATCACGGTGTGATGCCTTATAAAAATGCTTCTGAAAGATCTTATAGGCCGTAGAGTCGTCGATGAACAGTCAAAAGTAAATATCGAGTTCCCTGTTCTATGAGTATTTGTCAATATCATCTCGTCATTCGCGAAATAACCGAGTTGCATTAAAAGTGTTTCTCAAAGATCTTGCAGGCCCTAGGGTAGATGAATAGTCAAAATGTCATGAAATAAACAACGGGCTCCCGATACTGTAATTATTCGTCAAAATCATCATGGTAAAGAGCCGAAATAACCCAGTTCTGTCAAAAGTGTTTTTGAAAGGTCTTGTAGATCCTAGGGTCGATGAAAAACCAAAATTTCACGATATAACTATCGGGTTCTCGGTTGAATAATTGTCCGTCAAAGCGGTGACGTCATAGATTCAAAATTCCCGAGTTTTCTGATCCCGATCCGATAAAAAATGAAAGTGTAGAAACGATTCGACATCCCCTTGTGGGTCTTGTGGGTTACAAGCCAAGATCCGTTGACAAAGCCGAGAGACAATATTAAGCTCAGAATATAACACTTCTTGAGGGCAGCAGACGATCGGACCTCCGACATCTATTCCATTTCCCGCCACCTAGGAGGCATCAATTACGCCCCTAACGTCGTTAAAAGTGTTTCTGAAAGATCTTGCAGACACTATAGTCGATGAACAGTCAAAATTTTGCGAAATAAATATCGGGTTCCAGGTTTTGTATTTTTCTGTCAAAACGTTTGTCAAACGTCATCTATTCAATACTCTCAAGTTTTCTGATCGCGATCTAAAAAAAAGGGAAAAGTATAGGAAATATTCGACATCTGCTTGTGGGTCTGAAGGTCGCCATGACCTGATGTACACAATATTTTGCTTTGAAAATAACATCGCTTTTCGGCAGGAGGCAATCGGATCTCCGACACCTAAACATTTCCCACCACCTGGTGGGCATACATCACGCACCCTGACGTCGTTAAACTTTTTCATTTGCCTAATACTGTAATTTTACTTTTTTTCTGATAAAAATTCTATTTAATAGAGCGACATACCTAATGTTGCACTTACTTTCTGTATCAGACTAGCTTTAAGGAAGTTTCTGTGTGCAGTATAAGTGGTAATGGAATATTGTTGATGTTGATTTTAAAGGTTTGATCTTCTCTTTCTTAAAAATTCCTTAAGTTTTCCAAATTTTTCATTGTATACCGCCTAAATACGATTTAATCTCCATTAAAATCTTCTAAAAGAATGTCTACAAACGAAGTAAGTAGTGTTGTTTTTTGCTAAGAATTAGCGGTTTCCCTCGGTTACTCTTAATGTATTTCTTTGAAATAACAAAATCAGTATTTCCCGACATTATGTAAATTTAATTCAGTAACATCTATAGATATACGCCAATGATTTAATTTAATATGTTATTCCATAGGGAATAAATAAATATTTTACTGACTTACAACTGAGGTCTTTGCTTTCAGATTGACAAATATAGCCTTACTTCGGTTAATAAAAGTAGTTCAAAGACAACGTAGTTTAACCTATAAGCTATATAGCATACAAACACTTCTTTACCGCTAAACAGAGATTTTACACTACTGCTGAATTCCTCACAAGGCACTCTTAAGCAGTTTCAGCGACGATGAGAATTAAATTTGAAATGTTGTGATCATGAATTAAAATTTCATGTTAACTTGTTTACTTCACAGCCCAAAGTAAAAATTTCAGTCTGCTATGATTTTAATATATCCCGCAAAATTTTGCATTCTAAATAACCAGTGAAATTATTCTCCACTAAAGCAATATATAACGAAACGTTAATAACAACATGGAAAATTCCGCTGGTTTCACAATATTATAACTCTTCCAAAAAGTAAAATAACTACTAGAAAATACAATTTCTAAAATGTGGCATAAAAACAGTGATAAAGTTCACTTTCAATTTTTTTGGCATATCTCATTCCCAGTAATTATTTAGCAGCGATTGTATTTTCCTAATTTAAGCGTGTGTAATTTTTAAATTTAAAAGAATAATAAAGTGATATTTTTAATTTTTCTTTAATCAACATAAGATATTTTCTGTTATATTTTTATATATATTCATTGTGTGTCATTCGTGAAAATAACATCTAAATATTTTGAGAAATACCTGAACCGGCAAATTCTAGGAACAGAACCTTATTATAAAACCTTCGTAACACCTTCTCCTCAACCATCAGTTTCCCCGTTATTCTCAAAGTAAACATTTTGTTTTATTGAGGGAAGCTTACGGATTAACGTTTTCCAAAATAAAATTCTTATCGTTAAGGAAAACATCGTAGTGACTAAACCGTTCACTTTTAACATCAGCGAAACAAAACAGGTAGATCAGCATACAATCCAAGCAAAATAAACTTATCTTTTTATTTATTTATTTTTTAAACTTTGAAAAGAATTTTACTCTGTTTACATACGAAATAGCGCTCCTTGAATATAACTGGCAAACGAGATGCAAGACTGTAAACTGAAATTTTAGGGAAATATGAGTTCTAAAAGGAGAAATTTCCTTTTGTTATCGCAAACTGTTTACGTATCCGGAAGATAGCATTCTCTTATATATTCGAAACAGTGCTAATTATTTCAGATTCTTTTCATTCCATATAAAAGTAAAAAAAGATCATTTTCTTAATTTTGTACTTTTTTTAAAAAGGTAATCTTTTATTCCATTTTCTTGGCACAAATAAATTACACGTATTTGACATTTAGAAAGATTAAATAATAATGAAAATATAACCAGCAGGCAAAAATTAAATACTTTAATCCAGTTACTTAATCGGTATTTTAATTCAGTATTTATAATAGATAAAATTTATTTACGAAGGATTATATGGCAGCTTATACTGGAATTTATTTACGTAAGTGGTTTCAGGCTGATTATACAGGATGTAAATCTTCTTGATTTCATTGAAAAATAGAAGATATTTATAAACAAAAAAATTAATTCCTTTTGAAAATTTTGTTGATATAAAATTAGAAATGAATTATTTTGAAATCAATAGAGTTAAATCATTAAAAAAGTTAATAAAATTAACCAAATTCCATCTATTTTATGAGAATGAACTTTATGAGCTTATTTTATTTAGCTTAAAATATTGCAACACAAATATTTCAGAAAATCGTTTTCCATGATGCATTAAAAATTTTAAGAAATTCGGGCTGTCACAAATGTCTTCAGTTAACAAATTAAATGGGGTAAAATAAACATACCAAATTTAAATCGAAAAATTATAGGGCACTGTAGGAAAAAAAAATTCATGTAGTCTTTCTAGCGAAATTACTGCGGGTTATTAACTTAGGATTACTTATCGTTGCTTACCTCTTTTGTATGCATATATGTATGTATGTGTTATGTATATGCGTATCTCTCTCTCTCTCTCTCTCTCTCTCTCTCTCTCTATATATATATATATATATATATATATACGTATTATATATATGTGCATATATGTATATAAAAATTTTGACGCATTTTTTTACTTTTCTGTTTAACTGTTTGCTACTTGTCCAAGCGATACAGACTGGGTTTGGCGCGCTGCCAAAATTATAACTCGGGAGGTACGGATGGATGGTTTTAGCGTCTGAAATTTTGCTTTCAGGAGGACCGTTATGGAGGACCACAATCCTACGTTTAAACGTTGTTTAATCGTTAGGATGAAATATTTGGATCCCAAAACATATAATGGCTTCAATGAAATCACTTCTTTTTATTTATTTGTTGGTGTTTACTATTTAATAAATTTTTAAAGTAAATATCATGGCCTCAATCCCTATCTACATATACTGGGTGAATAATTTCACGGTAGGATCTGGAACAGAAAAATTCCATTTTTTACTTACGTGTACTATTAATATTTCAAACCAAAGCATGTATTCTTTGAAGTATTATTGAGTTTAAAGCCTCGTTTACTAAATGGATACGTGAGGATTGACCACGAGGGAGTGGGAAGCTATTCGACTTAGTAGCATTCATAACGCTTCAAAAGCTTAGTTGTTCTTTAAGTAACTTTTTAAGTATAGCAAGGTTTAGAGCCACTCTAATGTATGCCTACCAAAACTGGTGCAAAAAAGGTATGACAGTGAACCTAAAGAGATAACAGTTAAATGTCCAAGTCGTTTGTTGAAATTGGCGATACTTGTGAGCCGACAGACGCAATGCTGTTTGACGAAACTACACAATGCAATTTAGGACAACCTCAAACAATTTCCATTTATTTTCTAAGCATGGTTCCATAACTTAAAGTGATTCCCCTGCTTCAAAGAGCATCTAAGTTGGATAATAAAGGTTGGGGAAAAGTACACTCGTCCGATGAGTCATGTCGTTTTCTATATTCTGCAGGTGATCATGTGTGAATTTCAGTAACAGGCTGTGTGAAACCATCTAATGTGGTTTCAACCCATTAGGAATTGATGTAAGAAATTATATACGGTGGGTATGTTTGTCTAGCAAGAACTGCAGCTTTTGGTGAGTGTGGGAGAAGTTAAAAATGTTTCCTACAGTTGAAGACTGCTAGTTCACAGTACAAAACACAAAATGCTGAACTTTTTTGCTCCTAAAATACATGGAGTCCATCAGGAGTCCAATCCTTTCATTCGTAGAAATCTGGAGTGAATAGGAATAGTAAGCATTATTTTAATAGTATGAAGCACTGAAAATTGTCTTGAACTTCTCTTCATCTAAACTCCACAGAGAAGAAACAGAGTTTTAGAGAACATCACATAATGTGACCGGGATCTGCGATCTTTACCTATCAAATTGATTTTAGTTCGTGGTACATACGACAGCTGCCGACCTTCTAGGAAATTCGAGATATGTCAAGTATTTGACAGGTAGTTATAATTGAATAATACTGCTGTAAATTGCCGAGATCTATTGATTATAGATTAGACTGTGCTGATGCGCATACATTTAGAAAGCAAGATGGTTTAATGTATTACGTTAGATCATTTTTTTAATCTGTTCTCTAACAGAGAAGCAACATACATTTTCTTTTTATTATCATTTATGCATCCCCAGTGTTCCAGTGTATTTTTTATTCATAAAAAGCATGTTTAGATAAAGTACATTTTCGTGCTTGCTTGGCTCGTTGCTTTAAACTTTATCAGAAAACGTGAGTTATGACCACCATCTTCAGCGAAAGATGATCTGTTTTACAGTTTTTGAATCATCAAAGGCGTCATGACTAAATTTTTCAAAAATATTAAGTTTTCTTTCAGGTAATAAGAGCAAGAATTAAGATACATGCACTCTAAATCATTGCAATATGTTACAGAACGAGGTTTTTAAACGAAACAATACTGAAGCTAGCTGTAAATTAACTTCAGCATATTACGTATTTTTAAATGCAGCCTCTTTACCTGAAAATAGATATGTTTTCTTCTCTTAAAAATCCTGCGTTGTATTGGTTTTAAAACATATCAAGGGATTAAATATCCTTTCGAAACAAAAATGGAAACACATTTAGAATTTGACAAAACATCAGGGAGGATTTTTCAGATGGGAAGAATATTTTAACATGAAAAAAATTCTGAAAATTTTCTTCTTCCTTAAATGGTTTTTATTCGGGTACATGCTTCGCTAATAGTAATATATCCACTGCATTCATATCACAGGAATTGTGCGGTACCATAACATAAAACAATGAATATGTGATGAGATAGGTTTATTTTTTGTAACATCATGCAATACATGGCATATTAATATATATATATATATATATGTCAGAATTTAAGTGGGAAAAGAATGATTACCTTAAATTTAAAGGGGGCTTGGGAATTAAATTATATTTGTGGCGTAATTCGCCTCTAATTGTTCGTATTTCAAGACGCGAATTGGGAAAGAGAAATTCCCCTTTTCATTATATAATCTTGGCGCGTCTGTGGTTTTGCGTTCAAAGAGGAAATCTTATATAATTCTCCTTCAAAGATGTCTGGTTTGGGCTCTGCGCATGTACAGGGAGAGTTGACGCGCGGAGATGCCCGCGAATTTGGTCAGAGCGCGGAATAAAAGTCGATGCTGTCAGGTGTATTTTTCGCCGCGTCTCTAAAAAAAGAAATGACGAATAATGAAATGCGTATATCTGGAGAGGTGGTCTACATGGAATTGAACTAAATAAATTCTACATGTTGGATACGATGCTGAGTCATTTTTGAGTGTATGCCTTCCCTCGATGCCAAGAACTATAAAAAAAGAAGACTGCATACGATATAATACCAGGCAAAGTCATCGCCTGTCATATATATATATATATATATATATATATATATATATATATATATTCAGTATGTTAAAACTATCAGCTCGTTCGTAGGCTAAATTCTAATTGGAAAAATTGTTATTTAAGCAGAACTAAAGTTGAAGAAAAGTGAGGTGATATTTATAATTACAGACCGACTGTAAATAAAAATTTACTGGATTATTAATAATTTTACACTTGAGATTTAGATGTTCTGTACAGAGTATCACTTGACTTAAAATATTTTTATGTACTCTGTGAGTACCACTGCACGCATGATAGATACATCTCCTTATCAACGTACAACATTATACATACACGAATATATTAAGAGTTCATTCTAATTAAAATTTCCCATCAAGGGCTGTTTGCTTATGTCCCAAACCATTAAATCGTTACTCTAGTAAGATTACATTTGAATATTTCAAGTTTGTGAAATATTTGAACTAATAAAGACGGAAAGATTGATGAAATATGAAAAGAGATAAAATGAAATTTAATGATCAATTAAGAATCTGAGAAATTTAGTATGGTGATTATCGAAAGTGTAATTTTTTCTTATATATTTTATCGACTAGTTGTAACATGTATGAATGAACATATTATATAAATGGTAAATGGCTATTTTAATTAAGTTTCGGTTCACTTACCCATAAATTTGAATTAAAACTATTTCTATGCACAATATTGTAATGTATTTTTTGTAGGTATGACATAGCAGAAACTGTATGCTTATATTCGCACTTTAAAAAAAGTAGTTTTTTTTTGCTGAAAGCTTAACTTTTAGTGTCTTACATACCTTCTACGCCTAAAAATTATTAACTAAATAAGGAATGGTTGGGATGAAGGGGTACATAGAGTTCAAAAGGATGACAACTATATGACATTTTTTAATCTTTGAAATTGACAAAACGTTAAAATTTAGACGTTGTCAGGAAGACTTTTGATATGCCATTTTCAAGTGGGCTCTGCCCTGAAAAACAATTAATCATAAAATTGTATTCACTATTTTGAGATATCAAGAGCTGTTACCGTTCGTCAGTAAATAGCGTTTTAGTAGAAAAAGAAACTGTTTTTCATCTATATTTTAGGAAGTAAATCATAAAGGGAATTATATATTTACGAGTAACAGAATTGGTTGAAAATAATTACTCGGATGTAGAATTATTTCTCAACAAATCATTTCAAGGTAGAATAATTTCTTAAACGGGAATAAAGATGAATATATGATCTCGAATATATTTTAAGAGGACTTACGAGAACATTTATTAGGTTTTTAGGCGGTTAATAATAATTTAAATTTACCTACTAGTTATATAACTTTAAATCATTGTTCAGAACAGGAAGATGATAAATTCGAAAACTAATAACTCCCTCTCGCTGAGTACTTTCTGGTTGAAAATCCCTTTTTTCACTTTTTTTATCCCCCTTAACTTTAGTTTTATCCTCTTTTGACGAAAAATTCTCTTTGAAACTTGCGACATCAGAATCATTATCATTTAAATAATTTAATACTGCTTCAGTTTTAGGAAGATTAAGCTTTTCGTATTCGTGCGTTTTAATGCAAACTACGTCTATACCTTCCGAAGCATCAGCTAAATTACTTACAGTATAACTCTGTGTCAACTTTTCATCCTGATTCTCAGTCTGGTTTCCATGTACTTTATTTAAAACCCTATTATCAACCTGGGCTACAGCATCCTCATTCGAATGGAAACTTGAAACGATAACATCATTACGTAGCGAGTTCCTACTATCGTGTAAAGAATTTTTATTGTCGTCAACTAACGAGTATTCACTAACTTCCGTAACGCATACTTCGTAAACTACTAAATTTCCTTCATTAACAGATGTGTGAATATCATCTAAAATATCAGGTATAGCATTAATAGAAGTATCAGATGATTTATTTTCTAAACCACTAGCATTAGTATCGGCACTATTTTCAGAAATTTGTACTAGAATTACCGCATTATTCCAGCTAGACTCACTTTCATTATAAGCCACAAAAATACCCCGACTTTCACTATTCTCAAAATAATGATTACTGCTCGGACAAGTTAATACGTTTGACCACACAGTTTCAACAGGTTGAACCATATCATGTGAAACAACTTGCCAGTGCACGTAAGGTGCTTGCATATTATTTACTTTAAGTGCACTAATTTCATAGTAACGCCGTAAGCTTCTATTATTTCACTCCCGATACTGGTTTCGCTGTTGGTTTGACATTCGCGAAAAATTTTGGTTGGGGGGGATAAAACTTCTTATACCTGAGTGAGGGTAAGTGGTAGCCACGATGGTCGCTTTCGAGTCTGGAGACACCGTGAAGAGAGGATGCTGAACAGCTGCGTTATGCACCACCACACTGGTCCTGCACCGGGTATTATGGTATGGGGCGGTATTGGATATCACTCTCGCACACCTCTAGTACGCATTGCCGGTACTTTAAACAGCCAGCGCTACATCTCCGAGGTGTTGGAGCCAGTTGTCCTTCCTTTCCTTCCGGGCTTGCCCACAGCCATATTTCAACAGGATAATGCGCGACCACACGTGGCACGCATTGTCCAACGGTTCTTCGTCAATCGCCAGATTGAATTGCTTCCCTGGCCGCCTCGCTCTCCGGATCTTTCGCCGATAGAAAACATGTGGTCCATGGTTGCTCTACGATTGACCCAGATTCCATCCCCAGCTGCCACAGCAGATCAACTTTGGCAACGTGTGGAAGCTGCTTGGTCTACTGTACCCAAAGAACTCATCCAAAGTCTCTTTGAATCAATGCCGAGGCGTGCGGCAGCGGTGATCTCCAACAATGGCGGCTACTCTGGCTACTGATTTTGGCAGGAACCACACTTCACAGAAGTCTATAAATTTAATCATTTGATACTTGGTCAACATGTTATCTACAAAAAAAATTTTGTTGTGATATCTGTTGTCTTTCTTGGTGTTGCAATTTGGGTGGCCAGCAGTGTATTTTTAAGATTACCGCTTCTGTCATCTTTTCTAAATATTCCTCACACTTTATAATCTTTTCCATAGCAAAATCTAACGCAGACTGACCTTCACGTTGCCTTAGCAAATAAATTATCCGCTTCAATTTGACTTTGATTAAAGGTCTTTGGAAAAACGCTAAGAAACTGTTGCTTGAATGACAAATAGTCAAAAATCAGATTACTGCTTTGCATACACGTGTACCACTGATATGCACTACCTCTTAAAGCGGCTAGAGCAATTTTAAATTTATCCCCCTCTGGGGTGCATTGTTGCTGAAAGTAATGCTCAATTTTCTTTAGGAATTGACTTGAGGGGCCGCCATTGAAGGTGGCTTCGAATGGTGCAATTTGCTGAACCATAATTACCCGAGGAAAATTTCCAGCAGGGTTTTGCTCTACAACACTCATTTTCAAATAGTATATAAGTACTTGCAATAATTTTATCAATATAAGTACACAGTACACAGTTTAATTTCAATTATGTTGTTCGTTGTAAATGTAACGATAACAACCAGGGTATATATAAACTTACGGGCGCCACTGTAGAGTTTTATACTGAGGGGCACTCTCTTTGAATTTGATACAAACACAGTTTATACATGAAACAATGTTTATTTAATTCGTTGCACATATAGAATTTGCTTTTACAGCAATAAGCATACGTACTACTCGTACGGAATATATATTAACATTCAATAGAAATACACTTTCCAAATACTCACAAACCAGCAGAGAGTCAAACCAGCAGTTCTGCCACGTAAACTTTGGGCCCCCTAAGCACTAGCGCAGGATAGTACTGGAGCTGCATACCCTCGTAGCTCCCTCTCGCTTATCTATCAACTTTAACAACCTTTTCTTCAACTCTGTATTAATCAAGCTGCTTGGTATTTATACCAAGCGCGTATGCCGAAATTAGCATATCTCAAGCAGCTTCTTTAATTCATTCACTCAAAAGTTCGATTCTTGTGAATCGAATCTTATGCATACCTTACACACTTTTTAGTGAAATAATTTTTTCATCACTTTTGCACATCAAAATAAAACCTAGAAATCGCTTAAATGTATCTGATGACTTACGAATGGCTCTTTCAGAAAAAAGCATCGTTTTAAAAGGATAATTAGGAACAAATAACAACAACGTAGCCTTTAAAAATATAGATATTGTTTTATATTTTATAATATACTATGTATTGTAAATGTATTAATTTTTTATGGAATAAATAAATTATCTTGCAATAAATGTCTTGTTCTAAGTAAAAAATAGAAACACATTTTTCAAGGGGGTGTAAGAGCTTATTTTCAGATTCAAGGGGGTGTTGACTATTAAAAAGTTTAAGAACTACTCCTCTAGGCCAGTGATTCTCAATCTGGGAGGGCGTAGAAGAATTTCAAAGGAGGCGTGAGTTTTAAAAAAGTAAAATAAAAAGTAAAACTAACTGTAATTTACTGTACTTTTTTTTGCGGTCACAATGCAACCCTAACGTATTTTCGACATACAAACACGAACACGATAATTGTCGTACCCGATAATTGTCGTAATTCTCAAACCACGATAACTGTCGTACGTCTGAACATTGAAAGTGACCTGAGGTGTGCTTTGTCACAGTTACAACCTAATATTCAAAAACTTGTCAAGAACAAACAGTGACAGCCCTCTCATTAATATTGTGAAAGTGACTGGTATTACATGCCAACCTCACCTAGATACTTGATTACCTCAAATATATTTGATCTGTATTTAATTCTATGATTTCATATATTCTAATAGTAATACGTTCCAAATTAAGATAATTGTAGTATTATTAAATTTTGTGTATGAAATTATCCATTCTATGTTTTCATTTAATAACCAGTTTCAGTTTCAAATTCCGATTGTTCTACTTGTATTTACCCCATATGGTGGCGGTGGTGGTGGTGGGGAGGCGTGACCTCACATCAGTGTTTAAAGGGAGGCCCAGAGCCTGAAAGGTTGAGATCCCCTGCTCTAGACGAATCAAAAGTTGTTACCCGTCACTAAGCAATTAATTTATAATCACAAAAATTATTTTTTATCCATATTTTGTTAACAGCATAACAAAGTGAATTTTTATTTTTAAAACGAATGTTAGTTAAACAACTACCCACTCTCGGCATGAATAACTTTTGAAATGTGAATAGGCGAAACTGAAAAATATTTAAAAAGGCTCTCTGGTACAGTACGATAAGTAACCTTCATACAATTTTCAATCGTAGTTCAGTGCATTTTGCTCCAAAATTTAAATAACAATAGCTCTTATTCATTTCTTTCTGATAACAAAAACCTTCCCCGTGTAAATCATATAGTTGTTTTCCCGTATAATGTGTTTACATAGTATGTTAGTACACAGTCATTTAAACTGATGTCCAATTCAAAATAAGGAGAAAGTTCTAAAGCACGATTATAAACTCTCTGCTTTATGCATAGAAGCGTTTAACTGATACATTTTCATCTAAGTCTTTTGTCTACCTGTCTATAAGATCCATCGTGCAAAAGAAGAATATTTTACTGAATGTTATCATTGCTTTTCAGCTGCCCATAAATTCAGGTCACAACAGTTCTTTCTCACCATATACACTATTTATCCATATCTACGGCTATTGACCTGCGTTAACACTTATCAGAAGTTAGCCTCCCTTAGCAGGGCGTTTAATGTGGGTCTCCCCCTCCTCTATTAATGTGGCAGTTTTATTCCTGGACCATTTTAGAAACTCGGCTACTTTCTTCCCCTGTAGTCTGGTCAGGGGGAGAGAAAATGACCATGAAGCTCGGTCATCATTTTTCTCGGTCTCTCAACTTTTTAAGAGGCATTTTTTACAACTCTGCTTTCTTTTTTATCTTGTTGATACTTTTTCGCTGATTCTTCTATTCTTCTTACCGCTTTCTTGCTCTTTGTGTTTTGCTGGAAACAGGGGAAGGAAGGTTCTGAGTGATCAACAGAACGATTTGGATGAGACGTGCCCATGATATGGTCGATTGCAAGATTGTGGATGGGGTCCCTGGAGTAACATCGAGCCAAGAAAGATATTGCACTTTCTCGGAATTTCCCTTTTTGGGATAAAAAAAAATGTTCCTTCTCCAACCAAAAATGGGTCCATAAAATATTATCTCCCTAGTTTCTTCAATTTTTTTATAAATAAATGGGTGTATTCATGTAAATATAAAATGTAATGCACGTCCAGAATCTGAAAATCCGTAATTTAGTTAACTCTATCATAAATTTGAATTATGTTGTTTGCAGAGACATTAAATCTAATATTTATGTTATGTGGGTCTATATCTCTTATTACTCAGTAGGCAGACGTAAGTATGGAATTTAACACTTTTGAATTCTGCATATTTCTTGGAATATTTAACTTTTATGTCTATGAAATTTTAAAAAATGCGTCTTAAAATCTCGCACAGCGTATAATACAAATTTATTTGTTTGGTCTGAAAAAGGAATGTATTTAATATTTGTAACTGTAAAGGGATATTCGAATTGTTAATAATATTTTAAACAAGTTATCTTTCATTCATTAGTAACTTTTTCGAGTACTCCCTGAATACATCACTTTTAACACAAAATAAAGACATATTTCCTTATTCTTTGTAATTGATGTTTTTAATCGTGTTTTAACTTTCTATAGATTTTTTTAAAAATTATGTTCAATGCAAGTAACATATTTAATCGCTGTCTAAAGATATATTTTCAACAGTCAAGGTTACAAATTCTCTTAAATTTATTTACTTAAGCTTCTTAATATGCCATTTAATCCTATTTTCATTTGATAATATTGAATATTACTGTCAACGCTGAATTGAATTTTGACGATATAGAATATTGATGTAATTCGTTATTTTTTATGAAGCAATGCAATAGCGGTAAGGGTAAATTTGGGGGAAAAGAGCTGAATCAATCTTTCTTACAAATTTATTTTTCAAGCGTTGGAATACAGAGGTAACAAATACAATTACCAATAATTTAAGCGTCTGCAAATTGTGTAAAATTAAAGGTTTTTAATGTTACCTTGTATGTACACTAACAATTTTTTTATCTTTTATTTTTCACATTGCTTTTGATTAAGTCAAGATATTGCAGAAATATTTATTCTTTAATCCCACCGTTTGATTTATCTCTATTTGGCATATTAACATAAATTATGCTTTACCGAAAGTATATATTGTTGTAGCTTAAGTAATGTATCTTGACCAATTTTTAGCACATTGATACTTATCATAAATAATCAGTGTAAGGTATGTTGACTTACATAATTTTATTATATTTATATGTCAGTCAGTGAAGACTGCAATTTCATATTTTTTGTGTAGTATTTTAACATTTAATGCTTCTGTATCTGATACATATTTATGGCGTAAACCATATTGTTTCAACCCACTTCATTAATTTTATTTCATTCAAAACAACGCAAAAATCAAATTTAATATTAATGTGTTTTTTTTTTGCAATTTTTCAATATCATTATATATTATAAATATCTTATTTACTTGTGCGTAGTTACTATACAAAATAAAGAATTTTACCATTTTTCTTCAATGAAATAATTTTTCGATATAGAAAAATTAAAATACGATTTACAGGGTTGAAAATTTGTAAAGTTATTAATTTATAACATACAGAAAAAAAAATATACTTACGATCGTGTTTGAAAATAAATTTTTAAAGAATAATGTACAAAGGAAACTTTTGATTAAGATAGTAATAGCAATTTGAAATATTTTTTTTAAGAATTAATTTATTCTATTTAATACAATTCTTATAGAAAAAAATTACGTTTGTGTTTGATAGTTAATTTTAAAATTATTAATATTCATAAGATATTTTTGATAAAAACAGCCATGTGTACAAAGTGAGTCGTGCTTTTCTTTCATCAGTCTAAGCAGTAAAGTTCTATTTATTCAGAACCGTAGTTTTCCGCCAATAAGTAATGCCATTTTCATGTTTTTTCCTCTCTTTTAAACCATGATGTTTCTTTGTGTGAAATATATTTATAGAATGCAAAATGTATTGATTCTGACCGGTCCTTATATTTGATTATGTATGAATGGCGTTGAAAAACAAGCATAACTCTATTCGTTCTATTTATTTCTAAATATCAATACATTTTATAAATATCCTTGATATTTGATGTACTATGCTAATACAAATATTTTTCTACAATTCTGTTAAATTCAATAGTTTAGAATGGGAGAAAATAATTTATAAAATTAATATTTATTACGTTTCCTCGGTTTTTTTTAACATACAATTAAATATTCAATATTTTTTGTAAATTACATTATAGGATAAACATATAAATTACGTTTATATGTTTGATTATTATTGTCACTATGAGTACAATAAATGATACTCACAGTCATTTCATAACAGTGACAGTAATTGAAATATGTTTAGGGTGCTATAATTTTATTGCTCCTGCTGTACTGAGCAAAGAGGAAGAAAACATTTAAATCTAAATTCCTGGGTGATTGAAGTCTATGTGTGATATTAAAATTACGTTCATGTTTGATAAATAAGATCTTTAAAACAATAATATTCTTGGGGTGACATTGATGAAAACAACCATGTATCAGTTCATATATATATATATATATATATATATATATATATATATATATATATATATATATATATATATATATAATCAGTGGAATCTCGATCGATCATTCCCCGAAACATCGTTTTCCCGTATATGTCGATTATTTCACCCAGTTCCATTGATTCTACTGCTTTGTTATGTTCCCGCTTCTATCGTTTTTCAGCATTAATGGTTCAGTTCAGTCGGTTCCTTGAAAAACGAAAGATAGAGATTCCACTGTGTATGTAAATATATATATATATATATATATATATATATATATATATATATATATATATATATATATATATATATATATATATATGTATATATATATATATATATATGTATATATATATATATGTATATATATATATATATACATATATATATATATATATATATATATATATATATATATATGTATATATATATATATACATATATATATATATATATATACATATATATATATATATATATATATATATATATATATATATATACATATATATATATATACATATATATATATATATATATATATATATATATATATATATATATATATATAAATATATATATATATATAAATACATATATATACATATATATACATATATATATATATATGTATATATATATATATATATATGTATGTATGTATGTGTGAATAGATTTTTCTGTGTATGGCGTATATTTGGAAAGTGCAAAACATTTTTAAGAGTGTGAAACGTTCCTAACAAATTCTATTTGGCCAGATTCCTGATTAAATTATTTACAAAAGGCGTGAAAAACAAAGTGAGCCTTATTTTTTCAAAAAATTTCTCAACCTCTGTCATCTATTCTGCTCTGCATAGCCGGAAACGCGACTCACTCGTTGATTTAAATCCCGAACAAACGGCTTAGACCCTTCACGAACAACTAAACCCGTGTTAAATCCCTCGGTTTAGCACTGTAAGCAGTGGAAGAATGAACCATTTACTAGCGCTGAAAGTGTTCTTGTACAAGGAAACGAGTCGGAAAATTTACGATAAGTGCTTCTTCCTGTCTTAAGATAGGGGAGGAGGGAAGAGCTTGGAACTTTCTCGCGTTAGGCGATACTCGATACACCCCCGGTTTGCTGATGTGCATCGTACCAGGCCCAGATTTACTGAAGAATATTGCAAACAAAGAAAAAAAACACTATCATGGAGTTCTTGACGAATTCTAATTCCTTTAAATGGTTAGAGTTGAACTTCAGCGAAGATATTTACTTTACTTTCCAGTGTATTTGTCTAACAGAGAAGAAAATGCTTAGATTAATGCTGTTGTTTAAGAAAGTTAAATAGGACTAGGTAAAAGCAAATTTCTTCAAATGGTCTGGAATTATTTTGAAATTTTTATTTAGAAAGAATAAAGAGTGTATTTTGCAAGAGCATTTCCATTATTAAGAATTTTTATCTTTTTTAAAAGAAAGTGCATGGAATAGACTTTCATATTTAATGTAAAATAAATAATCACAGTTTCATAAAAGGTAGATTTTCCTCCGAAACTCCAAATTTTGAATTAGATATAAGTGAAGACATGAATTAAAAGTTTTTAATTTCTCGTTAAAATAATTTTTATATAATCTATATACATAAAACAGATTCGTAACTTACTGACTGACTGACTGACAGATTACGCACAGACCAAACCGCTGGACTTTAAGAGCTGAAATTTGGCATGGCGATTCTTCATATAGTGTAGAGGTGCACTACGAAAGATTTTTGAAAATTTTTTCTTAATTTTTCTAAATTATGTTTTTAAGTTTTTGTAATTTTTTTAAAATTTGCATTTAAAACAATAATCTGAGGGTTATAAAATTTATATCACGAGAAAGATCATAAAAATTCCTTTAATATAAAATCTTTTTAGAATATTTACCTCCAATATCTGATTTTTGGTGAATTTTTAAAAATTAATTTTTAGAATTTAATTTATTAAATGCTGATCACGTCATTTCTTTTCTTTTTGTGATACTTTATATTAATTTTGTGTCACGTGCATAACAAAGAAATATATTGACAAAAAAATATTAAAATACGGTAAAAGATAAAATTTATCCACTAATTGAGATGGATGCTTTTTAAGAATTTATTACAAAATAGTATGTTTTATGGATATTAAACATACAAATTAATTGCATATATTGACCATTGTATTTAATTTGATTATTTTCTTCTACATTATTTTGCCTATAGAAATATCCGTTACGATATTTTTATAAATATATAATTTTTTTCTGGCATTATTTGCATACATTTATGTGGTTCTTCCTTTCTTTTTTTTATCTCTAACGGTCCAGGCACATTATAAAGTACGAGGGCTAACTTCGGAATAACTCCTTTATTCTCTACGTAGAGGCAGACTGCCATATACAGACTTGGGGCTTCCAAAATAATACACAACAGTACCGCAACCCGCGGTACTAAGAAACTAAAGGTCGCAATGAATCCTTCAGGCAGAGTACCCGTAAACCTCGGCTCTGAGCTAATTCTCGAAGTCGTGCAGCCACCTCGGCTAAATACCAATACACGCTCTATCAGTTAAACACCGCTATCACCTTCCATCACGCTTGCCTCGCTCTCTCCCGTATCGCTACTCCAGTCTTGGGCTTTTGCCAACTCAGCGTGTGCTCTTTAAATAGATCAAACACCTGCGCCGAACTCACTTCGGCTGGCATGTACAGCGCTGCTACCAGAAATTTGCATCTGAGCAACACGCGAACCCTACACATTGGCCGTGGTATTTATTATAAATAATTTTTTGGCATTAATTGCATACATTGATCGTTGTATTTAATTTGAATGTACTCCGTAGCGAAGCACGGGTATTGAGCTAGTGAGTTATAAAATGCTTTGAATGTATAAAAGATATTAAACAGTTACTAATGTATTTCAGAATATCACTCCGGGAAAAATAAGAGGTAAAATTATGAAATAAGATATTTAAAATATAAACAAAAATACCAAAGATATTTTTTCCTGTTTATTTTTTGTTTCTACTGTAATACTATGTTGTCAAAACTATTACAAATATTTAAGCGCATAGTTATACTTAAAATACAAATTATTGTAGCACTTTTAACTACTTCTTTGTCAGTACATTCCGCGGAACCCTGATTCTAACCTCATCTGAAAAACCTTCAATCCTTTATTCTACCAACTGAAATATCTGATGATTTAGGGAAATCTCATTTTAAAAATGCCAATCCTCCCTTTCCTACATTTGATGGCTGTGAGAGCATTGAAAACTTCTAAAAATTTGAAATGAATGACTTTATTAGAATGGCTTGGAAAAAAATGAAAAGAAAAGAGAAACCAGGACCCAGAATAACCTTTCTTAGCCGAATAAGTTAGTTACGAGGGCACGGTAGCCCGGTTGGCAAGAGCAGTGGGCCAGTGATCTGAACGTCACTGGTTGGATGCTCGTCGCTGTAAATCTACCGCCGTGTTCACTAATGGTGGCCGGAGCAGGTAAAATAGGGCGTGGCTACAATGTCCTCCAAGTTCTCGAACTTACCTCTGGAGGTGCGGGGTCAAGTGTTCCGGTCTCGTCACTTGAATCAGTTCAAAATTACGGGACCGGTCATTTAGCCAAGTCGGACTCCGACCCTTGCGGTGCTATTAAAAACCGGAACCGCACCTTCATCGCCTATAGCATTCGGGACTTGGCCTGATGTTACATGTCGGTCAAGGGGCATAAGCAACAACAACATAAGTTAGTTACTATCACTAACAAAATAACCTGAATAGATTATTATTATTAGGATATTGTTATATTATTATTATTTAGTTAAATATATGTTATTATTATAAACAATAATATATTAATATTTAGTTAATATTATAATTATATTATAATTTTTTTTTCTTCTTCTTCAATGCGGAGGCACTTGTCGCGAAGACATTCGCCTATAAATCACCGCAGTTGTGCTGGCCATTTTATTATGGGGGGGCGAAATATAGGCGGATCAACATTGCCCCCTATGAAGGGACGACACAAACGGAGGCACTTTAGAGGCGCTTCGCCAGGATTCGATCCGAGCACCCTCAGCACCGAAAACCAGCGAGTTGTACCACAAGGCCGTCACGGCCGATATTATAAATTAATTAATTATTATTATTATTATCATTATTATTATTTTTATTTAAATAACTTATTTTATTGTGTCTAACAAGATAATAAAAGAACATTTTAGTTTTTCACTTAATAAGTTAATTATTTCTGTCTAACAAGCCGTATATCCAATTTCATTTTCTTTGTTTTGGAAACTAGACAAACTTAGAATAACTTAGAATAGAAGATAACTCAGAAGATAACTTAGAACAAATTCTTATTATTAGGATAATGTTATATTATTATTATTTAGTTAAAAAATATTATTATTATAAATATTATCATGTTATTATTTAGTCAATGTTAATATTATAATATTAACTAAATATTATTATTATCAGTATTATTTAGTTAAAAAAGTTATTTCATTACGTCTAACAAGCTGATAAAAAAATAATTTAATTTTTCACTTAATAAGTCAATTATTCCAGTCTAACAAGCTGTATATCCAATTTCATTTCCATTGTTCTGGTAGAAAACTAGAATAATTTAGAATAAAAGATAACTCAAAAGATAACATAGAATAAATTATTATTATTAGAATATTGTTATATTATTATTATTTAGTTAAAAAGATAATATTATTATAAATATTATTATATTATTATTTAATGAATGTTAATATTTTAATATTAACTAAATATTATTATTTTTATTATTATTATTATTTAGTTAATATTAATATTATAATATTAACTACATATTATTATTATTATTATTATTATTATTATTATTATTATTATTATTTAATTAAATAAGTTATTAAATTTTGTCTAACAAGCTGATAAAAGAATATTTTAATTTTTCACTTAATAAGTTAATTATTTCGGTCTAACAATCTGTATATCCAATTCCATTTCCTTTGCTTCAGCAGAACAATCTTCTTGTCCTCTTGGAAAGGTAGAAAAGCATACAACTCCCCCTACATATCTTAGTGCTCCCATATAAACGGTAATATTCTTTTTTGTCAGGTTCTATTTTGTAGTAGGTATTCTTTTTTTTTGCCTTATGCTAGACCAAATGTTTTTTCATGTATTTCGCGTTTGAAATACTTAAGCTGCTAGGAAAGATTTGGGGGGAGACAGCCATGTTTCTCATTCAGTCGATTTCCTGAATATTGACATAAGCCCACAGCCATAAGAAATGCTAAAATACACCAACAAATTTCTCGATCTCCTTCAGTGTTTGTGTGGCGTGCAGAAAATAGCTAACGCATTCTTTTCTGAATATTTTATTTCAGCTTTGAAATAATAATATAATTTCGGAAGCAAGTTTATTGAAATTGTAACGGAATGAATCGCAAAATAATATAAAGCAACTGTTAAGAACTACTTTCTTTTTAAAACCGATCAAGAAAAAGCTGAGTAAAAAAAATAGCAATCTAAATATTACGTTTGGATAAAAAATGAAACCGATTTAACAGCATCGTGAGTTAACCTCTTATTTCATGAAAAGCCATACAGATATTTGTTACTAAATTTCCTTCGACAAACATTATAACGAATTTATTCAAATAAACACCATTGAGGACATTACGAACAAAACTGGCTTCATGTTACTCTTGGCAAAGCAAATAAATGCAAGATTTAAACTACAGACTTAAAAAATATATTTATAAATTAATACGTAGATTTTTTCTGGCAAATAGAAAATTTCAGTTAGTGATAACATTTTTTTTTTTTTTGTCCATACAACATGTTAACAGAACGTCTCTATATTCCACCGAATTATAAAACTATATTAAAAATAAGATACCAAATCAGAAACGTAGAAAAAAAAAAGTCATAGAAAGTGTATAACAGTCAGTCTCTCTCTCTCTTTCTGTATATATATATATATATATATATATATATATATATACATACAATGAAACTTTTCTAGCCAGACACCCCTCTAAACGACCACTTTTCTTCGGAACCATGACTGGCCGCCCTAGAGGAGTTACACTGCATATATAAATAGATATAAGCATTTAATAATAAGAGACTCCTGTGGCAATTGTACAAAAATGTTGTAATACAGGAGATTTCTTTTTTATACAGTCAGTGTGGTTAATAAATGATAGATTGATGCTAGTCCATGACTGATAAATTATTACATAAATAGGCAATTTAAAACATATCGTAGTAAAACAGCTTCAATTCACAGCAAAATCCGAGGTAAGTAAAAAAAGTCATTTTTGAAGTCCTTGTAGACGAGACAAATTGGCCCAACACTTTTTCATGTCGTTTCAATTTGTCCTCGTTCTTCGGCTTTTCATACTCGTTCATTTGAAATGTTAGGCGGTATAGGTGAGCTATGATGATTTTTTTTTTTGTTCTACACATTTTTTTTTGTATTTTTAGTTTATATTTATGGTAAATTACACTCATGTCCGATTGTTTCTGCGACATAAAAAAATTTTTTAATCAAACAGAACACTTATATGCCATAGCACTATTAAATATTAATAAAAATTTCGGAGGTTTTAGCAAAACTTACACACAACATGTATTTTCTTGTGTATAATTACTTCATGTTTTTCCCCCTTTCACCTATCCTCTAGAGGTTGAAACAGAATCTTATGAGGTATTTTAATAGTTTTTTCAACAAAATACATACCCATAATGTGCAGCTCAGTAATGTATATGAAGCTCAGTTGGATCTGAATAGAATTTTATATTGTTAATTTTTGCACATTTAACGACACATTTAAGACATTATTATTTAATTATTTTTCACAAATTTAAAACATCTAACCCCTCAAATTACTTTTTAAACTCTGTTACATATAAAAAATGGCCCTTTCATATTTTCCTTAGTTTTCGGAATACAATTAAAAAACGTGACATCCTCAACAAACTTTTCATGCTTTCTCATCAATACACCATTTGCATTAATATGCATCCCTTACAAATACGCATTTATTAGTTATAATTATTAGTTAAATTCATTTATAATTTATTGATGGCCGATAAATACTTTACCGATATTTCGATTTTCTGAGAAATTTTAAACCCTTACGCCTAAATAAAATTGTTTCTGATAAGCATTCACGGGCATATGTGTCATTTTCAGCTCCCTTCTACGGGATCTACCACCCTCATGTAGACATGCTATTAGTCTGGCAATTCCATTTCCGGGGCCATTCTAGGTTACTGCATTTCAATTCCCCAGGGCCTGATCAGGAGGTTGAAATGGCCTCAGAACACAACCATGATGTCTCTCACCCAACTTTTGGAGCCGGGATCTCTCGTTTTCCTTTTTCTTACGGTTTCTTTTCCTTCTTATATCCTACTCGCTCTTTCTTTTGAACAGTATTCTTCTTTTGGAAGTTTTTCGATTATATGAAAGAACAGGGTGCAGCGTGATGCTTTGTGCATTGAAGGCTCCGAAAGCATTGCTTGGAAAGAAGGTAATGCGTACGAAGGTCTATTTGTAGAATAGACTTGGAATAAGTGGTGCCTCGATATTAAAACATGAAAAGCGTAAATTATTGTTATTTTTTTCATTTGATATTAATGTAGTAACAAGAGCAAGTTAGAATTTTTAGATTCATTTTCTGAATCGGTAAAAGAGAACAAAATTCAATAACGAAATTATAGATTTTACAGTTGTATTTATTGGATAATCTTTAAATCTGCCGAAATACATGTATAAATGAAATCAATATTAAGTTTACGTGGGCTTATGGTGGCTCTCTGGTACAGCGCACTGGTTTTCGGTGCTGAGGATGCTCGGATCGAATCCCAGCGTTGCGCCACTAAAAATGCCTCCGTTTGTGTCGTCTCTTCATAGGGAGTAAAGCTGTCCGCCTATACGGTGACCCCATAATGAAATGGACAGTAAACTGCGGCGTAGTATAGGCGAATGTTTGACGACAAGTGCCTCAGATATATATATATATATATATATATATCTTCTTTTCCAATGTGGAGGCACTTGTCGTCAAGCATTCACCTATACTATGCCGCTATTTTATTGTGGGGGCACCATATAGGCAGTCAGCATTACCCCCTATGAAGGGACGACACGAAGAGGAGGCATTTTTCATGGCGCAACGCCAGGATTCGATCCGAGCACCCTCAGCACCGAAAACCACCGAGCTGTACCACTGGGCCGCCACAAAGAATATATATATATATATATATATATATATATGTATATATATACACACTCATGGACAAAAAAATTAGCGCACCAAGAAATAATTGCGGGATCGTAACGAAACTTGCAATGAAGGTACATGTCGGGGAGATATGCAAATGATTAGAAATGCAGCGTGATTGCGCATTACGTATAGCCGGTAGAGGGCGTTGAACATCGTACTCTGTGGAGTATAAAACAGGTAACCAAAGCTTGTTTGAGTGTGTTGAATCATTTACAAAGGAAGAGCTGAGATAGACATGCCATTACGCCATGTTCGAAGACAATATAAGCAGTTGTCGCAGTTTGAGAGGGGGAGAATCGTCGGGATGATGGAAGCTGGGTGGTGAGCTAGGCGAGTAGCTCGTCAATTAGGCCGCTCTGATTGTGTTGTTAGGAGGTGTTGGGACCAGTGGACCCGAGAGATGTCATGTACACGAAGACCAGGCTCAGGATGCCCTCGACAGACCAGTCGTCGGGAAGACCGCCACATCGTAAGAAATGCACGCGTACAGCCAACTGCTTCATCGGCCGCCATCCAGGCACAGGTAGCACCTTCACTAGGGGCCTCTGTGTCTTCTCGAACCATACGAAGGCGCCTGGCTGAAGGACAGTTGGTATCGCGGCGCCCATTACGTGTGCTGCCCTTGACGCCCACCCATCGACGCCTCCGTTTGGAGTTTTGCCGCGCACGAGGAAACTGGACTGCAGCGGAATGGAATCAGGTCGTCTTTAGCGACGAATCCAGATTCAATCTCGGCAGTGATGACAATCGTGTGTGGGACAATCGTGTGTGTGGAGAGCCGGTGGTGAACGCTTCAATCCTGCCTTTGCTGTACAGCTACACATCGCTCCCACAGCTGGTGTGATGGTATGGGGTGTCATTGCCTACAATACACGGTCACCCCTAGTATTGTTCCGTGGCACCATGACAGCCCAGCGGTATGTTCATGAAATCCTGCAACCACATGTGTTGCCACTCATGCAACGGCTCCCAGGAGTCATTTTTCAACAAGACAATGCTCGGCCTCATACGGCAAGGGTGTCACAAGACTGTCTCCGCACTGTTACTACCCTTCCTTGGCCTGCCCGATCCCCAGATTTGTCTCCAATCGAGTATATCTGGGATCATTTGGGACGTCGAGTTGGGCATCCCACGAATTTGAACGAACTAGAGGCAAGGTTACTGCAAATATGGAACGAAATGTCTCAAGACATCATACAGAACTTGTATGACTCAATGTCCGATCGTATCGCATCGTGCATTCGCGCTAGAGGGGGTCCAACGGAGTATTAACTCCTCCGTTCTTTTGCCGTTTTCTCTGAAATAAATTATCTTTTTTCTTTGATTTTCTTATCATTTACTTATATCAAAGTAGTCATTAAGTATGTAAAATTTCGTTTCATTTTGACGACTCCTTCTTGGTGCGCTAATTTTTTTGTCCGTGAGTGTATATATATATATATATATATATAGAGAGAGAGAGAGAGAGAGAGATTAATCATATACTGTGCCAAAATCTACTCCTTTATGACTTTTATTAATTTCAACCAAAGAGGAACCCAGTGAGCTGCCCCAATGGTTGCAGAACTATAAATTTATTAGAGCATTAGAGCTGAGTGTTTATTGCATTATCACTGGTAGACCAGTGCAAGATTTCAAAGATTATAAAACGTTTTTTCATTCTTAAACAAATATCTTAAAACTTTTACACCTTTATTTATATCAATAAGTATTCTTCATTTTTTATAAATTTTAAAAACATGTTTTTCAATCTCTTTCTTTAGAATTTTAGAGTGCATAGTTCCTTGGCATCAGAATAGAAAAGAATATATTAAATAAGAAATTTTACTACCTCAATGTTAAAGAATGACTTAAATTTTAGTCACGCATTTACAAATTATCGTAATTTGCGTCCAAGACCTAGTATTTCTGACTAACCCTTTATATGCAGTATAGTTTTCAGGAACTGAATCGTCTGTTTTTAAGTTCTAAAGTAGTAGAGGTAACATATTTGTATAACATGTATGTACAAGTTCATTCTAGCTGTAACTTTAAAAATTCGGAAGATCATTTAACTCTTTGCTTTTGTATATTTTCTTATGTATATTTTTGCCCTTTTACGTGAATTTTGAGACATATGTTTTCCTAAAAAAAAAGTTTCTTTTATATTTAAAAAATCAGTATCTTTTTCATAAACCAGTCAGATTTTCTAAGTATAATCGTACTAATGTGAATTTTGGAGATTTTAAAACGTTGATAAATCACTGATCGCTCTTAACACATTGTTGACCGGCAAAGACTAAAATTTTGGCATAAAGAATATGAGGTATTGAACCCAAATGAACCCACCTCCCTCTGGTTTAAATAAATCACCGTTTGAAGAAGAAACAAGTGCGAATTCAAATTATTATTAATTGATGAATGATAATTTTTCTACTAGATGGGAAACCGCGTGGATAGCGTGCACGCGCGACAGAGAAGAGAACGCCACGAGGTAAGGCCGGACGAAGGTGAGCTTCGAACGAAAATTGAAGTGAAGATCAGTTTTGCCGTGCAGTTTGAGTACAGTAATTCGGAATTGCCAAGCTCACCGAAGGCGTTTGGAATTAAAGTGAAGACAAAAAGGTTAGTGGGACGAATTGTACAAGCAGTGGTGGGGCTGAATTCTGGCAGTGTTTCCGTTATATAGTTACCGGAATTAACACGCGCAATAAATTCCCCGTTGCCTGCTAGCAATGAGTGCGGTAATTATGCAGCCTAACTGTTGTTGTAATAAATAGAATTTAGTGTAGAAAACCTCTTCGCATTTCGTTAATGTTGATTTCGTTGTTTAAGTACATACGTTACCGCAAACTAAGGTAATGGAAACAGTGAACTTCACAAGTATAGTATTTTTATTTTCTGAAATCTGTTTTCTTTCTTTGGTAGTCTGAGATTCACAGTTTAAATGATAAAATGCGAGGATTTGCCTGAAGCTCATTCAGGTCATAGTAAAAGTAATTTTTGAGTAAAGCAGTGGTCAGTTGATCCAAAATTTTTCCAATATGATTCTCCCTTAACCTAAATTGGCTTCAACATTTTCGTATAAGAACACGAAGTTATTCGGTACCGGACAACAATATTTTAATAAATCATTGATCACTCTTAAGTGATTAAAGGGTTTTTATTTCCATCCCACGCCTCAACTAAAAGATTATTCGGAAGTCCTGTTGCAGATAAAAAATAAATACCATCATCCCTACAATTCACTTGAGTTTTCCATTACGATTAGCCATATTTTTTAAAGCCATTGATATGCTTAGTTTTTTCGAAATGCTTAACAAAAATGCTTAACAAAAAAAAGTTGCTAAGCAGACTTTTTGGGCAGTCCGTGAGAGAAAACTACTGCATGAATTTACTTCATTTTGGTCCTAAACGAAAGATTGCAAACTGTAGATTTGTCAAATTTGGTTTTTGTAACCACAATTTCTTTTAATTAGCGATAATTTATATTTAAAAATTGATTTCTGCGCATGCTAAGTGACATGTTTTAATGATAAACACGTTTATTCCGAGGAGTCTCTCTAGATCTCTCTCTGCCATTTATATTTTAATGATAATTATGTTTGTGAAATGTAAGATTAAACCTGATGGAAATTGTTTATTTCGCGCTGTTTAATTAGCGATAATTTACAATTAAAAAAATTGCTTTCTGCGCATGCTCAGTAACATTGTTAAATCTGGCTTTAGATACTCACTAAGCACGAGGCCGCTTAAACACATTAATTTGTTTCTGCGCATTATTATGATTTTCAACATTTGGCAATGATGTGTTGAGTATAATTTGTGTGTTAGTGCACTTATTTACTATCTAGCCGTCATGTTTTGATGGGTAACAACTAGTTTAGTTTTAATTTTGAATGCTACTGCTAAGAACTTCCAGTCTGCACTGTTTGAAGTTTATCATCTATTGTAAACAAAGATATGGCTTTTGATCCAACTGCTCGCTAAAATTAATCACCGATTTGATCGATAAATAGGTTTTTGCAGTTAAGAACTCTTCAACTCGAAATATTTTTTGTAGAAACAGAAGTCATGTACAGAAAAATGTTTTAGCAAGAAATATATTTACTTGCTAAATGTTAATACAATTTTCTCCTCAAACCTTTGTAGACTGAAAATCGGAAACGATTTATGAAATAAAATTTCAAGGAAAGATATTTTTTTCTATTTTTAATAAAATGTTCTTTATAATTAATATATTTTTGAGTAACATTGTGCTTTTTTTACACATGAAAGATATAACTTGATGCAAAGCAACCATGACCTGCTTTTGAGAAGAGGGAAGAAATTTTAAATTTTTTTAATTTCAGAAGTGCATAATCATTGCCATATTTTATGGATTGAATCCATTTTTCCAAATGTTATGCATGTAATGTAAACAGAAAAAAATAGATCAATTATTTCATTTAACTGATACCAGATTAAAGAGTATTCGAACACTTAAATCTTTTTGAAAAGAAATAAAAGATTCGCTTAAAGCCCACAAGTTACACCTGAAAAAGATATTTTAAAAATATCTCTGCACTATATAAAAAATTCTATATTAAAATTTTGTATAACCTTTTGTATCAAGTTATATACTGTAAAGAAGATCATTGTGTTGCCTGACGTGGTTTATGCTCAACTTTTAAGAAAAACGAAATATTTTTTTACCTGTAAATGTTTAAAATTTCCGGTTTTAGGAAATATATACATATTTTCTCGGTGCATCAGTTCCTACCATGAGCCGCATTAAGACCTCTTTCTTTTAATTTGATATTCTCACTGTAAAGGAAACTTGTGGATCCTTCTAAATAACAGAGCGCAATTAGTAAAACAAAAGAGACTAGAATCATTCTTAACGATTTAAAGACCTGAACTCTGTTGCATTTTTAACGGATTCTAAAGAAAATAGCTTAAGAATACTATTAGTCCTGTGGTTAACAATATACGAGTAGTCTTTGAGTAACTCTAAAGACCAGGAAAAAAATATATCAAAAGCAAAGAGCGTTATTTTCTAGATTACACAAAATTGCATTTCCAGAACAACTAAACCTTACTTCTGCTTTAGAAGTTTGCCAAGAATTCAATTTACCCTATTCTTCTGTAAACAACAAACTAAGAGTGGAGTAGAAAATAAAAGAAATAAAAGCTGAAGAAGATCCTTTTTCTTTTTTTTCCGGAAGCAGAAATTAAATTGCTTCTTGACATGCGGACAAAGGTCAAGAGAGTTTACAACGCTCCAAATAACACAGGGAAAACAAAAAAAAGCGAGATATTTAAGAAACGGCTGCCGTATTTGTTGCTATTGATTTTCAGTTCATACACAGATAAAACTTCACTTTTCTCTTGAAAGTTAGTTATATGCCGTTACTCACTTTCGTTTAGAATGTATTAAATATTTCTCTGTGCTGGAGAAATAATCAATTAAAGACCAGGAGACTGACTTGAAATATTTTTCTGGATTTATAATAAAAAGTTCAAATCGCTGATGTATAAACAACCTTTGAATGTTTATTTGTATACACATAGACCTTCATTTCATTAAACAGCACAGTATAATATCTTAATTTCTCTTGCTTTCTGGGGTTGCGCTTAAAGTGACACAGGAAAAGACGTTTAGAATTTGAAATCATAAAAATAATTGAATAGCTTAAATTTTTCGAAATTTTTTATTGAACAATACAAAACATATTTATAACTAAAAAGTTGATAATAATACTTGAATAATATGACACATGAATAATATACACATAGACCTTTATTTCATTAAACAGCAGAGTAAATATCAGCTTTCTCTCGCTTTCTGGGGTAGCGCTTAAAGTGACAGAGGAAAATATCTTTAGGATTTGAAATCATAAAAATAATTGAATAGCTTAAATTTTTCGAAACTTTTTATTGAACAATACAAAACATATTTATAACTATAAAAAGTTGATAATAATACTTGAATAATATGTTTTTGTTGTATCAGTAATCAACAATTTACATTAACTTTCTTCTTGCGATGATGAATAACAAATTTAATTCGTTCCCATTTTTGACGTACATAGAAACTATAAAATTATAAAATTGTAGCTTATTTATGTCATTCATAAAATAACTCATTGATCTCTCAACAGCATTAGCAGTGCTCCAATGAAATATATGAATTTAAATTTATGAAAAATAGATTCTGAAGAGGCATTATATATGAGGAAAGGAAAACTGCTTAAAAGGTGTTTAAAAACTACAAAATGTGTTGTTCATAAATAGACAGTACGATACCAGATGTAAAACAGGATAACGATTTACAAAATTGAAACCGTTATACACTAATAAAAAAACAATGAAATAAATTTTATTCTTGACTCCGAAATTCATAAAATTTTAGGAATATTTTTTTTCATGATTTTAAATACTACAAACACACTTGTTATTTCATAATTAAAGAGAAAATGCTAAAGTTTGGTAATGCATGCGCAAAAACATTAAAACTGATATATTTCAATGGTAAGGAAATCGAACAGGGAATGTTCCGTTAATCAAACGGCTGTGTTAACTACTTAAATGGCAAGCCACGTATTGATCTTAGCGAATGACCCTTTTTTTCCCCATGTCTAATAATGCAAAAAGTACTGATAAAAAATTTTAATAGAATCCGGTAAACACATCTAATGTTATCCTTAAATAGATATGGTAAGCACACCTATCCGAGTATTCACATACTTTAGACGTATTAAAAAAAACTTCATAAGGAATTTATTAACAAGAAAAAATATCTTTTAAATTATATAATATGAAACAAAAACAATGAAAATTAAATATGTAAATTAATTTCTTTCGCTTAAATAATTTATTCCTTTTCTGCAAATGTCGTTTCTCTCAAAATATGACGAACAATTTTTGCAAACAGCAAACACTGCCTTTCGATTATTTTATTTAAAAAAGAACTTTATTTGTTGACAAATTCATGTAAATTTACATATCAGAATATTAAATAAAAGGAAGAAAACCTCTCTGAGGTGCAGAGGGATAAAAATTTAGAAGCCTGGATAGATTGTCAGAGCTGACATCGGTTTTACATTTAGATTGAATTCGCCTGTGAAATTTAATTCATTTCACTTTGAAGAAGTACGTTTGTGAATATGTAGATTGAAACTTCATGAGGATATTGGTCATTTCAAGAAAAGTCTTTCAAATAACTTTCAAGTTCTAATTCTAATATTCTATAATTTTTGATTATGAAATATATAATCATGTCTGTAAGAAGTTATTTATTTTCTGTATCAATTTTTTTTATGCTCAAGGTGTTTTATACTTTTTACATAGCTTTTAGATTTTAGGAAATATTTAGTTTTATCTTATTTGATTAACATAAGTTTTTAATTTAATCATCATAAACTTGAGGTTTCAGTCGCTATTTTTCCTAAACGCTCTCTCTCTTTCTCTTTCTATTTATATATATATATATATATATATATATATATATATATATATATATGTGTGTGTGTGTGTGTGTGTGTGTGTGTGTATGCATGTATATATGTACAGGTGGTTATCAAAATAATGAAAACACTAAGAAACATCATGAAAACCTTTATTAATACGGCGCAAGATCCTCTTTGTCAAGTAGTATCACCTGATTCACCTTGGAATTAGATTATACAAGTCATGAATAATGGTTAAGAATATATTATACCATTCTTCAGGGAAAAATCATGAAAGTTCCTGTAGAGATGCTGTGGTGGGTATCGATACCTAGTTCCATCCGCTCATATAGATCCCAGTGGTTGGATGATACACAGTCGGGGGGATTGTACAGGGCAAGATACGATATTTGACTTCTATTTCATGATCTTCAAACAAATACTTGATAGATTTAGGTGTACTAATAGAGGGATTATCATCCTGGAGAACGCCATCCTCTGCAAGAAAAAATGTTTGCACCATAGGATAGACTAGTGAGCTAAAATTTCAACATAGTCCTTCTCATTCAATCTTATTTTTTAGGGTTACAATAGAGCCTGAAGAAAACCATGAGATGCCCTCCCAAACCCTGATAGATCTACCTCCATGACTGACAGTTCAGACAGCCAGAATCTTACGCTTGTGTAGGACTTCTCCAGACATACTCACGTCCTGTTGCGAGGAACAATGTGAACAATGATTCGCCGGACCAAATGCCGCTTTTAGACATATTACTCAACCAGATTTTGTGATCGTGACACCATTGTGGACGATATTTTGTATTGTCATCAATTACAAGTGGTTTGGGAATAGTTACTCTTCCGTAAATGCTTTGTTTATGATGTTCTACCTCTAATGGTTGATACCGGAACATGCAGATGCAAATTGAGCTCTTTGATCATTTTGGTTGCAATTGTTTTCTTTCTTCATGTCAGAATCCGCTTCAATACCTCGTCCGTCTCTTTCACTCAGGTCTGCCTTTCGTCCACAATTATGTTTGGCAAAGGATTTTTTTCCCGTGCACTCTGTATGTTATCATGTCTTTCGATACCATAGTTCGAAAAACACCCATTAGCCTGGGGGTTGTAGTAACAGATACTCCAATTTAACCGCACTCAAACAATTTACCATTTTCGCAAGGTGTGCAAGGTTTGACATTTTACGCTGTTCCCCCCAAAAGCACGATGCCCTTAGCTTCATTACTGCTACCTGACAGTAGAATAATACATGCACTATACACTCAAGAGCCAAAACATTATGACCACCCCTACATTTTGCAATGAATTCGCCTGGATGACGTGGAAGGCACGTGATCAGGTGGAAGTGGTATTTAACTGCTTCTGGAGAGTCTGAAGAATCATTCTTTCACTTACTTCTGTGTGTGATGGGAAAGGCTGCGAATCTAAGCGACTTTGATAGAGGGCAGATTGTAATGGCTCGAAGGCTCGGAACAAGTATTTCCGAAACTACACGACTCGTGGGTTGTTCGCGACCTACAGTTGTTAGTACTTATGCAAAGTGGATGAATGACGGTGAAACCAGCAGTAGACGACATGGTGTTGGACGTCCACACGCTATCAAAGAAAAAGGTCGTCGGAGACTGTCTCGCATGGTGAAGCAAAACCGGAGCCAGACAGTGCCTCAGCTGACAGCCCAATACAATGCAGGGCCAAGTAGAATAGTATCGCAGCACACTGTTCTGCGGACACTGTTGGATATGGGGCTACGCAGCAAACGTCCCACTCGTGTGCCTTTGCTGACCAAGCGTCATCGCCAACTGCGCTTGCGCTGGGCCCGGGAACATCGCGACTGGGCCATGGATCAGTGGGAGAGAGTTGCCTGGTCAGATGAATAACGGTTTGTCATTCATCACGCCGATGGCTGTGTCAGGATAGGCCGTCTTCCAGGTGAACTGTTGCTCCCTCAATGTACAGTAGGTCATACACAGGCCGGTGCTGGCGGTATTATGCTTTGGGGGACGTTCTCTTGGGCGTCTCTGGGACCCGTGGTTGTGGTAGAGCAGACCATGAATGCTACAGGGTATCTGAACATCATTGCGGACCAGTTGCACCCTTACATGGCATCTGTTTTTCCAGCTGGAAATGGAATGTTCCAACAGGACAACGGCCCGTCTCACAAGGCTAAAATTGTGTTGGAGTGGTTCCAGGAACATGATGCTGAATTCCAGTTAATGTCCTGGCCACCTAACTCACCGGATCTCAATCCGATAGAACACATTTGGGTTGTCATGGGACGGCAGCTCAGAGTTCAAAGACCACCAATTCGCAATATCTCGGATTTGCGTGACCGTTGCCTAAACATCTGGTACAATCTGTCTCCGGCCATCTACCAAGGACTTGTGGCATCCATGCCAAGTCGGGTTGAAACTGTGTTGCGCGCCAAAGGTGGGCCAACTCGTTATTGACAGGTGGTCATAATGTTTTGGCTCTTGAGTGTATTATATAAAAAAATTCAGGTGGCCAAAATTGTTTTTTAAGGAATACAAAGGCCATACATAAACATTACTCATATTGACAGGTGTTTTCATTATTTTGATAACCACCTGTATGTATATATATATATATATATATATATATATATATATATATATATATATATATATATATATATATATATATATATATATATATAGTGGAACCTCCCTTAACGGACACTCCCGAATAGCGGACACCTCTAATTAACGGACATTTTTACGAGTCCCAGTCCTTTCATATAGGACAATCCATGTTATTCCCTCTGAATAGCGGACACTCCGAATGGCGGACAGGTATTTTGAAAAACTTTCAATTATTTTGCATTTCAAAATTAGCAAACATTTCAAAATTAGAAACTTTCAACACCTCAAATGGATGGATGGAAAAATTCCGGACACGTCACAACATATTTTTTAAACAGATTTGTGATGAAGAAAAATCTGTAAATTCAAATGAAGTAACAGATTGGATTGGAAAGCTTAAATATTTGTGCAAAGGATATTGTGACAGAGACATTTTCGATGCCGATGAGTCTGGCCTCTTTTGCCGTGTCCTTTTAGACAAGACCTTACGTTTCAAGGGTGGAAAATGCAGTGGTGGGAAATTTCAAAAGAGCGGCTCACTCTTTTGCTGCGTTGCAACATGCTGGGAGACTTCGAAACTCCAATTGTTATTGGAAAAGCTAAGAAGCCTAGATGTTTCAAGAACATTGATGTGCGAAAATTTAGTGTTTCATGGAAGTCAAATAAGATAGCATGGATAACCAGAGATAATGATCGATTGGTTGGTGGAATTAGACAACAAAATGAAAAACAAAAGAGAAAAATCATTCTGTTCATGGACAATGCTACAGTCAATTTCAGGGAATTATCCGCAGCTTTAAAGTACGATACAGAAATCTGCTTCGGACACAGATTATCTCCTGCAAATCCAGCAAAGAGTTGGCAAAATCGGTATCTGTTTTGGATGCAATTTCCTGGACTACGTCAGCCCTTAAAAAGGTGGAACCTGGGTGCGTTCTAAAATGTTTTAAGAAGAGGGGATTTTTGAGTACAAGCGAAGTGGCAACTGACAGCACTACCGAAAAAAGTAAAAATGAACGGATCTAGTAGCCAATTTGGATTCAAATGTCAGCGTTGAAGAGGAAGTCAAGATAGACGACGAAAACCTGCGTGTTTCCAATTTCATTCATCGGGCCACCACTGAAGCACTGGCCCTTTCTGAGGATGATGATGAGGAATCGCCAATGGAAGACTGCGAAATCAAAGATTATTCGGAAGCACTGAAATACAGCGAACAATTCAAACATTTCTTTCTGAACAACGAAGATTCGGAGGGACTAACAAAGCTAAATCCTATGAAGATTCATCTTGAAAAACAGGTTTGCAGTGTAAAAGAGATAAATCAAACTTTGCTAAGAGATTTTTTCAGCAGTAATTAAAATAATTTAGCTACTATACATTGTATTTTGGGATTATTTAATGCAAGATAAAAGGATTAGCACACAATTAAAAGGAAAAGTAGTAAATAGTTATTCTTTTCTTGCCTAATTAATTTTTCCTTTTTAATTAAAATTGCAGCCGTAATTGTCAATCAAATGTCAACAAAAGAGCAAAAACTTTTTTATAAAAATCTTGTCCTCCCCAATAGCGGACATATATATATATATATATATATATCTAATATATAAAAATGAATGTTTGTATCTCTGTAATTGTATAGAAATCCACAGTTTAATAGCAACGATCGTGAAATTTTACATACAGGCGTCTTTAAAAACAGCCGAGGGTCTGAAGAACTTCAAAAATCGAAATTAATTACCGTTGATTCTTAATTAATAAAAAACTAACAATTTGTAAGCTGTTACACTTTGTGGAATCACTCCTCTGAATATGGCGTCCACGTTAGGGTTAGCTGACAAACAGTTAGCGAAAAGATAAAAATAAACAAAATCAAAAAGTTTCAAGTTATATATTAAACCAGAATAATAAATGAAAATAATAATCTTTCAAGTCAGATTTTATACACTAAAATAAATCGGATCCAACGGCATATTGACACTCTCACACGCGATGGAAAATTCGAATCAACCACGCTAAGTGTCACGATCTTTTTTAATCGCTACTGCAATCCCCCTAGCTAATGTCTTTGTGTCTATTGAAGAGTTAAAGACTAAGCTTCTATCCTGCTAACTTATTTCTCACTTAAAACTCCTCTTACTCCATAAATGTATGTATATTCACCAACCCATAGCAACTTTCCAAAAAACTGATTGCGTATATTTTTTACTTTACTCAACAATGTTGTGTATAATCGTGGCGTATTCGTTAAAATGGTTCGTTTGGTACCCCGTAATACTCGGGTTCGAGTCGGGATCGCGCAAATTTTGCTAAACCTGTATTTTCAGCTTTTTTATGAAGGCTTTTTTATTTCAGCTTTTATTTTATTATTTTTTTAATTATTATCTTTATTTTTTAAAATATTATTATTATTTTATTTTATTATTTTTTTAAATTATTTTTATTTTATTTTTTTTTCAGCTTTTTTATGATGAAAGACCGAATATAGCTGAAATCTGAGGAGTTTATTATACATTTATATATTTTTAATTGGTTTTCATATTATTAATGTGTATAACATTTCGTATGCTTTTTTTTTCTATGTTATTTATACTGTGTTTAGTTTTTTAATGGATTTTGGTAGGTTTATTATAAATTTATATATTTTATGTTTTACTTTCCAGAATTTTTTGCTCCAATGATAAAGGCTAAATCTTTTCTATGTTATTTATACTGTGTTTAGTTTTAAAATTGATTTTGGGTAACAAACATTCATCAATAATTTATTTCTGGGCATTGTATTGCTAACAATTAGGATAACCAAGAATTTTTGAAGGATGCGATTCTCGATTCACAAATGAGCAATAGATGGCGCCACTATTTTAAACTTTTAGTATTCCATAAACCAACGCCTTTTAAACGTTCGTTTAGGAGGTGTACCTAAACGAACGGTACATTCAAATTAAATACAATGTCAGTGTATGCAATTAATGCCAATATATATATATATATATATATATATATATATATATATATATATAATAAATACGACGATCAATGTATACGATTGATGTAAAAAAAAACAAAAAATATATTAATAAAAAAAATCGTAAGGGATATTTTTATAGACAAAATAATGTAGAAGAAAATATTCAAATTAAATCTCATAGGACATACTAAAGAATATAGTACAGTTAATGTAGTACAGTTTGAGGAACATATCTTTTACATTATTTTAATATTTTTTTTGAATAATGTCCAATCGTCTGCCGCATTATCAAGAAAAAAGTCTCCGAACTATTATCTTTTATTGACAATCCAGAGAAACGCAAAATATTTTTCGATAACTTTTTTTACATCGTACAGTCTGCTGACAGATTTATCTAACAAAGGCTTTAAGGCAATCGGCATAGTGCGAGATTCCAGAAGGGGACAATGTTCTCTTAAAACAGCAAAAGAAATATCGAAATTTCAACGTGGAGAGTTTGATTACCGATGCGATGGAGAAGTTTATATGTGTCATTGGAACGATAGTTTTGTTGTAACTATTACATCAAATTTTATCACTCACGAACCATTAGGAAGAGCAAAAAGATATGTCCGAGCTAAAATAAAAGTTGATTTTCCTTAACCTTACATTATAAAATTATATAATAAAGGAATGAGTGGAGTACACCTGTTGGACCGACTTCCTGGAAGTTATCGAGCAAAGTTACGCAGCAAAATATGGTACTTTATTCCTTGATCATAGTGTGGCATGTAAAAGGTTAAATTCTAAAAATTAATCTTTAAAAATTCATCAAAAATCATAAAATGGAGATAAAGATTCGAAAAAGATTTCATATTAAAGGAATTTTTATGATCTTTTTCGTGATATAAATTTTATAACCCTCAAATTATTATTATTTTAAATGCAAACTTAAAAAAAAGTTACTAAAACAACTCAAAAATTTAATTTTAAAAAAATCTAAGAACTTTTCAAAAATTTTTCTTAGTGCACTCCTACACTATAAGAAAAATCGCCATGCAAAATTTCAGCCCTTTTATTTCCCGCGGTTTGGTCTGTACGTTGTATGTCTGTCAGTCAATTAGTCAGTCAGTCAGTTAGTTACGGAACTGTTATATATATATATATATATATATATATATTATTATTACTATCTTTATATCGTAACGTTAACTTCATGCGCACGCATTATTTTCGTATGCTTTTTTATTATTATCTTTATAATAGCGTAATTTTCATATGATTTTAAACAACAATAATTTTTAACTGGCATTCAATTCGCTGTTAAAACTTTATATTTACACCCTATTTAAAAGAAGTAGGGTGTAAATTTTTCAAAGAGGCTGTTTCAACACCCAACTTCAAAGAAGTAGGGTGTAAATTGTAGGGTAGAAAGTTGGTAAAATCAAAACTTTGCGCAATGTATTTAATTTCTCGATTAAAAGTAGTTTTTTTTCTAAAAATTAATTTATTTCGCTTGAAAAGCTAAATATTTTTTGCACGCGGTTTATATTATTATTACTATTTTTATATCATAAAGTTAACTTCATACGCGAGCATTATTTTCATATGCTTTTTTTATTATTATCTTTAATAACAACTATCGTTTTTATTCATATTGTGTTGGTTTTTTATTAATTAAAAATTAAGGGTAATTAATTTCGATTTCGGAAGTTATTATCTTTATTTTCATATGCTTTTTCATTTACGAATTATTCAAATGTTGGTTAAAAAACTTATGTAATTTATACATTTGAGTGAGTTTAATTATTGTAATTAATAAATTTATATTTCTAGAGAGGATGTTTCAGGTTTTAGTGGTACTATCATGAAAGGCTGAATCTACCAAAATTCTGAGGAGTTTATTATGGAGAGAAAAGGAATTTAATATGTAGAGGATGTTTATAGGAGTTTAATGTGGAGAGGAGTTGAATGGTTTGCAGCCCTCAATCAAACACTTCATTTTTTAAGAGGCAACGCTAGAGCCATATCATGGTTCTATTGGAAATTTCAGCTAAACCTGTAATTTCAGCTTCTTTTTTTGCCTAAATGATAAAAGGCTAAATCTAGCTGAATTCTGAGGAGTTTATTATAATTTTATATATTTTTTTATTGGGTTTTCATTTTATTCATGTGTATAAGATTTCACATGTTTTTTTCTATGTTATTTATAACGTGTTTAGTTTTAAATTAATTTTGGTTAGCAAACATTAGACAATTTGACATTTTTACTTTTCAGATTTTAGTGCTTCAATGATGAAAGGCTGAAATTCCTGAATTCTGAGATGTGTATAACATTTCACATATACTCTTTCTATGTTATTTATACTGTGTTGATTTTGGTTAACAAATATTGTTAAAATCCCGGGCAATGCCGGGTACTTCAGCTAGTATATATATATATATATAATATATATATATATATATATATATATATATATATATATATATATATATATATATATATATATATATATATATATATATATATATAATATATATATATAATATATATATATATACTATATATACATATATATATATATATATATATATATATATATATATATATATATATAAATAAGAATAAGATGAAAGAGAAAACCAGTAATAGCTCTAAAGCTACATGAAGCCAGGAACATCCAACATGTAAAGAAAAGTATGAATAAGGTTTTTGACAGCATTTCTTCATCAGCGGTGTCAATACTGTCTAAAAACCAATGGATTGTTTCTGATGAGTATGATCTATTAAATAAACACACTCAGACACCGTACAACCCATTATTAATCAGAAGAATTGAATAATATATTAATAAAGTTTGAATAAAAGTACTTAACCAAAGAACACCAAGCCTGGCGCTAGTCAGAGTGGAAGTTAAGATCTTGTAACCGCAAGATGACTGACGTCATATAAATTACAACCATTGAGGTAGTGGATACTCAGTTACAGACTTACTTAGGTTACCATATTTTAAGACTATTATTCCTTTATTTATTTAGTTTTTATTTATTGTTACTACTATGAGTTAATTATTTTTTTATTTTTCTTATGTTTTTAATTTTGTTTTAGTAGTTATTATTTTTATTTTAACCTATTGTTATGTTTAACTTATTAATGCAACAGAACAAACTATTCATTAAAACAAAAACAACCAATTATGTTTTTGGATAGACTAACTGGGTAATTATTACGAGTTAGCACAGCTTTCAAGTCTATAATATGCTTAATCCTATTGTCTTTAGAACATAGCCTATTTATACGAACTAACTGATTTACAATAATGTTATTAAAAACAGATTTATGTAAACAGGTTAGATAATTTTGAAATTTAACAATATTAAAATTATAGTCAGATCTTTTGTCGTATAAGTCATAAGTAAATTTATTGTTAGTACTTAATTTAATATTAATATCTAGAAAGTTTACATTAATATTATCATGGCTACTTTTAATTAGTTCCAAATTAGGAGGGTAAAAATTTAAGTCTATAGGGTTATTACTTTTATTTATTACTATTATATCATCTATATATCTAAATATATTGTAATTGCTATTTTCTATATTATTAATTTCAAAATAATATAAGTATAAATTAGCTAGCATACTTGAAGCATTACCACCTTGTGGTACACCTTTGGACTGTAAGTATATACTATTATTATGAACTATGTAATTATGTTTAGTTACTAATTCTAGGAGCCTATTGAAACGAGTTAGTTTAATTTCGTTGTTTAAGTATTGATTATTATTTTGTACTAACATTATGATTATTCTATTTAAATGAATTATATCAATATTATTAAATAGATCTTTAAAATCATAAGTTACAATATATTTACAGTTATCTAATGTTTGTAGTTTTCTAATTAGACTATAGCTATTATCAATTATACCACAAACACCAGATGTTATATTTTTATAGATTAATTTAAGGTATTTTAATAATAATTTACTTGCTTTTGTAGCATAAGTATTATGACCACAGGTTACTGCTCTAAAGCAATAGGTGTTTTATGAAATTTTGGAACTAAAGTTATATAAGGAAAATGATAAATGTTAGATGAAATACCTAGTAGTTTATATTTAGCTATGATTTTCTTAATAATATATATATATATATATATATATATATATATACCAGGTGATCATAATTAAACTTGTTCTATTCAGAGTCATCTGTAGCTGTAACTAAAAGGGGATTGAGCTGAAAATTTGCAGATACAAAAATGAAAGGATTCGCTGAAAGATTCCGCAAAAAAAAATAAATTAGTTCAAAAAAGGTCCTCTAGGGAGCGCATTTCATGGAAATAATTTAAACAAGCTACAAATTCCAATTTAAGCATAATTTATTTGTTACACACTGTCTAGCGATGTAAAGAAAATTGTTCAATGTAGGCTTCCTCATTAGAATGTAAAATGTGCGGGTGACGAACAGCGTGTTCAACAGCGGACCGCAGCTGGTCGCCTGTAATATGTCGAGCATGCCATGTTATGCGGTCCTTAAGGTCAGCCAAAGTTGTAGCATTCTCCCTATAAGCAAGTTCTTTAAATGGCTCCATAGCCAAACATCAATCACACGGAGTGAGATCGGGAGAACGGGCCGGCCAAGGAGTAGGAAACGATCGGCTAATCTCCCTGTCATTTGTAAAATGTCGTCGCAAAAACCTCCGCACACAGAGTGGATTATGTGGAGGAGCAACATCCTGCATAAAAGCAATAGACTCAAGGCGTCACTGCTGGAGTTGAAGTGAAACAAAACTGCTGAGCATGACAAGATATCTGAGGGCTGTTACAGAACATGTGATAAGGCCATTCTCGTTAAGTTCGTCGAAAAAGAATGGTCCAAGGATAAATTGGGAAGTAAATCCACACCAGACATTAACTTATGCAAGTGTTCCGGAATTGTGTAGAAGGCACGTGGAAATTCCAAGGCCCAAATTTGACAATTCTGGGTGTTCACTGTTCCGTTCAGATAAAAATGAGCCTCGTCACTCCAAAGAATGTTCCACGACCAGGAGTCATCGACTTCCATTAGGGCAAGAAAAGTCAGGGCAAAAGAAAAGAGACGGTCATTGTCGGTAAGAAGCAATTGCTGGTTGTGGCTGATCTTATACTGAAAAAAGTTCACTATTTTTCTCAGGATCTTCTGCACTGTGCTATACGGTACGTCTAATTGTCGTGACACTGCACGTGCACTGCTGACTCCACGATCATTTGTCAGTGACTGCTCCACAACGGCCGTTGCTACTTCTGAAACGACTTCTTCGCTGATAGGCTTTCGCCCTCTGCCACGTTGTACGCTTAAACACCCAGTGTTTTCAAATCGAGATATCATGTCTCTCACGTCTTGTGGAGACATTGGACCCCGACGCAATTTCTTTTGACGTCGAAATTCGCGAAGAGTTGCAACAGCATTTCCCTGGTTTTGATTAAAAGTTTTGTGATTAACGCACGTTCTTGTAATTTAATTGACATCGTAACTGAAAGAATGATACTCACTGTCTCCCAGAATTCACTTTGAATTCGTACGCTTATGCAAATCAGATTGCTTTCTTCTTCCCTTTCAGTGCCACATTTATCAACTTTTGTACCATTTATAATGCTTCATAATGTAAAAATAACAGCTTTAAACATCATAATGCTTGAGAATGTAAAAATAAAAGTTTTAAATGACTTTTTTACTGTGCACAGTTATTTATTGCATGACTTTTCAAGCATTTAGGCTGTTATGCGTTCCTTAGCGAACATTTTTTTAACTATTTTATTTCTCCTTTTTTGCGGAATCTTTCAGAGCATCCTTCGAATAATCTATCTCCAAAATTTCAGCTTAATCCACCTCTTAGTTACAGTTACAGAGAGCTCTGAATATGGCAAGTTTAACTATGATCACCTGGTATATATATATATATATATATATATATATATATATATATACAACCCCCATAAGAATATTTTTTAAATATCTATGTTCTTTAGGAACATAAATACGCTGTTTTCAACTAATCACCATTAAAGGTAGTTCTTTGTTTGCAAGAAAGGGATTGTTTGTAGTTTCGTAATTTGTTCCATTCTTCAACGGTTTTATTTAGTTTTCCTAACGAAAATACGTTTAGTTGCATTGTTCTCTGAGAAGATTCATTTGTTGTCTGGGTGAGATAATTTAGAAGCTACACAGTTCCATGTACTTAGACATCTATTTCAAGAATCTATCGGAACTATTTTTTTCTGTGGTAACTAAGGTCGCAAAAGGTCAAAAAAGGAAAACTATCTCTATTTCATTCCATTTCTAAGCATCGATATTGCTTTCCTCCGTATTCTTACGTCCATTTTTAACAGAAAAAGATAAATATTTTGGTAATGCTCTTACCACTGGCAAAATGCCTTACATTCATTAAATTAGAACTTGTTTTTTTACGTGTAGCCAGAATTAAATTATCTTTCTACTCAATACAGTATTTAACCATTCAAGAACTTAATTCATGTTTGTGCAAAAAAAAATTAGTTAATATTAATGTGTTTTTCTGTGCACATTTTAAAAAAATTGTAATGTGTTACGTTAGATGTTACGTTATCATTTTCTTTGTGTTATTCCCTATTTACATTTTTAAAAAATTATCTTCTAAACTTTATTTTCCATTCTTTAAGCCAAAATTGATGAAAAAAATATTTTAATTCAACATTGCATTGTAACTATACCTTCTTTCCAATGCTCTTTGGACTCCTACTAGAGGATAGTATGAATAAAATATTTAATTACTTACAATTATAGAACTTTCATTGTAAATCACTTTTGACTTTTTCACAGATATGTGAAAGTAAATTTCAAATTTTTATTGATAATAAGAAGAAATAAAAATCGTCTCTATTTCTATTTCCATTGGAATAACTAAAATTAAAATCATTTTTGGCAATTAGATAGAGATGATTAGATAGATAATTAGATAGAGATGATTAGATAGATAATTAGATAGTGATGATTATTAGATAAAATTAGGATACCTCTTTTTCTCTTTTTTCTGTGTAATTTAAAGAAAGGAATATAAATGAAGCCCGATGTAAAATTCGTATTAACTATTTTAGCTATTTGGGGTAAAATAAATTTTGAGGAATATTTTTCTACAGTTTTCTTTTCCCATACGACTGATATATATGTAAGACATCTTAATTTGACCTAGTTAGAATGATATTGACAAACCGTTTCCTGGCATCTTGATGAAAATAAGCTAATTTTTGTAAAAGATGTACAGGCTGGGAAGAAAATAATTTAATAAAGTTCTGAAATTATCACTAAAATAAAATAGACTTATTTACATAAATTTAAAATCAACAAATAACCGGGATATACGATGACAAAAGTACAGAAGAGAAATTTTAACACACTGTGAAATAAACGTAGAAAAATATTTATCCGAACATCCTAAACATGTGGAAAATATATTTTTATTTATCCTATTTTTTCGCAATGCTGTGTGTGTTATTATAAGGTTAGGAAAACTCTTATTTGCCACTTATCTAAAAGCAGTTTTTTTTCATAAACGTCATTCTCTGCTATCAGTAAACTAATACTAAACAGATGAAACTGCATGTTGTTAAAGAAAAATACTTTATAAATGCTAATATAAATTTAACATTTATTGGGAGAGTATTATTGTTAAATATTGATGTAGAAATCCAAAGAAAATAGGATTAGGGGGCTGCTCAAGTCGAATACCGACGAATATATTAAAATCATTTGTGTCTAGGCTGGATACGGGCACGTTAAATTTATATACCGGAAATTCCTTCTATGAGATTAGAGATAGTGGAAGAAGGTACGATTCCGCTAGATATCGACCCTGGTGGGGGGGGGGGGGGGGCTTGGCTCAGTAAAAATTAAAGTGGTGCCAGAGGGTGGTGTTGGCTAACCTATACCAGTGTTTCCCAACCTTTTTCGAGTCACGACCCCCTTCAGTGGTTTTCTCGCATCATATGCCCCACCATACATATTTTCACTAAAAAAAGATCTTTTGACACATAAGGAAAAAACAGTAAAATGCATTTTCAATTATTTTAATTCTAACTACAATTTTAATTTTACAAAAATGAAACTTGTAAGTAATGGAGAACATCGAGAATCATTCGTTCCTCTGTTATAGGTGTACAAAATCAAGAAGCAGAACCTCCACAGAAATGCCCCTGCAGTATTGATTCAGAATTATGTTACAATAAAAGTAGAAAAACTGTTATCAAAATAAGACTGCTTTATTCCGTTTGGAAAACTACAATAGTAATGCCAGAAGTGACAACACTGACAAACTGATGGTTAGAATATGACACGCAGTAAGTAACCGGAATTATCATTTACCACCAAATAAGGGAGGTATATTTCTGATGAACTGGGTCTGTGATATTAATGTGACTTTTTCGTTTAAAAAACATCACTGCTTTACAGTTTCATGGGAAATAAATAATGACAATTTTTTTCAGAGAAATTCGCTAAAAAGGTAACTTAATAAAATAAAACCGGGATGACCCCTAAGAAAACACTTGGGGATCGCTACGGATTGGGAAGTGCCCCGTATTAGCAAACAACACTCTCACCCGCAGTGTTTAGAAATGCAAAAATATAAGTATTTCTAAAAGTTTAATACTTCAATACGTGAAAGGAAATGCGTATAAGTGGACCTTCAGGAAAATTAAAATTTCATGTATATATCGAAAAGACTGAAATGTATATACGTTGGAATTCCCAGTATTTTGAGCTAGAGGAGGAAAGAAAAAAACTCTTCCTTCCTTAAATCTTACTTGTTAAGGCGATCCTAAACTAAAAACAGATAACTCTTCTTAGAAAAACAGATGTGCACAGACTCTTAAATTTATTCTGAGTATTGATTTTTAGCGACCTAGACAAAACTCCAGTTTTCTCTTTGAATCTGAAATCAGAATAAATATAACTGAGCTCTAAATCCATTTGTTGATAACTTTATGCAGTGATAAATTATTTCATATAAATAATTTTGAAATTTCGCGTTGTTCTACAATTCCTATAGTTTGTACTTATAATGAATGCTCTTTGAAACTTTTTTTTGATTACTCAAATTATGGGTTGTTAGGGAGAGCATTAGACATTTAAAGAAGAAATTTTTTAATAAGCTTAATTGTTTTGAAAATATGTCTTTTAAATTATTTTTTCTTTTAAATCTGTAAAAAATGAAATTCTGTAACTAGGGTTTAGAAGTCTGAAATTACATGACACTAACATTTACATTTCATAAGTTTTCGGATTTTATTGTATGTTTTTATTATTTTCAATTCCCAAATTACATTTTTCCCTAAATTTTAAGCCAATTTCTACAATATATTGGGATTTTTGTATCATTTGTTGGTTTATCTATCAAGCTCTGTTTCGGATAAATGAAATCAAAATATGTATTACGCGTTTTTAAAAAACGGGGCTAGATAAAGGCCAGTTTGGGGTAACTTGATAATGAAATTGATGATTTTCTTTGACTCCAAATGTCAAAAGAGCAGAGTTCTCGTGCTGTTATTGAAATTGTTCTTTTATTTACAACTAATTGACTTAACTTTCCACTAATCAGATATGTCCGCAACAGAAGGTTTAGCATGTAATTTAAAGATTATCTATCGTATTTTACACTTTTGCACATCCAGGCCTTTGTTCGTATAAAGAGGAAAGTGCTTGAAGTAGGTAAAATCGGGGGAAAAAAGGTACAATCAGAATAAAAAGACTGCATTTTCTGTTTCAAAGGCCAAATATCTCACAGGAGTAAAGATTTGCATTCACCATATTCTTGGAGAGACGTAATAAAAAAGTTACTGTCCGTTGACTTCAGGTTTAGATCTAAGATACTGTCACGTGACTTTTGCCTTAAAACTTAGCTCTACATATATATTTATAACATCTTATTTACGATGATTTATCATTATATTTATATTAAATCAGGTAATTGCACCGATTCGTTCGCTAACATGTGAAACTTTTCAATCTCACATATCAAAATAATCACCAACAAGATTACAAGCTTCACCCTTTACGGTGCATGCCTCATGACGATTATAAAAAAAAAGACAGAAGTGTCTTTTTTAAACACTGAAACAGAAACTTCTAGAGTTTCGCAAAAAAGGCAGTAAGTGAAAATTACTTTCAGGTTTTGTTTTACAGTAAAGAAAGAAAGAAAGAGAGAATAAAAAACGATATACTTAGTGACCGACAAGCACTGGCACATCCATATTACTATGAGATGTTAATAGCTGACTCTTCATCTTTCTCTCCTAACTTTCTGCACTTGCCTCATCGTGGCTCTAGAGACTCGACCTGACTTACAATCAGGAACATCCCCCATCTCTCAGACTTATACAGTATTGTACTCAAACTATACTGTACATGTTGTTGTTGTTGCTTATGCCACTTGATCGACAGCAACATCAGATCAAGTCCCGAAGGCTATGGGCGATGAAGGTGCTGCTTCTGTTTTCATCGGCACCACAAAGGGTCGAAGTCCAACTTGGCCAACGTACCAGTCCCGTAATTTTGAATCAAATCAAGTAACGAGACCAGAACACTTGACCCCGCACCTCTAGAGGTAATGATACTATACATACATTTCTGTATCATTTATACTTTATACATTATGTGTTATTATCTTTTAATTCCTGATATTAAGGTAAATTTGTGTTTATCATCAATCCTCTCTCTCTCTTATCGATGACGTATCCAATTCAACTGATCACAACTTTTAGGGAATATTCAGAATATTTTATTTCTACGAATTATAAACAAACACAATACTCAAACTTATTCACAGAACTTATTCACAATATTTCTGTGCTCAGATGGCAAAATGTTATAAGGCACTTTTTTTTAAAATTTACATGACTGCAATTCTAAGATTCAATATGTCATGGAAAATTGGTAATTTGTTTTACATGAGCAAACGATGGACGAAGTGGCCCAGTTGGCAAGAGCAGATGGCCAGTGATCTGAACGTCCCTGGTTCGATGCTCGTCCCTACTAATCCACCGCCGTGTTCACTAATGGTGGCCTGAGCACGTAAAATTGGTCGCGGCTGCAATGTCGTCCAAGTTTTCAAATTTATCTCTGAAGGAGCGGGGTCAAGTGTTCCAGTTTCGTCACTTGACTCGGTTCAAAATTATGGAACCAAGGATCATTTAGCCAAGTCGGACTCCGACCCTTGTGGTGCTAATTCAAAACAGGAGCCGCCCCTTTCAGTAGGGATGCGACATCGACAACAAAACATCGATGTTTTGAAACATCGATATTTGATATTAAAACATCGATGCTATTAAAACATCGCCCCAAAACCATCGATGTTTTAGAACATCCATTTCTTAAAACTGGTTTCGTAGCCTCTAACATTAATGTTACTTCGGTTAGTCGTTTGGGAAGGGGGGGGGGAACTGTGATTTAATTTTACTGTCTGATTCGGCTGACACAAATGAAAAAAACTTGGTTGCTAGAGTTAGTGCATATGACAGAATTTCTATGATGGATTTTATTACTTTTACTAGAAAACTGAGGAAGAAATTATTTCTACAAAAAACAATTTATAGGACGAAAGCCATAAAGAAAAATCTGTGATGTTTTCTAATTTAAATTGGTTGAATGTGAAAAATTATTGCAAATATCAAATGATATTTATTTACAAGTTGGAGAATAATTTACTTCCGGGAGGCTTAAATAATTTAGTAAAAAAAATTCTGAAGTTCAGGACAGTATCACAAGAAAAAGGTTTGGTTTCATATCAATAGAGTAAATGGCAAAGTCATTTAAAATAATTTTGAATTTCGTTCAACAGAGTTTTATATAAAAAAATAATAAGAACAATTTATTAACAAATATTTTATTTTCAAATTAAATAATACAAATGAAAATTACATATATTTACACCAATTTGCAGTACTGATACAAAACCAGAGTATGGGGGGAACTGAACAAGCTTATTTTTTCTTTACTGTAAATAACAATTATTGGGGCATATAATTATTATATGCCCTGTGGCGACCAGAGTACGTCAGAGTTTGCACACTCCCTCATGCGATGTGCGATTTGTGTTTAGCCTGCTTGCATTCCGGAGAGGAAAAATTGTTGATGAATTGTAGTCTACTAGTGGCCCTCTTTATAACACTCCTTATATTTTCTATTATATTTATTTTTTTGTACTGTGGATTAATCTGTTATTTTTTTACACAAGCGTTGTCATGGATGATTGTGTTATTTTTCTGATAACTCAGCTAATAAATAAGTTTGTAAATTTAAAATATAGTGTGTGGTATTTTCACACGCAAAAACTAGTATTTATGCACAAGTCTTACTTCTCACCACTACAGCTCTATATTTATTATTTACAGTTTAAAAAAAAAGAAGTTTGATAACTTCCCCCCTTAAGTCGACTTCTTGTTTTCACTGACTATCCCACCAGCTAGGGAAAAAACTCTTTCTCGTGGAATGGATGTCGCCATTACACACAAATACTTAATCAACTTTAATGTACAATTATTATAATTATAACTATCAGAGTAAAATGTGAGCGGGTTGTCTTTTAGTTTAAAAACAGGAGCTTTGGAGTAAACTGCAAGTTCCAACAGATTTGACCTCTTTCTTACACTCCAGTTATCTTTTACCATCTAGTGGCGATCCTCCCAAAAATCATGTTCTGCACAGAATAATAAATACATACATGTAAATAATATTGTTAAGTTTTAAATTTATTTGTCAGAATCTTAGAAAAATTGGTTTACTTCGAGAGGAAGCTGGTGTTGGAGACAATCGTCCTTCCTCAGAATCCGATGAAATCCCTCTCTTCCTTGATCTCATTGTTAAGCTTTCTGATCCAAGTACCCAATACAGTCTTGTCTTGGAAGTGAAGATTTTTAAACCATGGATCCAATAGAGATGCCATTGCAAAAAAATTGACGGTTCTCAGTGCCACCAAATCTCTTATTGCATTGAGCTGGAGCACTTTCCTTCAGCTTTTTTCCTAGCTCTGAACCGCACGACACTGAATTTATTTTATTACGCATCATTTTTACTATCGGTATAACACAGATTGCTGTCACGAACTTTTCTCATGATGCTTGTGTTGTTGCGAATTCTGTACATTTGAATAATGTTCAAAATTCTTGTAAAAACTTCCTGTCCGTGGCTTCTCAGCCATCTGAAGGAATCTTTCTAACACGTAAAAAGTGGAATTCCAACTTGTCGATATGCTCTGAATCAGCTGAATAAGTTCTGTTTTTTTTTTCCGAAGTTCATCACTTCCTACCACGCTATGCTAGAACCATTACACAATGGTTTTCACTCTATGTATGATTGAAACAACGTCTGGTAGGGGTTCATATGATTTTTGTGCTATTAAGTTTAGAAACTGGGCAAAAAGGTAGCTATTTTTTTTCCAAATGCTTTTTCCACCGCATTTAAAATGTTATTACGTTCATCTGTAACGACAGTTGTAACTTTCTCTGGTGTGAATCCCCATTCTGAAAAGTACATGTGAGATGAACAACCATATTTTGGGATGTCTGACTTTCATGTAGCTCATGAACTCCGAGAATTACAGACTCGTGTACCCAATTTTCGATAAAATAAGTTGTTACTCCAAGAAAGCTTCTTGTCCGGTAAGTTTCCGTCAAAATATCTGTTGTGAAACACACATTTGAGACGTTGCTGAATCACTCTTTTAACATAAATAACACTTTCGTACTTCTGATTTATCATTGAATCTATTGTTCTTCGTGATGGAACAGTATATAAATGCACAGTTACTTTTCACTATTGTTTAAAACCTTCGTCTTCAATGATTGAAATTGGCTGAGAATCTCTACAAATCATGTAAAGAATAGCTTGAGAAACTTTGTGCATATTTCCACCATCTTAAAAGACAATTGTGGTAAAACATTTGTGGAACTGTATTTGAAAGTTTTTCGATGGAACCTAGGAATAGTGGAATACGAACTTGAGGTTTCTTCTCTATGTTCCGTTTCAGTCACCGAAGTGCTTGGAATAGCTGGGGCCGCAGCATCTGTAGTGTGTGGTTTACTTTTTGCCATGGGCTGCATTGATGACTCAAAATACTCGTTGCAAATATCGCCATTTTTTGTCTTCAAATGTGCAGATAAATTCGTGGTATTGCCAGAAGTTTTGAGGGACTTAAGGGAAAAATTGCATTTCGCCAATTTGTCCAAGGTTTTGCAAAAATATTTCCAAACGGTACTTTTGGGAGGCATCTTACTAGTAATGTTAAGGTTAACTTATACAAAACCAGAACAATACCAAAAACTTAAATGGCGGCTCTCGTGTTTATAAAATTTATAAAATAAAACCCCATGGAAGGTTCTGGAGAGTCAAGAATATTCCAAGTGCTCTGACCAGTTCATTGGTCGTTGATTGCCCTTTGTCACGTTGCTAGGGAATCGTTCCCCCTTATGTATTCGTCCTTTTCAGAATTCAGACTTACATTTACTGAATGTGAAAACTATGCTACGTGGTAAATTTTTTTTATTATTACCCCAGTCAAAATAGACCCGATTTTGACGAATGGCTAAAAAAAATATGAACGTTTTGAAATTTGGTGGAGATTTTTGTTTAGGCATGCTAATGAACATACTAAAAGTCCCCACCGATCAGACTTGAGCTTTCGCCGCCATCTTGGAAAATGTGTACACTTTTTTGGTTTTTTGGAAATATCTTTAAAAATATTGATTTTATAAAAAATAATTAAATGCGAAAATTAAAGAGCATTAAATTATGAGCAAAAATCATTCATAACATTTTTATATGTCTAACAGGAACAAATATAACTGACTTTGAAAAGAGCGCACTATCACACCTGGGACGCGCAAGCGCGGTTCCCCATCGCGGTGGGGGGAAATACCCGCGCATGTGCATACCATAATTAGCCAAATTAGTTTTACACTAAATGGGAAGGTTTTTTGTATTTTTTCAAATAACTAGCAAAATATTAACTTTACGTAAAAAAAGTTTATTTCAAAAATTAAAAAAACATTAAATTATGTGCAAAAACGATTTTATACACTTTTGCCGTAAACCTAACAGGAACGAAGATATTGACTATAAAATGCGCGTTGATAATGGAGGTAGCTTCTACAAAAAACATATATTATATTTTTTTATAACTCTAACACGAACAAAGATAATTGACTTTGGAAAGACCGCACTATCATACCAGGGACGCGCATGCGTGGGTTCCCATCGCGATGGCTGGAAGACACACGCATGTGCATACCGTAAGGCGCCAAACCGGTCTTACCCTAGTATTTTACTAGCCAGTTAATAGTTAGTCACCGTTCCGTGTGCGTCTGTGAACAATGGCTGATACGGAACTATGTTTTATATGTAAAAAATTAATGTCAAATGATGATTTCGTGAATGTAGGAGAAAAGGGGATCGACGCTTTAAGAGAGCTAGTGTCCAAAGAAAAGACAATAAGCATGAACAGTTGGAACATTTAAAATCTGTTTCGGTTCATTCGTTGTGTGGGAGAAATTACACCAGACCAGGAAGTATAAAAGTTGATTTAAAAAGAAATGCAGAAATCGCGTTAACATCCCACCAAAGTGAAGAGCGCGCGGTAAGTTTACGATCTTTTTTACCTCAGTTCGATTTTCGAACAAAATGTTTCTTTTGTACGGCAATGATAGATGAAGAATTCAACGCAAGAAAAAAGAAAAAACCAACTGACAGGCGAAGAACTATATATGAAGTTAGGAGTCTCGAAATGAAAAACAAAGTTCTTGAAGCTGCAGAGAATAGACATGACTAGTGGGGAGAGTAGTTCAGTGTCGTATAATAAACGTTGCTGATTTAGTTTCAGCTGATGCGATTTATCACCAAGCGTGCTTCATGACTTTTTTTCTAACACTGTACCAACCAGAAAGAGAGGGCGGCCTGAGTCGGATTACGTCTCAGCAGCTGTAGACGAAATATCCTTCTTACTTGATAATAATGACGACTGTGCATTCTCACTACCCGAACTCAAATCTCAAATTGCAGGGCTAGTTCCAGACGACATCACTTTGAGGAAAATGTTGAAACAAAAATGCGCGGATGGCATTATGTTTGCTTCAAACTCCAAAAACGTTACTGTCATATGTTTACGTAATACTGAAATGAAAGTCTTATCAGACTCTTGGTACGACAAAAGGATACGAAATGATCGTGAGGAGCGTCTACGAATAGTACAAACTGCTGTAGCCATAATAAAAGAAGATATCCAGACACCAGTTTATGACACTCATCAGTGGCGTACCCAGGATTTTTTCTTGGGGGGGGGGCGAGATGAATGGATAAAAATATTTGTAATGCATGGGGGGGAGCCGAGATGAACGAATAAAAATATTTATAATGCAAAAACAATATTTCTACTTCTTTTGGGGGGCCAGGGCCCCTTGCATCCCCCTCCTGGGTGCGCCACTGACACTCATTGCTACCCTCCAAGTGATAACTTTTTCAGGGATGTGAACAAGCGTATTCCAGAAAGCCTAAAATCTTTTTTGGAGCACTTGATTATTTAAAAAAAGACTACTAAGGCAGAGAAAAAAGTCACTTTAATAGCTCACGTCATTATATCAGCGCTAAGGCCACGATCATTTATGTCTCTTCTGCTCAATGGTCTTGCTTTATTTTTGTACAAAAAGTTCTGTTCCAAGAATTTAATAACAATGCTCTCGAATTTGGGATTTTGTTCTTCTTACTATGAAGCCCAAACACTTGAGATGTCAGCCATAAATCATCCGCAACCCCATATGCGCGAGGGATCATTCTGCCAATTCGTATTTGACAATGCAGATTTCAATGTGTCGACAATCGATGGTCTGAATACGTTTCAAAGCATGGGGGGCATTGCTTGTTTTACTCCAGATTCAGTAGTGGAACCCGGGACGAAGATAAAAAAATTAATGGAACTTACTTCCGCATCGACCGTAGGCAAAATGGTTATCATTCCTCTGGAAACGTTTGAAACTTTCGAGGGCATGGGTTAAAAACAATTACTATCGAAGATTTGAATGTCTTAAATCCTTTAGCGGAAGATTTACCACTGTCAAAGCCATCTGATATCTCCTGGATGTGTGCTAAATGGTTAGGTCTTCCACAGATACCTGAATTGAAAGGATTTTTCCATTGTATAACCAGAAACCAGCCTTGTGAAAAGACCAAAGTAATACCCCTTCCTTTTGTTAATTCACCACCAAGCAAGTATGGCACCATTTTCACTGTGCTGAAATATGATGCCCAGCAGTGTGTTAAAATGCACCAAAAGTCTTGCATACTCACGTTTGACCAACCACTGTATATTAAAGCTCGAGAGATAGTCGCAGCACCTTCCAATCTATTATTATCAAGTTGTATTCTGAGGCTTGGTGGATTCCATCTTTTAATGTCTTAGGCTGCATTGGGTACATAATGGCTGGAAGTGGGTTAAAAGAAATACTCACTTTATGCACCTACGTCAGTAGAAAAAATGTTGCCTGGCTATGCATACGCTAGGGCCGTCCGAGCTCATTTATTGACCCAAACAGCTTTAGCAAAAATAATTTTTGACGGCATGGACATATCGGATTTGGAATGTGAAAATCTCCGTGAGTTGTTTCGAGATTTTGTTACTGAACCACCATCGCAAGAAACCTTAAACACACACACTCAAATACGAGCCATCGAAATTAAAATGAGGAAGACTTTGGAGCACCTGAAAAAGAAAGGCCCAACTGCCTGTGGGGCTGGAAGCGTCAAGAGAAAATTCTTATGCCATTACAACTATAGATGCAGTAGCTCCCGATTCAGTTTTAAACATAGTGTTTTGCAGCTGTAAGACTCACTGTGGAGTAAGATACGGATGTCGGAAAGCAGACGTCAACTGCACAACGGCCTGCAATAATTGCAATGGGGTATGTCAGAATGGCATCAGCCCTGTTGATGATGACGATCGAATGAAAGAAGTTGATGAATGGGCCGATGCTAGCGGATCCATAGACGATCTATACATGCCTGACGAAGGGGAGAATCCCGTACCAAAAAAAGCACGCAAATCCTGAAGTAGGTAAGCTTTAACAATTATTCGCAATGGAAATCTGATAGTGGATACCCCCAAGTTTACGACATTCATGTATAAAATTAATAATTATTAATTATCTACATAGCCAAAAACATTAAAGTCTATTTTCTTGTGTTTAAATAATGCCGAAATGTGGCATAGGTTAGAAATTCAGGTTAAAAGAGCGCCAGCAACGGGACTTTAAAGCTACCTCCATTATCAACGCGCATTTTATAGTCAATATCTTCGTTCCTGTTAGGGTTTACGACAAAAATGTATAAAATCGTTTTTGTACATAATTTAATGTTTTTTAATTTTTGAAATAAACTTTTTTTACGTAAAGTTAATACTTCCCTAGTTATTTGAAAAAACACAAAAAACCTTCCCATTTAGTGTAAAACTAATTTGGTTAATTATGGTATGCACATGCGCGGGTATTTCCCCCCACCGCGATGGGGAACCGCGCTTGCGCGTCCCAGGTGTGATAGTGCGCTCTTTTCAAAGTCAATTATCTTTGTTCCTGTTAGACATATAAAAAAATTTTATGAATGATTTTTGTTCATAATTTAATGCTCTTTAATTTTTGTATTTAATTATTTTTTATAAAATCAATATTTTCAAAGTTATTTCCAAAAAACCAAAAAAGTGTACACATTTTCCAAGATGGCGGCGAAAGCTCAAGTCTGATCGGTGGGGACTTTTAGTATGTTCATTAGCATGCCTAAACAAACATCTCCACCCATTTTCAAAACTTCCATATTTTTTTTAGCCATAAAACCTATTTTGACTGGGCTATATGGTACTTTTTCATTTAAAAAAACACCGAGACAATGTAAAACATAGCACAAAACATCGATGTTAAAATAACATCGGCTTCAATAAATCGATGTTTAGAACATCAATGTTTTAATTAAAACATCGATGTTTTGAAAACATCGACATCGATGTCGCATCCCTATCTTTCAGCCCAATAGCCTAATAGGACCTGGTGAATGGAATTTTCACCCACGGGGCATTAGCAACAAGAATATGAGCAAACGGTGTACCAGTGTTTCATAAAAATAGTTGGCTATTACTTACAGTAGTTACAGTAAATAGAATAATGTCGGTGAACGTGAATCCGGAATGTGAAAAACTCATTTTTTAAGAAAAGGGACTTATAACATATTGCCATCTGAACACAGATTTACAGATGTTAATTTACTGTAGCCATCTGCTCTGACTGAGGGCAAGGCAAAACCCAAGTACGTCTTCAGGTTCCCACCCCCACGCACTGTCAATCATACTTCCCTACATAGACTGACCACCGTGGACTCTCCCCTCATATGATCCCCGCGGCTTCGTCCCCTTCTCTGGTAGAAAGCGACAGTGTTATTTTGGCTTTAATGTGTTTCTTGATATACAATGTGACAATTTTTGAGCTATCTGAAGAAAAAAAACTTGATAACTTTTGAACCATTGGCAAGATTCAGTGAAAACTCAGTGAAAACTGGAGGTTGAATGCAAGGCATGTTGGGATTTTTTTTAGCATGCGCACTCGTATTGTTCTTGTTTTTCATTTTTCGTTGAAAATGTCATAATACAGCGTTTCTGAGCGTATATCCATCGTTAAGGCCTACTATTCGAGCAATAACAGCGCAATTGCGGCTCAAAGGAAATCATCGGTGTGATATTCTTTGAAGGCACAGTGACTGCTGAACGATATGTCAAAATTTTATTAAACGATCTCATCCCTATTATCCAAAGTGACCCAGGTTTCGATAAGATGACGTGACCCCATCGGACCGATAGAGTGTTTGAAGTCTTGGAAGAGCACTTTGGCATTCGAGCGCATTCTGGCGTTCGGGTATCTAGAGGCCACCGCCATGAGAATCACTTGGCCACCATATTCCCCTGATCTCAACCCTAGTGACTCATTTTTGTGGGGCAAAATAAAAGACTTTATACCATTTGGGCAAATATATTATTGTTGTAGTGCTTTATGGGCCAGAGAACTACTCAAATTGGATTACCAGAAATGCATTATCGGCAGATTCGATTATCAGAAATGCATATCTGGTATTAAATTTATATAACAGCAAGTTAACGATTCTATAAAAAGAAGTTTCTGCTTTTCGAACAAAGTACAGGAGTAAAATGACTCTCAGAGAAATATATTTTCTTCATAATTATTATCCTCTTTCCAAACACAATTTGAATTTATTCAGCCTCACAAAAAGTTGGGCATTAAAATAAGCTCCAATCTTGAGCTATATTTAAAAATGTTTTCACAAAAGCTACTAAATCTATAAATACTCGGTGATAAATTAAACACATATGAAAGCACTCCCGTGTTACTTAATTTAAAACTTTGAAAACCGTGTTTACTTAAGATTTGCGGATTAGTCCAATATTCCACGAGCATACAATCGAAACTTGTTTTTATACTGCTAAACTTTTCTCCCATTTCCAAATCAAAACATTTCATGATTTTAAAAGAATCCTAAACGAAACCAAGACTTGGATGTTTTTATTGATTTCATTTTACGTTTGTATTTTTATTTCTTAAACTTAGAGCGTAGTATCGAATTGCATTTCGAGAACCAAAGTCTGGTGAATCGATATTTTCCATTTAGGTTCAAAGATATTTTCATCTTTGTGTTCGGCTGGCATTGTACACTTTTAATTTCAAAATCTTTTATTCATTTATCAAAAAAAATAAGTAAGAAAAGTCTTCACTGAATTAGAGTTAGTTTCTTCAGAATCTGAAAATGAATTTATAATAAATTACTTAATTAGTATTACCTTAAACTGCGGTGGTAACTTGGATATATATATATATATATATATATATATATATATATATATATATATATATATATATATATATATATATATATTTGTAAATCCTCTAGATTTTCATCATGATCTGTCACGTGTATACAGTTTAGTTCTTTGATTGTAGTCGAATCAAAATTTCGTACGGACTTTCAATTGGAGTAAAAATTCTTTCTGAAACATCTTATGTAGGATACACTTTACAGATACAAAAAAAAAGCCTTTCGGCAAAAGAAAATTTTATCTTATCCAACTTGCATGATCATATATATTTCATTAGATAGGGCTACAAATACGCTTAGAACAAAACTTCTTTAAAGCACGATTAACCGGGGGAGGGGAGAAACTCTTTTAGATTCACGTTTAAACACTCTATTTAGAGAAACATCTGTTTCAGTTCCCTCATTAATCCGTTACTCATCGCACTTTTGCAGAAACGCGGGAGGAAAAAAAAAAAAGCTACATATGCACGAAACACTATCTTCAGCGGGAAAAGTCCCAAGTATTTCAGCGCCGGAATACACCTGTTAGCAATGCTTTGTGAGAGGTGGTCGACTTTTTTCTGACTTATTAAATAGAACCCAATAGAATTGTCATCACTCATAACTATGCATCTGTTAAGTGAATACAAACAAGAATATGGAAAAAGTAATTTTAGTAATAAAAATTTATTATGTATAGCAATCAACACATGAAAAAAAAATATTGTCTATGCACAAATCTGTGGCATTGTGGCAGATGTCTATATGTCATTTTTTCCTGTTTCCGGCAAATTAGAAAATTGACTTTTGTTGTGAAATATAAAATCGCTCAATTAAATTTTTCAATCCAAATATTCTTTATTTAATACTCATATTCAACCTGAAGTATATGAATGGTCTTCAATGAAAATTTTCAATAAGGGACTAATAAAATATTCATTTAGGGACGAAGTATTACATCTTTTATACAAAACAGCATTTGCCAATACGAATAGCTTAGTATTATTTCATAATGCCACTATCAGCTTTTGCAACATTAAAGAACCAATTTTAAGTGTCACATATCAACTTAAAATATAAAACTGAATTTTTCGGACATATCAACATCTGCCATAACGCCACAGATATGTACTTCTGAGAGAAAATGCAAAGTGTGAAATCTTGAGTATAGAACTGGATCTTACGCAGTTATAATAATATAGAAAAAATTAATCGACATATTCAACACACACTAGGAGGGATTTCTCATAATTCATTGACGAGGACTATGTTGATGCATATTTACTGTTGCTGTTGAATCTCATGTGACGATATGTTTAAATCCTAGTTTCTGCTACTTCGATATTAAACATTTTAATCAATTATTGAATACCAGTTGTGCGTAGCCATGGATGGGAATGTAGTAGATTCATCCTAGTTAGATTACAACCCTATTGTGGTTATACGTAACGTAGATAATTGTGACTCCCGTTTCCAATAAGCCTACTACTGTTTAGTTAATTTACTAGTCTCGAACATGCAATTTCCCGACAGGTTTATCTAATTGGTGTCAATTTAATATTGTTTCCCGTAATCCTTGTCAGGAAGCTAAAGTACAAACTAATAAGTGAATAGTGATCTGTTATTACTATTAGGTTATAATACTACATTATATTGATATTACTTTACAAACGGTACAGAGTAATCCCTAGAAAGAAACTGGTTGGCTTGGGAATCTCACCCGAAACCGTATAATCTGCGCAGAAGATCTAACCTGGATGATGGTTGAACGGCTAGGTTTCTGGTATTCGATTCCACAGTCTGCGGGTTTGAATCAATTGTTTGTATGGATGCGTGTAACTATTCGCAATCGGCTCTTAACTAAGTAGCTCGTGTGAGGCATAGGTGACCTCAGTGCTCCTAACCAGCCGCACACTACTAATTATACCACAGGGTCATTCTACCGTCTCTGTTCAATACTTTCCATTTTTCTTTTCTTTTGAAACAAAAGGTTTTTATCAACAATTTCATTGACAAAAAGAATAAGATACAGGAAATATTAAAAGCGTATAACATCCTAAAAAAGTAAAAATTAACATCATTGAGACCATTTTCCTCCACTATGTAAATATTTGAATATGTAAATACTTTAGCAAAACCACTGACAACATTTTTACATTGATCACTGTGATTTACGTTTCGAGTGGCAAAATTATATAAGATAAACTATCCACTGAGAAATTTAAATGTCGACTTCCAATGTTAAACTATCGTAGTACGATCATCATATCAAAAATTTGATTATAAAGGGACACCTTACACAGATATATTTTTTCCTAACTTTCCTGTGTGTGTGGTGATTAAAAATAAAGATTTTATTTATCGCTATAAAAAAAGTTCAGTGAATTTTTACTTACAATAAAGGGGAATATATCAATATATAACGTCTTTATATTTAAAATTTAATGCATAAATTTAAATAATTTATGCATTAAAAATAAGACATGGTTTTATTCAACGCATTACGATCAAACATATATACGTTTGATTATCTTTTACAAGAGCATCAAATTCAGTCTATTCTACTATCTAGATTTTCTAACATTAAAAAATATGTTTTATTTAGATTTTGAAGTAGAAAAATGCCAAAATATCGTATAACTATCATTGTTAATATATCTTTATCATATTTCAATAAAAGTAATCTTAAGATATGTTACAATAACGTGTTTTTCCTAATATCGACTTGATGGAAGGTAATCGTCAGAAACTTATATACCCACTTAAATTAATAAAAGAAAGAGACTCGTTTTACATAACATATTACACCTTTGCCCGTCACTAATTTTCTCTTTCTCAGTTGGTAATTACTATAATCAAAATGTATAATCCTAATTATTCACAAATTTGGAGATGGGTTATTCACGTAGCAGCTGACTTGTTAATCTAGCAACTGGTTTTCGGGAAACTCGTAGCAACTGTGAGGATTCCTTTTGAAATTTTTCAGTAACTTGAAAGATTAGGTAATTGTAAATTACGACTGATCTGACAAAAAAGTCAGGTTTTTCTATCTCTTTGATCACAGTCCTTTGTCTATACTTCTTGCTGTAGAAATAACGAGGCGAGCTTAATCAAGACATAATTAAAATTCAAAGAGAAGCGAAACTAAAAGGAAAGCATTTTTACGATATTTTACAAACCGTTACATTTCATTAAGTTTTACAAATAGTTTAAGTCATGATTCTCATAACTTTGCACGTAACACTGTTTATATTTTTCGCTTGATCTCTTTTTGAAACATTGTATACATACATATATATATATATATATATATATATATATATATATATATATATATATATATATATATATATATATATATATATATATATATATATATATATATATATATATATATATATATATATATATATACATATATATATATATATATATATATATATATATACATATATATATATATATACATACATATATATATATATATACATATATATACACACACACACACGCACACATATATATATATATATATATATATGGATATTTGTTAGCTTATTAGATTAAACTATGCTTTGGTCAAATATTTGTTTTATTGTCTCAGTTTTCATAAACACTTTTATTCATCACGAAACCTTCCTTTCTTCTTAGAGTTAAATTAAACTTTGATGTTTTAATATTTTAATTTTTTTTAAATATGAAGTGTAAAACGCTTTAGACTGTAAAATTTTTTGAAGGCAGACTTAAGATTTCAACACTCCTTTGCACCTGCTAGCGATGCTTTCACCTCATTGTTGACGTCATTATCATCGTCATGGGTTTTTAACAGAGGCGGACATTATCACAGACGCTGTTGAACGCTTCCCGCATAACAGCTTGGGTGCTGACAGCTTTATGTAAACCAGAACGGAGTAGCTGCATAAAAGATTGAAGAAGAATTCTGAGTGAATGTCGTTTTACTGATTCAAAAGTCGCTTAAAAGATCTTTATTCAAGTACTTCCAACAATTTTTCTGATATTTCAATTTGCTAAAATCAAAATATTCCTCAAAACACACCGAAGAAAATTATAGTATAGCCTCATAGAGAATTTATGTAGTCCATTATTTATCCGTACATTATACATGAACTTGTAAAAAAATAACTAAATAAAGTTGTAAATTTGCTTTTAACACATAGACCCTGTGGCTTGGTACAAGAAGTGCCTAAGTCAGTTATTTCCAAGATGACTTTGTTTGCTTATGTCTCTTTATAAAAATATTATTTTCAATGTAAGAAATACCCAAGTCTGTACAATGGTTTAGAAACCACTTTTAAAGCATCTGACCGACTTGGGTACTTCTTACATTGAAAATAATATTCTTATAAAGAGACATAAGCAAACAAAGTCATTTTGGAAAAAACTGACCTAGGCACTTCTTGTACCAAGCCAGATATATATTCTATAGTTATGTATATTGGTTTTTACACATTATTTTACTCAAGAATTTCAACATTATATACAATTGATTTGTTTAATAGCTGAACATTTATTCTATAATTCTTATTCAATATTATCTTTTTGAATTGTTTATTGGTAGATACTTTTTATTTTACTCATGAATATATACATTTTATTTTATTGATTTGTTTATTAGTTTAAACATTTATTCTATAATACTTTTTCCACATTATCTTCTATTGATGCATTTTATATTTTACTCAAGTTTATCAACATTTTATTTTTTTGAATTGTCTATTAGTTTAAACAATTATTCTATAATACTTTTTCCACATTATTTTCTTTTGAATTGTTTATTGGTATAAACATTTTTTTATTTTACTCATGTTTATCAACTTCATATTCTATGTTTTGTTAATTACATCATTGGTGTTTAAAATTATTTTACTCAAGATATTCTACTATTTCTTTGTATTATTTGGTTTATATATAGTTCTTTATATATTCTCTTAGCTTTTTACTAAGCTACTCTAATACTTGCAATATGCTTTTGTTTTTTATATATTATTTATAATTAACCTAATATGTTGGTTCAATTGAACTTATTATTTCTTCTTATCATATCATGAGTTATAGTAAACCAAACTGGCTAATTGACTGGCTAAACTTGACTGGCAAATTGGCATTTCATACTAATGATGTCAATGCTCGGTACATTGATACTTATTGGGGTATCAATGGATCGTCAAACAGTTACCAATCATCTTTATCCTCTTTCTCTGTGCCTTCTCCATGTTATCAAGTCAGGCAAAAGACATTGGTTTTTGATAAAAACTGTAATAAGCTTTGTAAAACTTGTCCCCTAGCACACAATTCACAAATTCAAGTAAATTCACAAAAACAAAAATTCTGTAAAACTTAAAATTGCATATACAAAATCACCTGTAGTTTTTGTCATATGGAATATATAGGACAAACTTCTAATCCACTACATATTAGAATAAATTTACACCGTTCTAATATAAAAAAATATAACACACTAAATAGTCAACCACTAAACATTGAATTTGATCATTTCAAAAAACATAATTTTGAAAATATTGTTATCTCCATTGTTGATATAATTAAATCACCCTCTGAAAGGTTATATTATGAAAATATATATATGCAAAAGCATAAAACTATTTTTCCATATGGCCTTAATCAAACTTATAAACAGAAAAACATAGTTAATTTCAATTTTACTGATGTGTCAGCTCATCCTATTTACCCTCAACTGATCGAAGATACTAAGACATCAAAAAGAACTAAAAGAGGTAAAAATTATAATAAAAGTAAGACTTTTGATTGTAACTTATATAAAAATGCTTTAATAAATTTTCAGGAAAGGTTTGTTATTGATTATCAATATAAAAAATCAAAAGCTTGGATTTTTTCTATCGTTAAAAAACATATCATTAAGCTATATCAACTATTTTTAAGTACTAAAATAAAGAATTATCATTATCAGCATCTGGTATATGATTTAATATTAACACGGGCTAATCATTTAAAAATAAACTTATTTAAAAAACAAAATACAGGTAATAACACTTATTGTGTACTAAATTTTACCAACCATAAACTAAATAATATAAACTTCAATAGTATATTTGATAAACTTCATGATATGTTTCCTATAAATGATATAAAAGTTAAACGTGCCTTTAAATATACTCTGCCTATGGGTAGACATATATTTAACTGTAATCAGGTCTAAAAAGTTTTTCCCAATCAATAAATTTAAGTTGTGTATGTCATCTGCCCAATTACAATAGTTATGTTGATACGGCATATGATCATGTAATAACAG